>WOXC01002727.1:0-96937 GCA_011680675.1 Gymnobelideus leadbeateri | reverse complement strand
AAGTGGTCAGACTCATCTCCTCCTACACATCTACATTCCTCACTGACTTCCCTGACTTAGCCATAAACTAGCCACCCAGAGGTATTCAAAGTCAAGGATCGGGCCCCAAACTCATAGCCTGAGACACTAAGAAACAGGAAGTCACAATGGGAAGGAAGGAAGCTGAAAAGGAGAAGGGGAAGGCAAGAAAGTCTATTCGAGCATACTATGCAGGGCAAGAACAACAAAACACACAGGACAATATAGACTCTCTGCCCACACCAGAGACCACAGAAGGAAACATGATCTGGTCTCAAGCCCAAATAGCATTCCTGGAGGAGCTTAAGAAAAATTTTAAAGACCAAATCAGGGAGGCAATGACCAACTTGGAAAAAGAAAATACCTCCCTAAAAAAGGAACTTCAAAAACTTATTGAAGACCATAATTCACTAAAAATTAGATACAACCAAACTGAAACTCAGAACTCTATGATGCAGCAGGAGTCAATCGAAAAAAACAAGATGATCGAAAAATTGCAAGAAAATGTAAAATATCTCACTGGAAAAATAACTGACCTAGAGAACAGATCCAGGAGAGACAACCTAAGAATTATTGGTCTACCAGAAAGCCATGATGAGAAAAGCAGTCTAGACAACATCCTCCAAGAGATTGTCAAAGAAAACTGTCCTGAGGTCCTGGAATCAGAAGATAAAATAGCTATTGATAGAATTCACCGGACTCCTCCTGAAAGAGATCCCAAACTGAAAACTCCAAGAAATATAGTAGCCGAATTCCAGAATTATAAGATTAAAGAAAAAATTCTACAAGCAGCCAAAAAGAAACAATTCAAATATCGAGGAACTACAGTTAGGATCACACAGGACCTAGCAGCTTCTACATTAAAAGAGCGGAGGGACTGGAATTTGATATTTCGTAGGGCAAGAGAGCTAGGACTACAACCAAGGATTAACTACCCGGCAAAACTGAGCATAATCTTTCAGGCAAGGAGATGGACGTTTAATGAAGTAAGGGACTTCCAGACTTTCCTAATGAAAAAGCCAGAGCTCAATGGAAAATTTGATCTCCAATTACAAGACTCCAGAAGAACATAAAAAGGTAAACAAGGGTAACATAGACTCACACATGCAGAAGTGCACATACCCACACCCACAAACACAAGCTCATTACTTGGGATGCAACAAGAGCAAAATGTTCACATCCCTATATGTGGAGCTGATAACTGTCAATATTTGAAATCTCTATGATTATCATGACCTGCAAAAGGGTTATACTTAGAGGGTGTGGGTATGAATGCACTAACATGGAGTCTAAAAAAAAAAGACTATTAAGGGGATCAATGGTACTGTAATGGGAAAAAGGAAAGGATGAGCTAGGAAAAGGTAAAATATGCCATCTGAAGAGGCATCAAAACACACTATAGAAGAAGGGAAAGTAAGAGGGAGAGGAACATCATTTAAACACTATTCTCACTGGTTCTGGTTCAAAGAAGGATCAAATTAATCAGTGAAGTTTAAGAATCTAACGTGAATAGACACATAAATTCATTAAATAGAGGAATTGGAGGGAGGGAGAGGAGCATTGTTTGAAATTTACTCTCATTGGTTTGGAATCAAACGGGGAGTAATTTACTCTGATAAGTATAAAAATTTGTTGTGTCCTATAGATAGTGGGAGGGTAAGGGGGGGGTGAAAAGGAGGAGACTAAAGGGAGGGATTATAAGGGAGGGAAATAGTAGTAAGGGGAGAGGGTAGGTTAAGAAGGGGGTCACTGGGTGGGAACACTGAGGGAGGGGGTGGTCAAAAGGGAAAACTTCAAGGAGGGGAAGGGAGAAGGAAGAAACAAAAACATAAACAGGGGAGGGAATAGGATGGAAGGGAAGAGACAGATAGTCATCATTACTGTGAATGTGAATGGGATGAACTCTCCCATAAAACAGAGGCAGATAGCAGAATGGATTAAAAACCATAATCCTACAATATGCTGTCTTCAAGAAACACATTTGAAACTAAGGGATACCCACAGGGTAAAGGTAAAAGGTTGGAGTAAAATTTATTATGCCTCAGCTAAAGTAAAAAAAGCAGGGGTAGCAATACTTATCTCAGATAAAGCAAAAGCAAAAATAGATCTAATTAAAAGAGATAAGGAAGGAAACTATATCCTACTAAAAGGCACCATGAGAATGAAGCAATATCACTACTTAATATATATGCACCAAGTGGTATAGCATCCAAATTCCTAGAGGAGAAGTTAAAGGAATTAGAGGAAGAAATAGATAGCAAAACTATACTAGTGGGGGACCTTAATCTCCCCCTCTCTGAACTCGATAAATCTAACCTCAAAATAAACAAGAAAGAAGTTAAGGAGGTGAATAGAATCTTAGAGAGACTAGATATGATGGATCTCTGGAGAAAACTGAATGGGGATAAAAAGGAATTTACTTTCTTCTCAGCAGTGCATGGTACATACTCAAAAATAGACCATGTACTAGGGCATAAAAACCTCACAATCCAGTGCAGAAAGGCAGAAATAGTAAGCGCATCATTCTCAGATCATGATGCAATAAAAATTATATGCAATAAAGGGCCATGGAAAGATAGACTAAAAACTAATTGGAAACTAAACAATTTAATCCTAAAAAATTGGTGGGTCAAAGAAGAAATTATAGAAACAATCAATAATTTCATTCAAGAGAATGATAATAATGAAACAACATACCAAAATTTGTGGGATGCACTAAAGGCAGTTCTCAGGGGAAGTTTTATATCCCTGAGTGCATACTTAATTAAAGCAGAGAGAAGGGAGGTCAGTGAATTGGACATGCAATTGAAAAAGCTAGAAAAAGAACAAATTGAAAATCCCCAATTTAGTACTAAATTAGAAATACTGAAAACCAAAGGTGAGATTAATAAAATTGAAATTAAGAAAACCATTGAATTAATAAATAAAACCAAGAGCTGGTTTTATGAAAAATCAACAAAATTGATAGACCCTTAGTCAATATGATAAAAAAAAAGAAAGAAGAAAACCAAATTATGAGTATCAAAAATAAAAAGGGTGAATCTACCTCCAATGAAGAGGAAATCAAAAAAATAATGAGGAATTATTTTCCCAATTGTATGCACATAAATATGACAATCTTAGTGAAATGGATGAATATTTACAAAATCACAAGTTGCCCAGATTAACTGAAGAGGAAGTGAATTACCTAAATAACCCCATCTCAGAAAAAGAAATCAAACAAGCCATCAATGAACTCCCTAGGAAAAAATCTCCAGGGCCAGATGGGTTCACTAGTGAATTCTATCAAACATTTAAAGAACAATTGATTCCAATACTCTACAAACTATTTGGGAAAATTAGTGAAGAAGGAGTCCTACCAAACTCTTTCTATGACACAAATATGGTACTGATTCCTAAATCAGGAAGAGATAAAACAGAGAAAGAAAATTATAGACCAATCTCCCTCATGAATTTAGACGCAAAAATTCTAAATAAAATATTAGCCAAAAGACTCCAACAACTTATCACAAAAATAATACACCCTGATCAGGTAGGATTCATTCCAGGAATGCAAGGATGGTTTAATATTAGGAAAACCATCAATATAATTGAGCATATCAACAACAAAACTAGCAAAAACCACATGATCATCTCAATAGATGCAGAAAAGGCTTTTGACAAAGTACAACATCCATTCCTATTAAAAACACTAGAAAGTATAGGAATAAATGGAGCCTTCCTTAAAATAGTTGCTAGCATCTATCTAAAACCATCAGCAAGTATTATATGCAATGGGGATAAACTAGAAGCCTTTCCAATAAGATCAGGAGTGAAACAAGGGTGTCCACTATCACCCCTCTTATTCAATCTGGTACTTGAAACGTTAGCAGTAGCAATTAGAGAAGAAAAAGAAATCAAAGGAATCAAATTAGGCAAAGAAGTGACCAAGCTGTCACTCTTTGCAGATGATATGATGATATACTTAGAGAATCCTAGAGAATCAAGTAAAAAATTACTTGAGACAATAAATAAATTTGGCAAAGTTGCAGGATATAAAATAAACCCACATAAATCCTCAGCATTCCTGTACATCTCTAATAAAACTCAACAGCAAGAGATAGAAAGAGAAATCCCATTTAAAGTCACTGTAGACATTATAAAATATTTGGGAATCTACTTGCCAAAACAAACCCAGAATCTATATGATCACAACTACAAAACACTTCTCACAGAAATAAAATCAGATCTAAATAGTTGGAAAAATATCAATTGCTCGTGGCTGTGTCGAGCTAATATAATAAAAATGACAATTTTACCCAAACTAAACTATATATTTAGTGCCATACCAATCAATTTACCAAAAACTACTTTGTAGAGTTAGACAAAATAATAACAAAATTTATTTGGAAAAACAAAAGGTCTAGAATATCAAGGGAATTAATGAAAAGAAATGCTAGGGAAGGTGGACTAGCTATGCCAGATCTTCATCTGTATTATACAGCAGCAGTCATCAAAACTGCTTGGTACTGGCAGAGGTGTAGAGTAGTGGATCAATGGAATAGATTAGGTGCAGGAGACCCAGCAGTTAATGAATATAGCAATCTATTGTTCGATAAACCCAAAGACCCCAGTTTTTGGGATAAGAATGCACTATTTGACAAAAACTGCTGGGAAAACTGGAATACAGTATGGCAGAAACTGGGCATAGATCACTATCTAACACCATATACCAAAATCAAGTCTAAATGGGTGCATGATCTAGGTGTAAAGGATGATACTGTAAGCAATTTGGGAAAGCAAGGAATAGTTTACCTGACAGATCTGTGGAGAGGGGAAGATTTTAGGACCAAACAAGAATTAGAGAGCATTATAAAATGCAAAATGGATAATTTTGATTACATTAAATTGAAAAGCTTCTGCACAAACAAAGCCAATGTAACCAAGATCAAGAGGGAGGTGGGAAATTGGGAAAGAATTTTTACAACCTGTGTCTCTGATAAAGGACTCATTTCTAAAATTTATAGAGAATTGAGCCAAATCTATATGAATACAAGTCATTCCCCAATTGAGAAATGGTCAAAGGATATGAATAGGAAGTTTTCAGAGAAAGAAATTAAAGATATCTATAAGCATATGAAGAAATGCTCTAAATCACTATTAATTAGAGAAATGCAAATCAAAACAACTCTGAGATACCACATCTCTCCAGTCAGATTGGCTAAGATGACAAAACAAGAAAATGACAAATGCTGGAGAGGTTGTGGGCAAATTGGAACGCTAATACATTGCTGGTGGAATTGTGAACTTATCCAACCATTCTGGAGAGCAATCTGGAATTATGCCCAAAGGATTATAAATAATTTCATACCCTTTGACCCAGCCATACCACTCCTAGGGTTATATCCCAAAGAGATCATAGTAGTGGGAGGAAGAACCATATGTACAAAAATATTTTTAGCAGCCCTTTTTGTGGTTGCAAAGAATTGGAAACTAAAGGAGTGCCCATCAATTGGGGAATGGCTAAACAAGTTGTGGTATATGAATGTAATGGAATTTTATTGTGCTATAAGAAACGAGGAGGTGACGGATTTCATAATTACCTGGAGAGACTTATACAAACTGATGCTGAGCGAGAAGAGTAGAATCAGAAGAAATTTGTATACAATCACAGACATACCATATCTGTGACGACCAACTATGACAGACTGGACTCTTTTCAGCAATGCAGTGATATAAGTTAATCCCGAATGACTCAAGAAAGTGAGAAATGTGCCATCCAGAGATATAACTAGAAAGAACTGAGCCTGAATCCTGATGGAAGCAAACTAAATGATCTTGTTCTTCTCATTGTTTGGTTGTACTTCTTCCTTACCATCTTTCATCCCACCTAGTACAATATGCCTTTGTAATTGGAATAATGTTTAATATGAATGCATTTGCAGACCCTATACTGTACTATATGATGTCATGAGGGGAGGGGGGAGGGAAGTAAAGGAAATTTGAAAATCAAAAAAAAAAAAAAAGAGGTTGAAAGAATCCACCGATCACCTCCTGAAAAAGATCCCAAAAAGAAAACTCCCAGAAATATTATAGCCAGGTTCCAGAATCCCCAGATCAAGGAGAAAATACTACAAGTGGCCAGGAAGAAACAATTTCAATATTGTGGAAACACAATCAGTATAGCCCAGGACCTGGCAGCTTCTACACTGAGGGATCGAAGTTCATGGAATATGATATTCCAGAGGACAAAAGAACTGGGAATGAACCCAAGGGTCACTTACACAGCAAAACTGAGTATTTTGTTTCAGGGGAAAATATGGTCATTCAGTGGAATAGAGGACTTTCAAGCATTCTTGAGGAAAAAACCAGAATTGAATAGAAAATTTGACATCCAGACACAAGAAGCAAAAGATGCCTGAGAAGGTAATCAGGGAAAAGAAATCAAAAGGAACTTATCAAAGTTGAACTATTTACATTCCTATATGGAAAAGCAATAACTGTGACTGATGATATCTTTCTCATTGTGAAAATAATGGAAGAAGGGTGTGTGGTCATATGAATACATATGTGAATGTGTGTGTATATGGTTACAGTTATATATGGATAGAGGGCATAGGTTGAATCTGTTGGGAAGGGAGAATACTCAGGGGATGAAATTATGAGGTGAGAGAGGAAAGTGGCAAGAGGAGATGGGGAGAGACAGGGTAGGGTAAATTATCCCATGCAGAAGAAGCAAGGGGAAGTGGTTGCAAAGGAGGGGGAGAATAAGGAAGGCTAAAAAGGCAAAACCACATTCACATTGAATTTGGTTCAGGGAGAAAATGACATACATAGTAAATGGGATATCTCAAGCTGCAGCAGGATAGGGGGAAGGGGGATGAGAGGAGGGATGATGGATGGGAGGGCATCCTTTGGGTGAGGGGAGGTTGGAAGTACCCATTATAGAAGAGGGACAGGATCATGTAGGGAATGGACCAGGTGGGGGGTGGGATGAGTGGGAGGGAATTATAAGCAGCCTTGTACAATATATCTACTATGATAATGTTTTTGCATAGCTAGACATGTACAACATATACTGAATTACTTATCTCCCAAGAGGGAATGGGTGACAAGGGAGGAAGGAAATGGATCTGAAATTCGAGGTTGTAACATTAAATGTTTCAAATATATATAAATACTATTATTAATACTCTTTTGCTTGTAATAGGGAGATAAGATATGCAGGCATTGGGACACAAAGATTCACCTTCCTCTAATGGAAAAGTCGATGGGGGTATGGGAGAGAGCAGATTGGAGGAAGCGATATCTTGTGGGACTACTATTCTGGGAGGTTGGGTAGGGGAATAACGGGGGGAAAATTATTGTAACTCAAAATCTGGCGGAAATGAATGATGCAAAACAAAAGTTAATAAAGCATTTGTTTAAAAAAAATACACTAACTCACATGGCAAAGGAGGCCCAAAAGGGCAATGAGGAGAAGAATGCCTTCAAAAACTGAATTTGCCAGATGGAAAAAGAATCTCAAAAGCTCACTGAGGAGATTCATTTCTTCAGAGTCAGACTGGAGCAAATGGAAGCTAATGACTTTATGAGAAATCAAGATGCTGTCAAGCCGATCCAAACAAATGAAAGAGTAGAAGGCAATGTGAAATATCTTATTTCAGTGAGGAAAAACTGACATGGAAAATAGATCCAGGAGAGATAATTTAAAAATTATCGGACTACCTGAAAGCCATGATCAAAGAAAGAACCTAGAAATCACCCTTCAAGAAATTCTCAAGGAAAACTGCCCTGATGTTTTAGACCCAGAGGGCAAAATAGAGGTTGAAAGAATCCACTGATCACCTCCTGAGAAAGATCCCAAAAAGAAAACTCCCAGGAATATTATAGCCAGGTTCTAGAATCCCCAGATCAAGGAGAAAAATACTATAAGCAGCCAGGAAGAAACAATTTCAATATTGTGGACACACAATCAGAATAGCTCATGACCTGGCAGCTTCTACACTCAGGGATCAAAGGGCATGGAATATGATATTCCAAAAGGCAAAAGATCTTGGATCGAACCCAAAGGTCACCTACCCAGCAAAACTGAGTATTTTGTTTCAGGGGGAAATATGGTCATTCAGTGGAATAGAGGACTTTCAAGCATTCTTGAGGAAAAAACCAGAGTTGAATAGAAAATTTGACATCCAGACACAAGAAGGAAGAGATGCATGCGAAGGTAATCAGGGAAAAGAAATCAAAAGGAACTTATCAAAGTTGACCTATTTACATTCCTACACGGAAAAACGATAACTGTGACTGATGAAACCCCTCTCAGTATGAAAATAATGGAAGAAGGGTGTAGGATCATTTGAATACATATGTGAATGTGTGTATATATGTTTATAGTTATACATGGATAGAGGGCATAGGTTGAATTTGTTGGGAAGGGATGATACTTAAGGGGTGAAATTATCAAGTGAGAGAGGCAAGTGGCAAGAGGAGATGGGGTGAGACAAGGTAGGGTAAACTATCTCATGTAGAAGAAGCAAGGGGAAGTGGCTGCAAGGGAGGGGAAGAATAGGAAGGAAAAAAGGCAAAACCACATTCTCATTGAATTTGGCTTAGGGAGAGAATGACATACATACTAAATGGGATATCTCAACCTGCAGCAGAATAGGGGGAAGGGGGATGAGAGTAGGGATGATGGATGGGAGGGGATTTTTTGGGGGAGAGGAGATTGGAAGTACCCACTAAAGAAGAGGGACAGGATCAAGTAGGGAATGGATCAGCTGGGGGGTGGGATGGGTGGGAGGGAATTATAAGCAGCCTTTTACAATATATCTACTATGGTAATGTTTTGCATAGCTAGACATGTACAACATATACTGAATTACTTATCTTCCCAGATGGAATGGGTGACAAGGGAGGAAGGAAATGGATCTGAAATTTGAGGCCTTAAAATTAAATGTTTCAAATATATATAAATACTATTATTACTACTCTTTTGCTTGTAATTGGGAGATAAGATGTGCAGGCATTGGGGCAAAGAGATTCACCTTCCTCTAATGGAAAAGTCGAAGGGGGTATGGGAGAAGATATGGGAGAGAGCAGATTGGAGGAAGCGATATCTTTTGGGACTGCTATTCTGGGATGGTGGGGAGGGGAAAAATGGGGGAAAAATTGTAACTCAAAATCTTTTGGAAATGAATGATGTAAAACAGAAGGTAATAAAGCATTTGTTTAATAAAAAAAAAAGATTTCCGGGGTCAAAATAGTGTAAAATCTTTGTCACGATAGCCTCCAAGGTCTCTTCCAAATTTATGGTTTGAATGAATGAAGGAATGAATGCAATGTAATGATATTAAACTAAAAAATATAAAGTCTGTTCTTGTAAATCCAAATAAGAGCAGCTTTTCAGAAATATGCTAATGTGAACAGGTTTTCAAGGTTCTTATTAAATAGTATAGTGAACACACTCTTTATTCAATAACAGTTCAGAGCAAAACATTGACAGTAAATCAAGGAACAGCAATCACAGTGTTATAACTTATCACAGATAATCAAAATACATCATTTACAGTAACTTGTCACAGAAAAGGGCCGCATAATTTTCATAAACAGGGGGCACATATTTTTGAACAAAGTATAATCATTAATCAATTGATCTGTTAGTAATTCAGTCATTCACTCATCCTTATGGAATGTTGTTTCCTTAAGGGTTAAAAAATACAATAGTTAAAGTTTTCAACACATGGGGCACAAGTAATTACAATATCAGTCCCTATTAAGCACCCTCTTAAGCAGTAGTGTAAAATACACAGGCCATCCACCCCTCAGTCACAAAAAAAGTTACTGTCTTCTTAGTCAATACACAGTATCCAAGTAAAGTCTTCTTTCAGTTTGAGGCTGGCTGATTTGAGGCTGGCTCTCATCTTACATGGTTCCTTTTCCATGGTTCCAGCTCCAACTGCCACCTGGGTTCAAAGGCAGGTAGCTCCCAGTTTCTTGACCAGCTCCTCCAGTTCTTCATCCAGTTCCCATTCCATATTGAAGTCCACAGTGTCCAGTCAACTTCAAGTCCTTCACAGTTCCCTTCTTTGGGAAGACAAAGCTTGACAGAACCACAATAATATTTATACATATTGCTGGCACCATCATCAATTCACTATCTGCCTGTGAAATCAAATCAGACCCACCAACAAGGTCTGAGAACTCAACTCAAATCATCAATATAGAAAGCAACAGGCCCACAAAGAAGGTCCAAGAGGTCAGTACAAATCATCAGAAAAGTCCCAGGACCTCCAAAATCCTCCTCTAGGACTTCTGTAAATATACAATCAGAAAATCCTCTTTCATGCCTTCCAGTAAGGTCCCAGGGCTTCTGTACAAAGTATCACAAACAAACATCAACACAGACAGAGCAGAGAGAGTGCTTGGATGCCAGGAGTTTTCTCCTTCTTGACTCTGCCACCACAAGAGTCCTCTTCTCAGTTTTTCTGTCTCTAACCCTGGGGCTCTCTTTATATAGTCATTAACTCCTCCCCAGGAGTTCATAAGTTCTAAGGTTCACAAGTTGTGGATATCACATGTTCTGTTTCTTAATAGACTTTATGCAATGTTCAAAAGAAACTTGAACTGAAAGAAGGTGTTAATTCAGTAGCTTAAACAAAGTGTGAACCACTTTTGTGCTTGCCATTACAGTGCTCTATGCCAAGCACTATGCTAATCTCTCTAGACACACATACAGAAGCAAAGAGAGTCCTGGTATTAATGGTCCTAACATTCTAACTGAGAGAGAAAATTATGATCTATCAGGAGTGGGGAACTTGTGACCTCTAGACCACATGTGGCCCTCTAGGTCTTCAAGTGTGGCCCTTTGACTAATCCAAACTTCACAGAACAAATCCCCTTAATTAAAGGATTTGTTTCATAAAACTTGTACTCAATCCAAAGGTCACACTGAAGATCCTAGAAAGAGAAGGGTAGCCAAGGAATATTACTTTGATTTGGAAGGATATAAGTATAGTTAGTGAAACAAAAGAGTATTTTATTGATACACCTAAAAGAATTATAATTCAGTTCATCCTGGTAGATTGTATAGGATTCTACCCCTTTGTTATTTTTCTTTCCTCAATTTTTTGTTGATATACTTGTACCTCTTCTATAATAGTTATCATGTAATAGTCATTTAATTCTCTAATTTTTTTAGGGAAAATACTCTTTTTTTTGTATGCTCCCTAGGCCCTAGTCCCATATCTTACTCAATAAATATTCACTCATACACTGAGCATTTTAGCAGCTATCATATGTAAACATTATTTTTTGAATTATTATCATTTCCCACAACTTTCGTTTCTTTGATTGCTCTACTTCTGCATAGACTACAATGAACATCTGTGTCATGTTTTCAAACTGTGTATCATCATTTGACTTCACTTCACCACTCCCTTCCCCATTCTGATCAATTGCCATGTCTTATCAATTAAGTGTCCACAAGATTTCTGAGGCTCATTACTTTTTCCACTCACATTTACCCATAGGGTGTCAAGGGGCATGTGACAATTGAAATGCTCTTTTACTCCATCTTCTGGTTTCAGCTAAATATCTTGGTTATTGTGTTATTTCATAAGGTCTTTCCTCTCTTCTCCTTTCTTTTCTCCTCCCCAATTTCTCCCTCCCTTCTCCTTTTTTTCTGTCCCTTGTGGAACCTATCTATGATTGAGCTGTTACTTTTATGCATGTAACCCATAGCCTGATCTCTTTGAAATTCATTCCTGAATCACAACATGTCCATTGGGCATCCTAAATGGCATGGCTGAAAGGTATGACAAACACCCTCTGTCTAATTCAAGAACACATTACCTTTCCCTTCAAACATATCCTCCATTAGCATTCCCTATTTCTTTCAGAACATCACCAGATTTCTCAGTCTTTCAAGTTTGCAAACTCAGCTCCTTATATCCTCACACTCTCTAAGCCCACATTGTCAGTATGGTGCCAAATCCTCCATATGGTGTTTCTACCTCCATTATTATATTAAATCTGTCCCCAGCTCTTTAGTCATATGGCCAAGAACTTATTTTAGGCTGTCATCATCTCTTGTCTGGACTGTCACAATAGCATACTAATTAGTCTCCATACCTCAAACTTCTTCCTACTATCAACCATCCTCCACAGAATTTTCCTTAAGCTTAGATATAACAAAATCATCTTCCTATTCAGTGAAATCCATTGACTCCCTATTGGATGCTGGATATAATATAAATTCCAATGTTGAACTTTTAAACCTATTTGAATCCTGGTGTCATGTTATCTTTCAAATATCTTTATAGTTTACTCTCTCCAAAAGCCCTCTATAATCTTCCTCAACTGGACTTCTTGACATTTTTCTAAGTGTAGATTCCATTTTCCATGACTTTGCACTGTCTGTTTCCTATGCTTTGTCTGTGTCTTATAGAACACCTTAGTTCCTTCAAAATAACTGAAGTACTCATGATAAATACTCTATCCACCTCGAAAGACAGAACTGATGAGCTCTAAGTAAAGATTGACACATGTATTTTTTTTCACTTTCTTTGTTTCTATTGCCTTTTTGCCATATGGCTAATATGGAAATATGATTTACATGACTAAACATGTATAATAGATATCATACTTCTTGCTTTCTCAATGGGTGGGAGAAGGACTAGATGTAGGGCGAGAATTTGGAGCAAAATTAATAAAAATAATGCTATCTTTATTAAATAGCAAAAGAAAAAAATATAGCTCAAGCACCACCAACATAAAACCCCAAGCTGCTAGCATGCTTTTTCTTTAAAAATCTTTTCATTTTTTCCTATCTCTTCTGTATGCGTATATATGTTCTCTCTCTCTCTCTCTCTCTCTCTCTCTCTCTCTCTCTCTCTCTCTCTCTCTCTCTCTCTCTCTCTCTGTCTCTCTCTCTCTCACACACACACACACACACACACACGGAGGGAGGGAGGGAGGGAGGGAGGGAGGGAGGGAGGGAGAGAGAGAGAGAGAGATTGACAGTGGTATTGCTGTACTTCGTATATCAAAATGACAAGCAGGCAGGCAAATATTTCAGCCTTTAATATTGGTCCCATCATTTTGTGGACATGGCCACTCCTCCCCTTAGTGTTGTATTCTATCTACTGTCTCCTTCAACCCATCCCCTTTGGGTAATGTATTTCCTTTCAAATTTGTCCAGTAAAATGGCATATATCTGCCTCAATTCCTGCCCAGGTAGTCACTCTCACAACATTTTTACTGATTTGTTTGTCAAGAGAAACGTGTCTAAAAGTATTGTCCCTGCTCCGGAAAGTTATAAAAACTAATAAATAATTTTCTCTTCTATCCCTGAGTACCCAGGCAGAAATTGAATTCTAGTGAGATAGCAAAACTTTAAAATGTTCCTCTCTCTCCTCACAGGTACTCCCCATTGTCACTTCGATTTGGAATTTGAAAAATAATACACAATTTAGTAATCAATGTAGTAAAAATCTTTATCATATTTGCCAGCTTAAAAGAAAAAAAAAGTAGACATGTATTTCATCACAAAATGAATGAGCACACCTTTAAGAAATAAAATTTAGTGTACTGACCTGAGTGTGCAAGAGAAATGATCAGGTTAATGCTCACTCTGAAGAGAGTGATGGGAAGAAAAAAAAAAAAACAATCTGAGGCATCACTGCTTTCTCTCTTCTGCCTAAAATGGTCTCAGCAACAAAATATCTACCTACAACAGATATTCAGAATTCAATGTTGGTAATTTTGTTTCTTAAGCCCCTCACTCTCTTCCTCATATACCATAACTTCAATGACTAATATTTCTCTTTATTGTCTTACAGCTTCTTTTTTTTATCTTTTTTTCCCCTAAAAATCAAGAGTGGGATGGGAGGAGCTTATCAGTCAAAGTCAGGCTATCTGCCAGTGCAAAGATCAGGATGAAACTCCTCAGGGAGGCATCACAGGATAGGATGGGAGATTTCACCTTCAAACTAGGAGGGCCATATCTTTTGTTCCCTTGAGTGATAACTGAGGGTAGCATGGCTAAGAAAAATATACATATGTCCATACTGTCCTTTGCCTCCCCCCGACACCGATCCCCCACTTATACACTTTATTAAATGTACAAGTTTTTACATCAATTTTGATATATTCCCATCTAGCCTGATGATGGATTTATAGGTTGATATAAATAGGAATTCTTACGCATAGGACCATAAAAGGACAAGGCCTTTCAAATCTGAGCTTAGTGTCATAAAAAAGCCCTAACAGTTGATACATGCACCCTATTCAAACATGCATTTAAGATCAGAACAAACAGGACAATATTGCTAGTATGTAATTAAATTTAACATTTTTTTTCAAATTGTGCACAAGGTCTCCATAAAATCCTGTCTTATATTCCATATTCTGAAATGTTTATGATTGTTGATGGCTTCTAATATTTATAATTAAAAATAAAGAAGTTAATTGATATCTAGATAAATTGAGCAGCCTTCTCACACTGGAAAAATATGCCTTCAAGTTTTTCTTATGATTCTTTAGACCTTCACGTGGATTATCATGTCATGAGGTGCCTATGTCATTCCCAAGGCGTTTTGAATCCACTCCTCAATCTCTGGACTTTTCCAACTCCTCACCAGCAACCTTACCCTTGGCCAGGAATCTCTTGTGCTTCATTCAGATCCCTTTTATATGTGTTCTTCCTCCATTAGAATGTAAGATACTTTAGGGTAAGGGCCACCTTTTTAAAATTTTGTTGATATTTGATGTACATTACTTAGCATAGTACCCGGAACATACTCACCAACTAACATACATACTAATGTTTACACATTTATAGATTTTTTCCAAATGCTTTACTAAACTCTGGTTTACATCATTCATTTCCACCACATTTTGAGGTACAATTTTTTACACATTCTTCCCCTACCCACCATCCCAGAATTGCAGTCCCACAGGATATTCCCTCATCCAATCTGCTCTCTCCCATATCCTCTCCCATAACTCCTTCAACTATTCCATTAGGGCTGTGCCCCAATGCCTACACATCTTATCTCCCAGTTACATGCAAAATAGTGTTAATAATAGTATTTATATATAGAAATACTTCATTTTAATACTTCGAATCCCATATCCATTCCCTTCATTCCTTGTCACACAGTCCTGCTGGGAAGATAAGCAATTCAGTATATGTTGTACATGTATAACTATGCAAAACATCAACATAGTAGATATATTGTAAAAGACTGACTATATTTCCCTCCTATCCACCCCAACCCCCACCTGGTCCATTCCCTACTTTGATTCTGTCCCTCTTCAAAAGTGGGTGCCTCAAACCTCCCCTCCTCCCATCATGCCCTCCCCTCAATCATCTTCCCTCTCATGACCCTGCCCCCTACTCTCTGCAGGGTGAGATATCCCATTTATTATGTATGTCACTCTCTCCCTGAGCCAAATTCAATGAGAATATGGTTTAGCCTTTTTGCCTTTCTGCTTTTCCCCTCCCCTGCAACTACTTCCCCTTGCCTCCTCTACATGAGATAGTTTACCCCTCCCCCTCTCCCCATCTCCTCTTGCTACATTCCTCTCTCATCTCTTAACTTCACCCCTTAAGTATCATCCCTTCCCACCAAATTAGACCTGTGCCCTCTATCTATGTATACCTGTAAACATATATACACACATTCACATATGTATTCATATGACTATATACCCTTCTTCAATTATTTTCATACTGAGAAAAGTTTCATCAGTCACAGTTATTGTTTTTCCATGTAGGAATGTAAATAGTTCAACTTTGATAAGTTCCTTTTGATTTCTTTTCCCTGTTTACCTTCTCAAGCAGCTCTTGCTTCTTGTGTCTGAATATGAAATTTTCTATTCAACTCTGGTTTTTTCCTCAATAATGCTTGAAAGTCCTCTATTATACTGAATGACCATATTTTCCCCTGAAACAAGATACTCAGCTTTGCTGGGTAGGTAATTCTTGGTTTTAATCCCAGGTTCTTTGCCATGTGGAATATTATATTCCATGCCCTACAATCCCTCAATGTAGAAGCTTCCAGGTCCTTTTTCTACTCCTCCATCTTGGCTCAGCCCCCTATAGATTTCTTGATGGAAAAATATAGAATAGGTAAATCTCCTAAATATTCAATTTCTCTTCACACTTATTATTAATATTTTCTAGCTTGTCAAGGTACCTTGGAACTCCTTTCTACTGAGTCCTCATTTAACTCTGAAGCTCGGTGATATCTATGTTCTTTATAGATGCACTCTGTTGGTAGTTCACATGGAGAATGCCTTATTTTCTATAGTTTGACAGAAACTAATGAATATTATATCCTCATAAATGGAAGCAGAACTAGCCCCCCACCAACATGCATAATCCCCAACATGCATAATCATGCATAGAGGGATCTGGAAGGGTACATATAAATAGATTAAAATAATAAGGTAAATGCAAGTCTTTTTCAGAGTTAAAGAGTAATGTTTGCTAAAGAACTTGATTAATTATGTGAGGGTTCATTACCAAGAACCATTTTTCATATCTTCGTAATAAATTACAGGTGATGTGCAAATAATTAATATCCATTTGAGCGAGGACACATTTGACCTGCCTCTGTTTATGGAAAGCTAAGGATGCATCACTTTGATCACTAATTAACGTTGGATAGCCCATCAGCTTCAGTAACTCACTATGGTATGAGAAAAACAAAAGCTCTGACATCAAAATTCACATATAAATTAAATGGATATTTTCCTATATAAAAAAGACTGTATATATGAAAGTGTCAATCCAGCTTGTAAAGCCTTCTACTTTGATCATCCACTTACCTTTCTAATATTATTTCACAGAATTCCCCCATAATGCACCCTTATTCTATTCAAGCTAGCCAATTTGCAATCCCCCATGTAATATTGTATTCTCTGCCTCCATTCATTTGTATAGACTCTATCCCTCATCTGTATTTCTCTCCCTCTTCATTTCTGCCTCATAGCTTCCTTGAGGGAGAAATGCTATCCTGGCACCACATCCTACATAAGCTTTTCCTGATTCCTCCAAATCAATATTTTCTATTTTTTTTCCTAATTCCTTAATAGCCAATGTAGTTTCTTCAACTCCCAATCCCAGTTAGAATAGAAGTTCCAAAAAGGAAGGAACAACATTCTTGTGTATGTTTGATGAGCACCTAAAATCAAGTATATGTTAAATACTTAAGAGATGTTTGTTGAACTGAATTTAAAAGCCTCTCCTCTTTGTAGAAAAATGTCTTATATATTCCTTAGTTAACTACTTAGATTAACAATAGATTATATGCCTATCTCGGCCCATTCTTTTGGTTTTAGGCCATTATTTTAAAATAAATTTTATTTTGGGGCAGCTATGTGGTGCAGTGATTAGAACACCGGACCTTGAGTCAGAACTTAAGTAGCTGGGTGACTTTGGGTAAGTGTCTTAACCCCAGGTACTCCTGCATATATAGTCAGATGTTTGTTCAGGAAAAAGGAGAAGCAATATAAAAATGAAAAATGGCAAGAGAAAGGCCTGAGTTTTCTCATGCCTAAATTCAGGTAGCATCATCAGTAAGAAGCATTTAGAGCATATAGCAAGTTAAACGTGTACTTTATGTAGTGTATATTATCAGATTTAATAATTACATTAATATTTATATGCTATTTTGAGGTTTGAGTAGTTCTTTCCATCTAGTCATTTATTTTTCACTTAATTCTCATAACAATCCTCTAAGGTAGGTGATTTCATATTCCCGATTTTTTCTGACAAGGAACTGAGGCAAGTGACATGACCACTGGCACATAGATAGTCTTAAAAGAAGGATTAGCTCATTTCTGACTCCAATTCCAGTGTTCCATTGCTATGTCAAATTGCCCCTAATTTTAATTTAGTAAATCCTGAATGTGGAAGTAGGAGGACTGGGTTTCCATCTATCTCTAACCAGGGACAATTAACTTAACTTGAAATGCTTTAGTTTTCTCATTTTCAAAATGACATTCGTCAAGGTCCTCTTCCTCATTTTAAAAAAAATTTTCCAGGGGGCGGAGCCAAGATGGTAGAGTAGAAACAGCTCATCCAAGCCACTCTGCCCCCAGATTTCCCCCAAACTATGTAAAAGGGGACTCTGAACAACTTCTGGAGCCCCAGAACCCACAGAACGACACAGAGAAGCTAACCTCCTGCTGAGGACAACCCAGAAGCCCTGCAGGAAGGACCATCACAGCGGTCTGGGAGCAGGCAGCTTGCAAAGCACAGAGCACAGGAAGCTGAGCCTAGAGGAGCCCAGGTCTGTGTGAGCTGAGGTTTTAGCCCCAGGGTGGCAGGGCCAGCAGCTGGCTGGAGGAACCCCAGAACACCAGCAGCCATGGCGCCTCCAGAATTATCAACATAGACATGCCTAGGACAAAGTAAGAGGTTAATGTCCTATGGACTTTGGGACTTGTATTTGGGGGAATGCGTTGGCTTCCTCCCCTGGGGGCTAGAAGCCACTAAGGAGACACACCATTTTGTGGTTTTCAGAGGTAGCACCAGCTCCTGGCCTGCAATTAATTGTAGGGAGATCCAGAGATCAGTCTTGGGGGGTAATCGCTCTTGCTTTAACCTCCATGGATCTGGATTGTGATCTAGGGTGGAAGTCGTGGGTGGGTTTACAGCTTGCCAGAAACAGAAGTTGCCCCGCACATGTTCCAGATGAAAATTCCTCTAGCTGGCCTTAAAGCCATAGTGTGGCAACAAGCCCAAAAGTCAAATAATTAAGCGGCAACATGCCAAGGCAAAGGAAACCGAAAAATGTAACCCTAGACTCCTATTTTAGGGGCATAGAGCAGGAAAAGGACTGTGAGGTCAGAAGTCCTGCTCCAAAATCCCCAGGGGAAAACATGAGCGGGTTGCAGGCCATAGAGGACCTTAAGAAGGACTTTAAAAATCAAATAAGAGAAGTGGAGGAAAAATTGGAAAGAGAAATGAGAAGGATGCAGGAAAAGTATGAAATGAGGGTCAACAGCCTGACTGAGGAAAAACAACACCTTAAAAAATAGACTAACTCAAATGGCAAAGGAGGCCCAAAGGGGCAATGAGGAGAAGAATGCCTTAAAAAGTCGAATTTGCCAGATGGAAAAAGAATCTCAAAAGTTCACTGAGGAGATTCATTCCTTCAGAGTTAGACTGGAGCAAATGGAAGCTAAGACTTTTTGAGAAATCAAGATGCTGTTAAGCAGATCCAAACAAATGAAAGATTAGAAGGCAATGTGAAATATCTCATGGGAAAAACCACTGACCTGGAAAATAGACACAGGAGAGACAATTTAAAAATTATTGGACAATGTGAAAGCCATGATCAAGGAAAGAACCTAGAAATCACCCTTCAAGAAATTCTCAAGGAAAACTGCCCTGATGTTTTAGATCCAGAGGGCAAAATAGAGGTTGAAAGAATCCACCAATCACCTCCTGAAAAAGATCCCAAAAAGAAAACTCCCAGGAATATTATAGCCAGGTTCCAAAATCCCCAGATCAAGGAGAAAATACTACAAGCAGCCAGGAAGAAACAATTTCAATATTGTGGAAACACAATCAGAATAGCCCAGGACCTGGAGGCTTCTACACTGAGGGATCGAAGGGCATGGAATATGATATTCCAGAGGGCAAAAGAACTGGGAATGAACCCAAGGGTCACCTACCCAACAAAACTGAGTATTTTGTTTCAGGGGAAAATATGGCCATTCAGTGGAATAGAGGACTTTCAAGCATTCCTGAGGGGGAAAAAAAAAAAAACAGAATTGAATAGAAAATTTGACATCCAGACACAAGAAGGAAGAGATGCCTGAGAAGGTAATCAGTGAAAAGTAATCAAAAGGAACTTATCAAAGTTGAACTATTTACATTCCTATATGGAAAAGCAATAACTGTGACTGATGATATATTTCTCACTATGAAAATAATGGAAGAAGGGTGTGTGGTCATATGAATACATATGTGAATGTATGTGTATATGGTTACTGTTATATATGGATAGAGGGCATAGGTTGAATTTGTTGGGAAGGGAGAATACTCAAGGGATGAAATTATGAGGTGAGAGAGGAAAGTGGCAAGAGGAGATGGGGAGAGACAGGGTAAACTATCTTATGTAGAAGACGCAAGGGGAAGTGGTTGCAAAGGAGGGGGAGAATAAGGAAGGCTAAAAAGGCCAAACCACATTCACACTGAATTTGGTTCAGGGAGAAAATGACATACATACTAAATGGGATATCTCAACCTGCAGCAGGATAGGGGGAAGGGGGATGAGAGGAGGGATGATGGATGGGAGGCCATCCTTGGGGTGAGGGGAGGTTGGAAGTACCCACTATAGAAGAGGGACAGGATCATATACGGTATGGACCAGGTGGGGCGTGGGATGAGTGGGAGGGAATTATAAGCAGCCTTGTACAATATATCTACTATGATAATGTTTTGCATAACTAGACATGTACAACATATACTGAATTACTTATCTCCCAATGGGGAATGGGTGACAAGGGAGGCAGGAAATGGATCTGAGATTCGAGGTCGTAACATTAAATGTTTCAAATATATATAAATACTACTATTAATACTCTTTTGCTTGTAATAGGGAAATAAGATGTGCAGGCATTGGGACACAAAGACTCACCTTCCTCTAATGGAAAAGTTGATGGGTGTATGGGAGAAGGTATGGGAGAGAGCAGATTGGAGGAAGCGATATCTTGTGGGACTACTATTCTGGGAGGTTGGGTAGGGGAATAATGGCGGAAAATGATTGTAACTCAAAATCTGACGGAAATGAATAATGTAAAACAGAAGTTAATGAAGCATTTGTTTAAAAAAAGATATAAAATTTTTTTCCAAATGCTTTATTAAGTTCTGGTTTACATTATTCATTTCTATCAGATTTTGAGTTACAGGTTTTTTTCCCCATTTTCCCTACCCCCCCACCCAAGAATAGCAGTCCCACAGGATATCCCCTCACCCCATATGCTCTCTCCCATATCTTCTCCCATGCCTCCTTCAATTTTTTTCAGTAGAGCAAGGTTAATCTCTGTGCCCCAATGCCTGTATATCTTATTTCCCAATTATATGTAAAATAGTATTAATAATGGTATTTTTTTTTACATTTTTAAACATTTGATTTTAAAACTTTGAATTCCAGATTTGTTCCCTTCCTCCCTTGTCACCCATCCTTACCGGGAAGATAAGCAATTAACTATATGTTGTACATGTGTAACTATGCAGAATATTACCATAGTAGATTGTAAAAGACTGATTATATTTCCCTCCCTTCCATCCCACCCACCACTTGGTCTATTCCCTACTTTGATTGTTCATAGTCCCCTTTTACATAAATTGAGGAAGGGGGTAGCTGGAGCTCTGTGGAAGTCCTGTTTCTAATTTGCCATTTTGACACTGCCCTAATGCAATTTCTAATGAAATTTCTAACGAAATTCAACAACAAAGAGATAGAAAGGGAAATCCAACTTAAAGTTACTGTAGATGTTAAAAAATATTTGGGTATCTACCTGCCAAAACAAACTTAAAACTTATATGAACAGAACTACAACACACTTATCACACAAATAAAGTCTGATCTAACTAATTGGAAAGGCACAGATTGCCCATGGCTGGCTCGAGCTAATATAATTAAAATGACAATTTTACCCAAGCCAACTTATATATTTAGTTTTGTTCCAATCAAGTTACCAAAAAACTACCTTATAGAGCTAAAAAATAGTAACAAAATTCATTTGGAAGAATAAAAGGTACAGAATATCAAGGGAATTAATGAAAAGAAAGGTTAGGGATGGTGGCTTAGCTGTACCAGATTTTAATCTGTACTATAAAGCAGCAGTCCTCAAAAGTAGTTAGTTTTGGCTGAGGAATAGAGTAATGGATCAATGGAATGGATTGGGTACACCAGATTCAGCATTCAATGACTATATTAATCTACTGTTTGATAAACCAAAAGATCCCAAGTTTTGGGATAAGAACTCACTATTTTTACAAAAACTGCTGGGAAAACTGTAATATAGTATGGCAGAAACTGGGCATAGACCATTATTTAACACTACCAAAATCAAGTCTAAATGGGTGCATGATCTAGGTATAAATGTTGATACTGTAAGCAATCTGGTAAAGCAAGGACTAGTTTAAATTGTCAAGTTTGTGGAGAGGGGAAGACTTTATGACCAAAGAATAATTAGAGAGTATTATAAAATCCAAAATGGATAGTTTTGATTACATTAAATTGAAAAGCTTCTGTACAAACAAAGCCAGTGTAACCAAGATCAAGAGGGAGGAGGGGAATTGGGAAAGAATTTTTACAACCTATGTCTCCGATAAAGGACTCATTTCTTTTTTTTTTTTTTTTTTTGGAGGGCAATTGGGGTTAAGTAACTTGCCCAAGGTCACACGGCTAGGGTTTGTTTCTGTGTGTTAAGTGTCTGAGGTTGGATCTGAACTCAGGTTCTTCTGACTCCAGGGCAGGTGCTCTACTCACTGCGCCACCTAGCCACCCCAAAAGGACTCATTTCTAAAATATATAGAGAATTGTGTCAAATCTATAAGAGGAAAAGTCATTCCCCAATTGATAAATTGTCAAAGGATATGAACAGGCAGTTTTCAGAGAAAGAATTTAAAGATATCTATAAGCATATGAAGAAATGCTCTAAATCACTATTGATTAGAGAAATGCAAATCAAAACAACTCTGAGGTACCACATCTCATCAGTCAGATTGGCTAAGATAACAAAACAGGAAAATGACAAATGCTGGAGGGTATGTGGACAAATTGGAACACTAATGCATTGTTGGTGGAGTTGTGAATTGATCCAAGCATTCTGGAGAGCAATCTGGAATTATACTCAAAGGCCTATAAATAATTTTGTACCCTTTGACCCAGCAATACCACTTCTAGGGTTGTATCTCAAAGAGGTCATAGAAGTGAGAAGAAGACACATATATACAAAAATATTTATAGCAGCTCTTTTGTGGTGGCAAAGAATTGGAAATTAAGGGGGTACCGATCATTTGGGGAATGGCTGAACAATTTGTGGTATATGCATGGAATATTATTGTGGTATAAGAAATGAGGAGATGGACTCCAATCTTTTTTTTTTTAACCTGATTAATGCCTAATGTGAAAGTACTTGCACATACTATTCTTGATTGTATGCTACCATGAGGAGGAGTGAAGGGAAGGGAGAGAAAATTTGAAACTCAAGGAATTGTGGAAATGAATCTTGCAAACTAAAAGTAAACAAATTAATAAAGACCAAAAAATTAAATAAAAATAAAATTCATGTTCTGGACTCAATTAATTATCCCCCCCCCAAAATAAAGAAGTTATGATTTTTGGTTAGTGTAGGCTTAAGAGATCCAGTAGTATGTTAAATGATTAATTGATTCCATGACTAGGTGTCTGCTTTTCTCAGGCCTTCACTGTTCTTCCATGGGTTATTTATTTGAAAAAAATATAATTCTTAATTATCCTACCACTCTTTGTTCTGTGACAAAGTTGTTTATTCACTTGTCAACATTCATTTCTTATCCCTCGCTTATACTTAAAGCATCAGAAACCAGATATTACATTCTCCATCTTTGCATCAATCTTCTCTTTACTCCCTTTCTTCTAAAGCCATATAGCCTAAAATATAAAGACCCCCCAAGTGGATTAATGAAGGCTCCATTTAAAGCTCTTCTCTGCTTAGGTGAACAGTGCCTCTATGGGCTATTATATAACCTGTATCAATTTCAGTTTCTTTATCTGTAAAATAAGGATTCCAGTGTCTGCCTTAGCTACCTGGGAAATAGGATCCTAAGAATTTATATTGTGTCTCTATAGAGACTGACATCACTACAAAGAATTATGGGTCAAACAGGTAAAATTAACATGATGGAATGACAAGGAAATATGTACTTATGTGAAAGAATGTGGACCCTAGGCAGTATAATGGAAAGATTAAATTGAAATAGTTATTTCTCAAATAGCCAAATCAAATCTCAGTCACCATTTCTAATTAACATTAGCTTCATTAAGCACATAGCTTGTATTTCTCTTTTTGTGGCCTTCTGCCCATCCAGCTTTACCTTTCAACCCTATATTTCTTATTTATTGTCATACATCTTACTCTGGTTGTAAGGCTAGAACTTGGCCATACAACATACTCCATACTTGGGATGTGGGGCATGAAAGGGAGGAGAATATGGTTGTGAAGACAGTTTGATTGTCCATGGCATGAGCCATTTTTGTGTACAAAACAATAAAATGTATCTTGGCTAAGAAAGGAAAATGCAGAATACTGAATTATGACAGAGGTCTCTGTCATACTCTTTGGAGTTGTTGTGTTGTTTGAATGAGATAATGTACATAAAGCAATTTGCAAATGTTTTAGCTCTATATAAATGTCTGTAATTATTGCTTCTTCTGTCTCCTTTTCCATATATTTCTTTTAGTAGACATGTTATCATCATTTCATACAACTTATGTTGATACATTGAGTTCTGATCCATGACCCCTAACTCACATTTAAAATGCACCTGCCCCTGCATAATGTACCCTCTGACAATGGGCAACTCATTGAACTTTCTTCAGTGTAAATTTCTTCCTCTGGCTGCGGGGGAGAAGAGAAATAGCCTCTAAATCAATGATATCAGAAGGATGATAATCTCATAAACACTAGTGGTCCCAAACCTCAGAGATCAGAGCTCTTAATTAACCTACTTTTTGCTTCCAGGGAAGAAAGCAACAAAAGTACATATCAAATGATATTGACTATGCAATTCATTTTGCAAACCTTAAAGTACTATATAAATTCAAACTGTCAGTCATCTGTTCATCTATCATTTATCTTTCTATAATTATCAACATCATCTTTGCTTTTTTCAGTTATTATATAGAGTGGAGTTAAGATAGTTCCCCATGGCATGTGTAGGGAGAAAAAATAAAGATATTCAGACATATTGGATAAGCACACGGTGCTTTTCAAGGGAATGGCCTGTCACAGAGAGAATGGAGGTTATGGAAAAGTGAGGACAAAGGGACTTCAAATGTTATTACTGACCCTTAAACACAGTGTCCTAGAATAGATTCTTTATCATTCCATCCTATGTCTGTGAATATACCTTCAGCCCATGTTCTTTGGCCACATGAAGATGGAATAGTCTTCCTATAATTAAAAGTCTCCATAAGTCATGATTAATGAGGTCAAATATCCAGGAAAATGTGTAACATTAGCTTTTAAATTTGGGGCAGTGATTTAGTTTCCAGTGGTCTATATGGCTTCCTAGTTCTCAATTTTATTTTTCTTCACTTGAAACCAGTAAAAAAAATTGTTGGAATGAGCTTCAAAAATCAGGAATTTTCAGCTTCAAAAATCAAGATTTTTCCTCTTTAAAAATCCCCTCTCAAAATCAGTGCTGTTCAGGAGAGAAACTTAGTGCCTTAAAAAATCACAGTTTCGTAGCTCACTGCATGAATAGGTAAAGGCTCTGATGAATGCTCTTGCTATGGCCTTTTGATCAGAAATATGTCATTTTGAGAGAAAAATAATCTGAGCTATCCATTGGGCCTTATAAAGGTCTCCTTGGTATTTTTCTGATGTCATCTTTGCTTATTTTCCTTCCCTTTCTTTATGACCTTATATTTGTTTTCCATTGGCTTATTTAGTGTGAGGGTTTCTCACTCCCATTTGGTGGGAGATCAGAGATAATACTTCAGGCATCACCTTGTAAATCTTTCACTTTTCAAGGTTATTTAATTCTCTTGGTTGACATGGAAATGGCTAGGCAGGATATTTTGCCCCCCAAAAAAGGTAAGGCCATGAAACTCTCTTACTTTGGTGACAAGATGGAGAATTATAGATGTAAGGTGTTGCATACGTATATATTTCCCTAAAATTCCTCCCGCTTTTCTGCTTTCTCCCATTACTGTTGAAGTCACCATCATCCTCATTATTACCTACCTTAACCTGCTACAGGACTACAAAGGATGACCCTGTGCCTTTGCTCCCTGATTGCCTGAGCAGTTTGTGAATATCTCTCCCTCAATAAAGCTGCCTTGTTTTATTGTTTTATTAAGCACTCCATGTTTCCTTCTATAGAACTTTGGCACTCCAAATAGTCCTAAATCTATATCAAGCCATCTGGTCAGTTTATGTAAATATTGTAGCTATTAACATAATCTCTTCTTGTCAGGCAAAAAAAAATAAATGGAGAAAAAATCCTCAACTCAACACCCAGACACATAAACTAAGGAAGTATAGTTTCCTTTTAGAAAAGGGTCAGGGGCCCCTGATGCAAACATGATTAATCTAAATACATGAGTTTAATATATTATATTATTTTCCCAAAACTAGTTTGCCAGATCTTGTTTTCCTAACATTAAAATTCATTTTATTTTATTCTTTGTGAATCTGATTTCATCAATTAATCAAAGAGCTAAATTTATATTCACACATAATCTGAGCTAATAGATTAAAATTTTCAGTTTCCCAAATTCTGTTAATTATTCATTTAAAAGACTTTAATTAGGGATACAAAATCAACTCTGAAGTGTAAATTGCCCAATTTTTCCCCTTTGCAAATATATTCTCAAAGATCTTATTCTATTTAAATTCTTCCCTAAAAGAAAGTTAAAAAGATATTTAAATTTTCATTAACTGCACAAATTTGGCTTCTAGACACCTTTGTTTCCCAGAGCCACATGTTCAAGGCAAAGTACTGAATCCCTGCCAGATAGGAAAAGCTGTGTCTAGGAAAAGATAAAACTTGGACATGAAAAATTCAGTAAACTCTCTGTATGTTTGGAGTGTGAGTCTACTTTGATACCTTGATGGAGCTATTATCACTCAGGAGAAGGCATGCTTTCTGGTGGTTCCCCTAGCAATGCATGTCTTTTCCTCCTCTGAAAGTCTTACTTATATAATTCTGTAAGTTCTAAAAGACCATCTACTGAATGCACTATCAGGTTTTCTCTGAATCTGTACATATTGCATGGATGTTGATACCCAACTCAGCCTTTCCATTGGTTATCATTCATTTATGCCAACTGATCTGCCCATTCCTTCTCTGATCTTACCTGTCCATGAAGTTCTCTTAGATGACTTCCAGCACAGGAGGCAACAGCAACAAAATGGTGGAATCCACTTTGACTCATCACATGCCTTCCACTAGCCTTTATGTTACCTGCCCTTCTGAATCTTCTGGGATCTTGATGTTCTATGATTTGTAGTCATGAAGCATGGTAGGGAGAATATTAGTGTTGAAAAGATTGGCTATTTTTCTAGGGAACAATGCAGGATTATTGTAAATACTTTAAAATTTTCCAAATAAAATTTGACTACTTTTTTCCTCCTATATCATTATGGGTCTAGCTCATCAGGAGTGTTTGGACAAGATAAGTACTGTTAGAATACTTCAATGGACTATCAATCACACTAGATGAAGTCTGTGGGAGAACAGTACTAGGAAGGGCATTAGAGCTGTCTTAAAGTCTCTAAATAGCTTCACTTATAAGAAAGATTGGACTTGTGATTTTGGTCCCTAGAGGGCAGAATTAAGAGGAGGAGGTAGATTGTGAAGGGACAAGTTTGGGATTGCTATGAGGGAAATCTTACTAATAAATATAATAATTCCAAATTGAAAAGAGCTATCTTGAGGGTCATTTATTCCTGCCTGCTGGAAGGTTAAATTATGACTATTTGATTTGTCCTGGCCTTTATTGATCAAAATGAAAGGGAACTATTATTACTTATTGATAATTATTTTCCGTAAATATACTTAATAAGAAATTATAATGATGAAATATATATATATATATATATATATATATAATTCTAAAATAACAAGTATATAACTTTATATAGAACTTAAAGTTTTGCAAAGTGGTTAGATAAATTATCCCATGTGATCCTGCCAATTGCTTTATAAGGCATATTCTATTATTACTCCCATTTTATAGATGGGGAAATTAAGGTTGTAAGAAGATAAATGATTTGCCCATGGTCAAGTAGCTAGTAAATATCTGAGGCAACATTTTATTTGAAAACATTGAGATTTGTTAAAACCATACCTGAACAGACATTCCTTTTATGGGAGTTCTGAAAATGTAATAGCTTTATGTCTTGTAAAACATTTTATACTCATTACCTCCTCTGTGCTTCATGACTATGCTGATAGATGGGCATACAAGTTGTTGTTATCATATTATATGGAAGAGGAAATTGCAAGGTCAGGGGCTGTCTTTTGCCATTTTTGCATCCTCAGCACTAAGCACAGTACCTGACATATAGTAAGAGTTAATAAACCTTTATTGAATGACCTGACTAATTAGTCTTACCTAATAATGACTTACCTATATGTGCTATTGTAGGAGGAACAGAGATCTTACTCCTTATCTGGCCCCACCCTTGAAATGTGGGGATGAGTAACCATTTTTAGCCACTGAAATGGCCTACACTCTAATGAGTTCCCTCACCCTTTGGGGGGATTTCTCTGCACTTGAATGGATAAAATAGTGTGCTCACTGCAACATTTAACAACCTTCCTACCCATAAGTCCACTAAGTGCCCTTATTCTCTCCTTGGGGAGAAGACCCTGATTAATGTTTCTCTTAGTTTTGAAGATTCATAACAATGTAAAATTAATATAAATAAGCTCCTTAGTCCTGAGTTGGGAATGTATGAAGACACAAAAGCCCTTTTTCCTTTGAGATTCAAACAGATCTTACTTTCTGTCACTTTATCAAAAATCTGCTGTTTTCCATCTCCTCTTTCATTGCTTTGTGCACTGAACCATGTAGTTGCCCTAGCTGTATACCTATCCTTGTCCTAAGCCCTGGAAGTCACCTGATCCATATAAATGATCTATTACCAGGATTTCCCAGGAATATATAATTGGGTCTCCCCTAGAGAAGACAGAGGAAAATAAAACACAGTTTACATAGGAGGTTTGAATAATACTTCCCAAAGAACTAGTAATCAAATGCACACAAGAGAACTCTGGAGTCAAAAAGTGAATTTAATCATAGAACATAAACATGCAATAAAGGATCTGGTGCAGATTCTACCTCAGGAGGGAGGATGTCTCCTCATCTGAGCTATCTAGTTTTTTTTAAAGCAATTGGGGTTAAGTAACTTGCTCAAGGTTACATGACTAGTCATTATTTATGTGTGGGTGCTCATTTTCTGAGGCCGGGACCAATCCCATGTCATCCAGATGCCGGGGCTGGTGCTCTTACTCACTGCACCATCTAGCTACTCCTGAGCTATCTAGTCTTTTATGGGGTCTACTGACCTTTTCTGGCTGCAGCTAATCCATCATAATCCATCATGTAAAAGAGTGAGTGAAATTTACAGTTAGATATATCACAATTGCATTTGCTAGTAGTCTTTTCCCTCTGACCTTGGTTACCATTCTTTGCTCTCTTGTTCCCTGTGGTCATTCATTGTCCTAACCACAGATGGTCTGGGAAAAGACAATGATCATGAACTTTGCTTTTTCTTTCTATAAATGACACTCCAGTGCTAAGCCAAGTTGTCTGCCCATAGATAACTGTCTAACAAGTATTTGCCCTTCCCCCCCCACCAAAACAAAACAAAACAAACAAACAAAAAAGCAATCAAAAAGGACACTATTTAACGGACTAACTATTTGACTAACATTTCAAAAGAAAGTTTCATTCTGTTTTAAAGCACTATGACCATTGTCCTCCAGGAATGTTTAGAGCTACATGTTGCTAAGAATACTTACCAGCAATAAATCCTGCTATTCTTCTTGTCCCCATTCTAATGAATTCATATAACAATCACTGCCCAAATGCAAGCATCTTCAGTCACTACCAGTCTTTTCTTCACTCTCTTTCCCCAGAAAACACATTAGCTTTCAAATTGTGAAGGCAAAAGTCAGGGACCTTTCCCTCCAATCTCTCTGTGAGGTGTCAACATGTTGAAAGTTGATGTCCCCAAAGCAGCTCGGGGGTGAAAAGATAATATTTTATTCAGCTCTTTGGTGAAATGTACCATTTCTCATGTTGCAGGGCTTTTCAGAGTGACTGTTCAGGTTCTACTTGCTTGTCATTGTCTACCCGTGAGAGGAGCACTACATGAAAATAGATGCCTTATAGAAATCAGGGACCAATTTAGCAAATCTGTCAAGGCTGGAAAAGCATGAAGTGACAGCAGGTCAATAACTTACCTCTTTGGGAATTTGAACGGGGGGCTGCAAATCATTTGAATTCCAATTACCTTTACAGTCCTTGAAATATATATATATATTTTTTTAAACAGACAAAATATGGACCTGGCCATAAATACAGTATGTCTAAACGTGCAGCTCCTGTGAAGACTTAGTAAAAGCACATTTGTACTTAACACAGTATGGACAGTTTTGTAAGGTTGGTATTTGTTCAGGTCATTGTGTGTTCAAGAAATAAAATAATAATGCCCATTTCTATCACAATTAAAGCTCTGCTATGCACTTTTCTCATAGCAATATAATCTAGGCAAGAGTAATAATGAATCACAGTTATTTTTATTTTGAAGTTCTTTTATGTCTTATTCAATTTCTCTTTCTGCAGTGGAGACAAACAACTGGCTTATTTTTGTATGCCCACTTTGGCTATTTGATTTTTTTGCAAGCATTTATGTTTCATATTTATTAATTTTGATGGCATATAATTGAAAAATAGTTTTAACCTTTTCTTTATTTCTTCTTTATCTGTTTTGAGTTCCTTCCCATGTTTCATTTTTTGCAAGTTGTTTAGCCTTTTTTGTGTCAAATTAACCAAAATATGGTGTCCCTAATGAATTAATCTTATAAAAGTTACTAAATTTATATGTCAAGTTTTGGTGTTTTTGAGGCTATCTCTTTTTTGATTTCCAGAATTTATTTTTTTTCTTTGTGTTTTTTATAATTTTCTTCATTAGTTATTTGCCCACTTCTGTAATTTTTTCTTTTCTTTTGTTGATATGGATGTATTGATGGATGGATGGAAAGATAAATAGATGAATGAGAGAGAGAGAGAGAGAGAGAGAGAGAGAGACAGAGAGACAGAGAGAGACTGAGAGAGAGACAGAGACAGAGAAATAATATATGAATGACAATATTTCCCTTAATTATTACTTTGGTAGACCTTAATGAGCATATATTTAGTTATTCTCAAACTTTTTGGTCTCAGAAACCTTTTATGTGAGGACTTCTCCATCAAACATCTTTTCTTTATGTGGGTTATATCTATAAGATATCAACATGTTAGAAATTGAAATTGAAACATATTAGTATTATTATCAAAATAGTTTTGGCCTCATGTCCTGGGAACACTAAGGAGTCTCAGACTATACTTTGAGTACAACTATATTAGCAAAATAAAGAATTCTAGCCATTGAGAAGTCTAAAATGGACAGTGAAGGAAATAAGAAGAATGACAAGCTAGCAATTTACTAGAGTATTTAAAAGCCTGTCTAAAGTCACTTGGTGACACAGCAGGTAGAGTGTTGGTCATGGAATCAGGAAGACCTTAATTTAAATTTACCCTCAGATACTCACTAGCTACGTGGGCCCCATCAAATCAATGAACTTTTGATTGCCTTAATTTCCTCAACTGTAGAGTAGAGATAATAGTACCATTTACTCTTCAGGGTTACTGTAAGGAATAAATGAGATAACTGTAAAAAAAAAAGCATAGAACAGTTCCTGGTCATGATAGACACTATATAAATGTTTATTTCCTTTTTCCCATATGCCTTTTTTCTTCCTCCACAAATATCAGAAGATTTTTTTTTTCTAATTCTATCCTTTCGAACTCTGGATGACTTTTATGAATGTGGTTGGGAGATAATACTTCAATGGAAGTACCATAAAGATGCCTCTTGCATTTCTGTCACTTCTTCTTGATAAGTAAACATTTTAACAAGTCCAGCATGACTGCCTATTGTCCTCAGAAGCTACCACTTCTTAAAAATTCTTATTGATATATAAAACATTCAACTTTTCAACTCTCGTGATGCTTGACACAAGTCTTTGATGTTCCCCCAATGCTGGCATGGTCAAAGTCATCCGAACAAACTTTTGATTGCATCTTTTTTTAAACTTTTCATCATTGTGTAGATACAGGTTATATCTTCAGGATAACCTAAGAGAGAAAAAGTAGATGAAAAGAGTTTTCTTCAGATCAGTAGTAGTCCACACAATGCCCTGAGACTGATTCTGTGGCCATTTTGTTATTGCTCAGGACCCTACTTCTGTATAATGTTCTGCTTTAATCTTAACAATTAATTTAATTTGACTAGGCATACTATTAGACTGTAGAGATACACAGACAAAAAAAAAAAACTATCCTTGCCTTCATGAGCTTTACATTCTATTCTAAGTTGAAAGTAATGAAATATAGATAATAGAAGTGGACCCATAGAAGAAGAATGCAACTGATTTAATTGCTTGTATATTGTCTTAAAAGACAGGGGTAAATGATCTAAGGGTACTTGCATTCTAGAAAAACAGGTTAAGCAGGTCTCTGTGGCCATAGGTTTCCATCATTCTAGATGAGTTTCCATCCTTTCATTTACAAACACTTCCTAAAGATTCAGGTCACAACCTATATACACTTTCTTACCCTGCCCCATTCTTGTTTGTTTCTATCCATGCTTCTTTTCTTTGACTCTGTTTTTATTCCCTTATGAGGTAAACAGGTCCCGCCTTTACATACTCAACTAAAGGTCTTTCCAAATGCATTGTCAAGCCTTGATAATTTGTTCTAGTCTTTTCACCTGAGTACCAGTGTTGCATTTGGGCATTAAAATAGTAGCTGATAATAAGACAGATTTTGTTGATATACATTATTTACATAACTTGAAATTTAGATTCTTCATAGAGTATATTGTTCCACAATTTATAGACATAACTAAGTAATGTATTGGATGGAGGTGTAGGCTTCAAGTCAGAAAAACTTTGAGTGCAAATCCCACTCTGACTGTTACTAGATTTGGGATACACAACACGGTATAAATCTTCTCCCAGTCAGTTTACCAAGATCACCTCCTTCACAGTGTTGTTGTGAGGAAGAAACGAAATCATATATAGAAACATTTTGTGACCCTAGAAATATCATATAAATGATGAGTATTATGTTGATTGGAAAAAAATTGTTCTTTTTATATATTGAGATTGTTGGATCTTTAATGATTAATTACTGATTGGAAAGAATTTCTTTTAAAAAAAATGAGAGTCTTAGAAAATCAGATGTTTTCAAGGCATAGCTTGGAGTCAATGAAAATATTGTTAATTTCCTCATTTGAACCTGAACTTACTTTAGAGATATGTTTCAAACAGTATGAAACTTTTAACGATGAGTTCGAGGAGGAATAGAGAATAGAGGTTGGGAGCAAATTTGGAACTGAAAATAAAATGAAATTGTATTAAAAAAAAAAGAATTTGTCTATTAGATTTGTTAGAAACAGATATCAGGTAGTACAAATACTCCACAAAGGTTAGAGAAGGAGGGAAATCAGACAATTATATTCCTTAGTGTGTTTGAGCCACTGATTTCTAGCCATGTGGAAAGTTTCTGTGATTTAAGCAAGGTTATTGGGTGATAAAAAATATTGGCAGCAAAGTAGGGATTTTAATATTGGGAAAATGCTGGAATGGAAGAGTGACTAGCCTAGTCTTGACATTTGCCATTCTACATACTCCCTTTGTGACTTTGTTCAGTCTGTAGCTCATACCTTGACTGGGCTCCCTCAGATCTCTGCCCCTTACAACCCCACATTTTCTCTGGGGCTAGACCAAGTGTTACTTCTTTCAAAAAGGCTTTTTCCCTTCCTCCAATTCCTGTCCCATTTTGGGGAATTTATTTTGTATATTAATTTTTATGTATAGTTTTTATGGACATGATTTATACCCTTAATTATATATAAGTTCCTGGATGGCAAGAATTACATTCCGTTTGTATATATTTCAACCATGCTTTGCACAATACCTCATCAATAGTTAGCACTTAATAAATACTTCTCAATTATGTCTCAGTAACTGTTGTGCTTTTGATAGACTAAATGTTCAACATGTTACTGAGCAAAAATCATAGCTCTAAAATTTAGATCTAGAAGGGAAATAAGAGCTTGTCTAGTCTAGATACCTTATTTTTTAAGGGTGAAACTGAGGCCAAAGGAAATTTAATGATTTTCCTTAAATGACACAGGTTGTATGAGGCAAAGTAGAAATTCAGTCCTTGGTACTGTCATTCAAGTTGTGTCTTTTCCAATGCACCACACCACCTATCATCTCATCTGAACCTCCTAATAATCAGCTAACTAACCAACATTTAAACATCACTGACTATTTGCCAGGCACTGTGAATAAAAGTCCATAGTAAAATATATTGTGTCCTCAAAGAACTTACCTTCTACTAGGACATTGTGCAAAGAAAAAAAAACATATACAAAACACACAAAATAAATATAAAAGTAATTTGTGGTGAGACACTAAATACTGTGAACATTAAGAAAAATTCCTTATATAACAATTGATAACAATTGAGCTAAACTGCGAAGGGAGCTATGGGTTCTAAGATGTAGAGGTAAGGAAGGAACACATTCTAGGCACAAGGGGTGGTCTATACCAAAGCACAGCGACTAGAAATGAAATTTATAGCAGAAAAAATCAGAAGGACAGTTTACCTAGAAGATAGAATGTAGAATGTGGAATTTCGCAACTTATCTATGCTCTTTCTCGAACAAATCTGATAAAAGTAATGAAAAATTTCTTATCTGAATAAAAGACCTCACAGACTTATGGTGAAAATCCTTCATGAAAATTTAAAATCTTATAGAAATATGATAGGATTATTATTCTTTTGTATTTATCTTTTTATGGGATTAAGAAAGAAATAGTGCCCCAAAGTGTTTTATATCTAATTCCTTAAATATAGATAGAAAACAAAGAAAAGTAGATAGATTAAAACAGAATTAGAGTATTATCAATTATGTTTAAAGCATTGTCGCAATATGACAAAAAGACACAATTCTAGGAGGGATTGAGGCACAATGAATGGAATGTTAGAATTGGAATCAGGGAGATCTGAATGTCAATACAGCCTCAGACACTTACTAACTGTGTGGTCCTGGGCAAGTCATTTAATCATAGTTTTCATAGTTTACTTCAGTTTTCTCCAGTGAAAACACCTACCTCACAATGTATTATGAGATTCAAAAAGATAATAACATAGTGCCTGGCACCTACCAGGCATTATATAAATGCTTATTCCCTTCCCTCATTTTCTTCCTCCCCCACCCCACTCAGGGCTATGGTGATAATAAAAACCTCATCCTGTTCCCATATGGTTTTGATTTCTTTGATCAGAATTGTGTATTTTGAAAGATTTCCATTCCACATAGTTTGGAACTAATGAACATTTTATAAGATACCATACATTTAGCTGTTTTTTTTTGTTTGTTTGTTTGTTTGGTTTTTTTTTTTTGTTTGGTTTTTGGAGGGCAGTTGGGATTAAGTAACTTGCCCAAGCTCACACGGCTAAGTTTTTGTTTATGTGTGTTAAGTGTCTGAGGCTGGATCCGAACTCAGGTCCTTCTGACTCCAGGGCTGGCACTCTACTCACTGCGCCACCTAGCCACCCCTAGCTCTTTTCTTAATATTTTATGGAAAAATGCTATTTCTGAGCAATTATAATATATTATTTCATATATGATGGTGTTCTAGTTTCAGGACACTATAGGTATTGGATTTTCAAGGATAGTTTCAAGCCTAAATTTATACTACAGGAATTTCCATGAGTTTTTGAAGTGTAGTAAGCTTCTGTTATTTGAATGTGCTCCTTGATTACATCTGAGTATGAGGTGATACTTAAATTTTTGCAACTTGTTTTAAGATGTTTTAATATTACTAAAATTTCCTTGCATAATTTGTATTGACCAGGTGGGGTGTAGTCAAGATGGTGAAGTAAAAACATGACTTCCATGAGGCTCAGGCTTCATCTAATTTGTGTAAAAAGTGACTCTAGATAATCTTTGGACCTGCAGAACTCACAAAATGACAGAGAGAAGCTAACCTCCCACTGAAGACAGCCCAGCAGGCCACTAGGAAGGGGCCAGCTCAGCACACTGCAACCTGAGCCCAGCCTTACTAGAGCCAGAGGTTTTAGCCTCAGGGTGGCCTCATCAGCTGCCTGCTGGAGGGACTTCTGATCACCAGCAACTGTGGAAGTTTCCAGAATTATCATCCCATAGGTGCCAAAGACAAAGTGGAGAGGTCAGTGTAGACTTTGCAGGAACAGAGGATTTGGGAGTGTGGTCCAGCCTTTGACAACAGGGATGAGAAGCAGCTGAAGCTCCACAGGTGTGCAGCTGCCCACCACATGGCTGCTTCACAGCCCCAGGAATGAAGATGGTAGGGGGAGAAAGTGACCAGTCTGAGGGATAATCACTCTTGCTTTAACCTGCTTACATCTGGATTACTGTCTTGGGTGGAGGTCCTGGGGTGTATGAACAGTTCACCAAAGAGAGTGTAGAGGCTTCAGAGAGGTCACCCAACTAATAGCTCCAGCAGCTGAAAAAAACCCAGTGATTGGGATAAAGCTCCCCTTCCTGGTAGCAGAGATCTACTGTGGCAAAAGGCTCAAAAGTCAAGTAATTTAATGACAATATAAGCAAGGAAAGGAAGCAAAGCAAACAGAGGAATCTCACTTTAGACTCCTATTTTGGGGACAAAAAAAATCAAAGCATGGAACAGGTAGAAGACAGTGAATTCAGAAATCCTGCACCAAAAGCTTCAAAGAAAAGTACGAGCTGGTTACAGTCTATAGAGGACCTTAAGAAGGAATTTGAAAACTAAATAAGATCGGTGGATTCTTTCAACCTCTATTTTGCCCTCTGGATCTAAAACATCAGGGCAATTTTCCTTGAGAATTTCTTGAAGGGTGATTTCTAGGTTTTTTCCTTGATCATGGCTTTCAGGTAGTCCAATAATTTTTAAATTGTCTCTCCTGGATCTATTTTCCAGGTCAGTGGTTTTTCCCATGAGATATTTCACATTGCCTTCTAATCTTTCGTTTGTTTGGATCTGCTTAACAGCATCTTGATTTCTCATATTAGCTTCCATTTGCTCCAGTCTAACTTGAAGGAATGCTCAGTGAACTTTTGAGATTCTTTTTCCATCTGGCAAATTCGACTTTTTAAGGCATTCTTCACCTCATTGCCCTTTTGGGCCTCCTTTGCCATTTGAGCTAGTCTATTTTTTAAGGTGTTGTTTTCCTCAGTGAGGCTGTTGACCCTTATTTCATACTTTTCCTGCATCCTTCTCATTTCTCTTTCTAATTTTTCCTCCACTTCTCTTATTTGATTTTTAAAGTCCTTCTTAAGGTCCTCTATGGCCTGCAACCCACTCATGTCTTCCCCTGGGGCTTTTGGAGCAGGACTTCTGAGCTCACAGTCCTTTTCCTGCTCTATGCCCCCAAAATAGGAGTCTAGGGTTGCATTTTTCTGTTGCCTTTGCCTTGGCATGTTGCCACTTAATCGCTTGACTTTTGGGCTTGTTGCCACACTATGGCTTTAAGGCCAGATAGAGGAATTTTCTTCCTGAACATGTGGGGGGCAACTTCCGTTTCTGGCAAGCTGTAAACCCACCCACAACTTCCACCCTAGATCACAATCCAGATCCAGGGAGGTTAAAGCAAGAGTGATTACCCCCCAAGACTGATCTCTGGATCTCCCCACAATTAGTAGGCTGAGAGCCGGAGCTGCCTCTGAAAACTACAAAATGGCGTATCTCCTCAGGGGCTTCTAGCCCCCAGGGGAGGGAGCTGATGCATTCCCCAAATACAGGTCCCAAAGTCCATAGGACACTAACCTCTTACTTTGTCCTAGGCATGTCTATGTTGATAATTCTGGAGTCGCCACAGCTCCTGGTGTTCTGGGGTTCCTCCAGCCGGCTGCTGGCCCTGCCGCCCTGGGGCTAAAGCCTCGGCTCAAGCAGACCTGGACTCAGCTCCTGCGCTCTGCGCTCTGCGTGCTGCCAGGTCCCAGACCTCTGCGCTGGTCCTTCCTGCAGGGCTGCTGGGCTGTCCTCAGCAGGAGGTTAGCTTCTCTGTGTCATTCTGTGGGTGCTGGGGCTCCAGAAGTTGTTCAGAGTCCCCTTTTACATAGTTTGGGGGGAATCTGGGGGCAGAGAGTCTTGGAAGAGCTGTTTCTACTCCGCCATCTTGGCTCCGCCCCGAAAACTAAATAAGAGAAGTGGAGAAAAAATTGGGAAGAGAAATGAGAACAATGCAAGAAAATTATGAATGAAAGTTAACAACCTGGCTGAAGAAAAAAATACCTTTAGAATGGACTAACCCAGATAGCAAAAGAGGCTCAAAAAGGCATCGAGGAGAAGATTGCCTTAAAAAGCCAAATTTGCAAGATGGAAAAATAATATCAAAAACTCACTGAAGAAAATCATTACTTCAGAATTAGACTGAAGCAAATGTAAGCTAGTTACTTCATGGGAAATCAAGATACTATTAAAAATACACAAATAGGGGCGGCTAGGTGGCGCAGGGAGTAGAGTGCCAGCCCTGGAGTCAGAAGGACCTGAGTTCGGATCCAGCCTCAGACACTTAACCCACACAAACAAAAACCTAGCCATGTGACCTTGGGCAAGTTACTCAACCCCAATTGCCCTAAAAGGGGCGGCTAGGTGGCGTAGTGAGTAAGTGCGCCGGCCTCAGAGTTGGGATGACCCGAGATCAAATCCGGCCTCAGAAAATGAGCACCCATACATAAATAATGACTAGCCGTGTAACCTTGAGCAAGTTACTTAACCCCAATTGCTTAAAAAAATAAAAATAAACAAATAAACAAATAAATGGGAAAAATAGAAAGCAATGTGAAATATCTCATTGGAAAAACCAGTGACCTGGAAAATAGATCAAGGAGAGATAATTAAAAAATTATTGTATGACCTGAAAGCCTTGATTCAAAACAGAACCTAGAAATCATCCTTCAAGAAACTCTCAAGGACAATTTCCTGATGTTTTAGAACCAGAGAGCAAAATAGAGGTTGAAAGAACCCACTGATAACCTCCTGGAAAAGATCCCCAAAAGAAAACTCCTTTGGATATTATAGCCAAGTTCCAGAGTTCCCAGATCAAGAGAAAAACATCACAAGCAGCTAAGAAGAAACAATTTCAATATTGTGGAAACACAATCAGGATAACACAGGATCTGGCAGCTTCCACCCTGAGGGTTCGAAGGCCTTGGAACATGATATTCCCGAGGTCAAATAAGCTGGGATTAACACCAAGAATCACCTACCCAGGAAAACTGAGTATTATGTTTCAGGGGGGAATATGGTCATTGAGTGGGACAGAGGACATTCAACCATTCTTGATGAAAAACACAGAGTTGAATAGAAAATTTGACATTCAGATACAAGAAGCAAGAGAAGCATGGGAAGGAAAACAATGAAAAGAAATCATAAGGAACTAATCAAATTTGAACTATTTATATTCTTACATGGAAAAATTATAATTTTAACTTATGAAACTTTTCTCAATATGATAATAGTTGAAGGATACAGAAATGTATGTGTGTGAATGTATATATGCCTATATAACAAGGTATATGGGCACATGGATACATATGTGAATGTATGTATATTTATGTACAAGTATACATAGATAGAGGGCACAGGACCAATTGAATAGGAAGGGATGATAATTAAAACGTGAAATTAAGATGTGAGAGAGGCTAGTGAGAGGAGATGGGGAGAGACAGAATGGGGTAAATTTTCTTGTATAGAAGAGGAAAGGGAAATCAGTTACAATGGAAGGAAAGAGGAGGAAGGCAAAAGGGAATGAGTCAACCTTATTCTCATTGACTTTGATTTAGGAAGGGAATGACATACATACTAAACAGGGTATCTAACCCTACAGCAGAGTAGGGGTAAGGGGATGAGAGGGGGGATGATGGAAGGGATGGCAGGCTGGGGTGGATGGAAGTTGGAAGCATCCATTTTTGAAAAGGGACAGGATAAATGTAGATAATAGAACAAGTGGGGAGTGCGATAGGATGGACAGAAATGTAGTCAGTCTTTCAAAATAAATCCACTACGGAAATGTTTTGCATAGCTACACATGTGCAATCTATATTGAATTGCTTATCTTCCCAGCAAGAGTGGGTGACAAGGCAGGAAAGGAAAGAATCTGGAATTCAAAGTTTCAAAATCAAATGTTTAAATATATGTATATATATATATATATATATATATATATGTATATGTATGTGTGTATATATATATATGTATGTATATGTATGTGTGTATATATATATATGTATGTATATGTATGTGTGTATATATATATATATATATAATTATAATAACTGGGAAATGAGATATACAGGCACTGGGGCATAGAGATCCACCATGCCCTACTGGGTAGTCAGAGGGAGTATGGGGAAAGATATGGGAGAGAGCAGATTGGGGAAGGAATATTCAGTTTGATTGCTATTTTGTGGTGGTGTGTAGAGGAAAAATGGCGAGAAAATTTGCAATTCAAAATCTTTTGGAAATGATTGAAGTAAACTAAAAAATATTAAAAGAGAAAAAATTTTATATATATATATATATATATATATATATATATATATATATATATATATTGCATTGATCTACAAGTTCACCCTTCTTAGGGAAAACCTTTCTGTAATTTGTTGTGGCAATGACCTGATACTGTGCACTTATAGAGCCCTGCATTTTTATATTCATTTTCAGATGGTTCAACCATCTGTTCAATGTTTCTTGTTGTTATGTGAACTGTGTATATAGAAAACCTTTTAATCCAGATCCTGTAATTGCATAGGGACCATACAAAGGTAAGTAATTTTTTTATTAGCTTTTGTAAAATCCAGTGTTGTACATTTGCACTTAACATTTGCTTTTGTGAAGTAAGGTCTTTTTCATAAATTATTTCTAATATATACATATATATGCATACACACATGTAATATATAATGAAATGCAATATATATTCTGAATATGTTTAGCCATAACCTTTCTCCTTTTGATGAGAAAATGGTATTCTTTCTGTAGTTATTTTGGTGTGTAATTTATATATGTAAATATTATGTGGATTTTTATTATCCAATTTTGTGGATCATTTGATTTTGATGATATAAAAATATGTTATCTTCCATTCTTCAGTTTGCTATAACTATTTTTTTACATTGAGTTTTGATGTCAAGGTTCCAATTATAATTTTTGTATGATGACCATCATTAATATTTGGACTTGTAATTATGTAGCAATTGCCTAATGAGAAAGTTTCCCTATCTGAAAGAGATTGGCAATTTTTTTTCAATTCATCATTTGAAAAGAAATTTCTCTGGGAAAGAAACTTCTCAAGTGATTTGCCCAGTGACACAAACATTATATGTGTTTTGCCCATGGGGTTTTAACCCAAATCTTGAATTTGAAACTGGCCCTCTCTTTTCTATGTTTTCCCCCCTCTTAGTTATTGCCATTGATGCTGTTATTGCTAATAATGACAAAAATGATAATGATGATGGTGATGTTGATGATAATGATGCTACATGATAACTTCAGAACTTCCAGGATGTGTGATATCTTCAACTAAGTCACTCTTTTCACTTAGATTACCATTTCTCTTCATTTTGATAAAGTCTTCTTAAGTAGCTATGACTTAAATATTCATAATCTTTCAACCAACCTGAATATATACCTTTCCAAAGGTAACTAGGACGATCCTTGGACAGTGTAAATTGTCTGAATTTGCCCAAAGTCTCTGAAGATTTATTAACCTATGACATCCATTTTTCAAACATCTGTTAACTATCTACTGTAAGCAAGTCATCATATTACGCCCTTCAGGGATCATAGAAATGAAAATGAAATATTTCTATCCTCGTGGAGTCTATATTTTATGCCTTATAGATGGCAATGGGATTTAGAATTCTATAATGTGATGAGGAGGAGTAATATATTCCACGCCCAGGCATCATTTGTCAGATGAATATCATGCATGGAGGTGAAGTAAGAATAGGCCAGATTGTGGAGGATTTTATATGGCTGTGTGAGAATTTTGTATTTGAGGATAGAGGCAATATGGAGTCACTAGAGATTTCTTTCCAAGATGAGTGATGTTGTTTTAGGAATATAAATCTATTAGGTGTCTACAGAATCAATTGTAGCAGAGAGAGAATGCAAGCAGGACAGTAGCAAAAACACTCTTAAATCTACTTTGTAATTCATAATGTGAAAATAATACAGAAGAGCAATTAGGGCAATTATGATAAATTTAGTAGGAAGGAAGAAATGATGATGATTGATAGATTGGTACATTTAGCTGCTTCCTATAATAAATAATTACTCTTGCTTATGAGGTACTAAGCTCACTTCTTTCTATACTACTTAAGGTATGAGGGACAAAATGCTAAGCATCATACCTAATTTATTTTTGTCTCTGGTAGAATTTGTACTTCACTCGAAAACTCACTGATAAAGCAGAATCACATAATCTGGTAGCAAACATTTGATAATTGCTCGTGTAACACAATAATTAGCTTTGTAAAACCTAAGGGTATATGTGAATGTGTGTGTGTGTGTGGGGGTGCATTCTAATCACACCTAAGCTTCACATGATTCCTTCCTCTTCAGCTTGAAGGAATTTATTTTAGAAGAAAAAATACTGAACTAAGTCACACTTACTTTGGATTTCCAGTTAGAAAAATCTGGAACATATAAGCAAAAGCTGGGCTCTCTGATTAAGTTTACATTGAAGTCAGTCTTTAGTTAGCCCCATCCCTTTTTGGATTTGAGGCAAAATTCAGTTTGTTGGAAATATGTGGATAATAAAACAATAGATTATAGTTAGAGTGACTATGGGTAGATGTACAACAAATCACTAATTTTCAGGGGTGAAATATCTTAAAATCTTTTCTCACCCCTCCCCCTCATTTTACAACATACCTCCTGGGTCAATGACTTTCTGGAATATCTCCTCAATACTAACTTGCTTTCCCAGGACATGCTTAAAGGCCACACTTCCTTCAGTTGCTGGAATGAACTTATTCTTCAACTGGCTTCCTCAGTCTACCCAAAGAAGAACCTTCCATAATCATTTTATCTCAGAATTTATTTATCCTTTAACTAAGACCTATAAATGTATTAATTGAGTATCTAATTTACTTTAAATGGGATAGGCTTCTGTTGAGTAAATTAGTAACTCCACCCTTATATCCAGTTGTCAGTCACAGTAGCAACCCTTGGGAATAGGAATAAACAGCAAGATTCCAAGCAATTCTTGACAGTAAGGAACTTAATTCTAACTGGTGAAGCTAGGTAGCATGGAGGATAGAGTCCCAGGACTGGAGTCAAGAAGATCTGAGTTCAAATTTCATCTCACTTACTAGACTCTGGGAAGATTCACTTAACAACTTTCTCATCTGTAAAATGGGGATAATAATACCACCTACTTTAATAGGTTATTATGAAGAATAAATGAGATAATAATTTAAAGGGCTAAGAACAGTAGCTGACACATAGTAGGTGCTAGATAAATATAAATTATTATTACCATTATTATCATAATTATTAATTATGGGACACTGAGTACAAAAAAATTCATACAAGATAGAAAGTTAGGTATTTAAAGGGATACTTTGTTGAAGTATTGCTCTGGTTTTAGAGAAAATGTAGGAAAGAAATGAAATGTCAAACTAGAAAATGTAAGAAGGTTAAGATATGATTTTAGAGGATTTTTAAATATTTGATTTATTTGTAATAAGGGAAAGGAATGATCTGACTTCTAGAGAGTTTACACAGTTCCATAAAAGCAGAGTTTTGATTCAATCAGAATCTCCATTCCTCCTAATTTGGTGTCCTGACTGCATATTTTACAGAGACTTAGATATGGTTATATACCTGGGAATATTAAACATGCCTTTGCAAATCTACATATGAGGCTGGACTTTTCCTTTTAAAATGAATTAATTAAATACCAAATTCATATGACCTTCTCTGTCAGCCTTTAAGCTACATGACGTAGGGTCTAGTGCACAAAAGTTTGAGTATCTAATCGCAATCAAATCATGCTGACTCAAAAGCTTAATGGATATTCTAAATAGATGACAAGGGTTCCTTCTGCCAGGTTATGAGGAGGTAGATTTAGAGAAGATAGGTATTAATGACACTGATAATTATATTTTCCATCTCAAAAAAGACTGGTGCAAGAGGGGGACATGGGGTAATCAGAATGGGGTAAAAATTCTTAGGTCATTATGCTACTCCTCTAGCATACAGTCATAGTATTCTTGGAAATAGCATGGAAAGAACCGTCAAATAAAAGGGACTTTGAGTTAGCTGTCAAAAACTTCTGGGTACCTTCCTGTACTTCCATTTAATAGGATGGATGGATGGCCTTGGTCCAGGCAATGGCAAACTCTCAGAGTCAGAAGGGACCTCAAAGAGATTCTTTTTGTTTTTTTGCTTTTTTTTTTTTTTTTGGAGGGCAATTGGGGTTAAGTAACTTGCCCAAGGTCACATGGCTAGGTTTTTGTTTGTGTGTGCATTAAGTGTCTGAGGTCGGATCCGAACTCAGGTCCTTCTGACTCCAGGGCTGACGCTTTACTCACTGCGCCACCTAGCCGCCCCTCAAAGAGATTCTTGTAAAGAAAAGACTGAATATTGGTATTAAAGCATCCCATACTAAAATGATATTTTGGGGGCAAGTGGAAGTCAAGTTTGGCTAACTACAGAAATAAGCAAAGAAAAGATTTGTATCCAGCAAAAAAGCATTTCACATGTTTATTACATGAAGTAGAAAGCAAGCCTAGCTGAAGCAGAAAGTCACTGAAAAGGGCAGAAAAAGGAAACATGTACTATCAAAGTCAAATAACCACCATATTGACAAGCATGTCCCATGAAATCCTAAAGAGGACAGACTTGAACACTGAAATCAAGAGCCATAGGAATAGCATTATCATTCCTCCCCCTGCCATCAGCTACCAGTTGTTTCTAGCACAGCTTCCACAGCCACCATTATTCAGATCGTTGCTGAATCGGGGATCAAGAACCTTGAAACCAAGAGCTGTGAGAATATAAATCTTTCTAACCCTATATCCAAGCCCCATAGTCATTTTCTAGGGACAGAGCTCCTTTTGAGGGGTAGCCTGGTGAATGCTCTTCTTAACGGTGCTACAGACACAGATACTAAAGACACAGAAAAAGAAAGTTTTCATCAAAGTCCTTGGCAATGTCAAATGACTCAGAATCAGAAATTATTATTATCATTTTATACTAGAAATGACATTAAAGAAGCGGCATTTCCATCTGCTTTGCCACTCTATCCAAAGGACCATGGGCATTTTCCACCTGATTTGCAGCTGTTGCCTTCCATATTGGATTTCTTCTCCATTAAAATGTGAGCTTCTTGGGAGGAGGGACTATTACTTTTTTCTATCTTCAGTTTTTAGGAAAGAGCTTTGCACATACCAAATGCTTAATAAATGTTTAATCCATTCACTTATTTATTAATTCATCCTCATTGTGTTTAAAAGCAAAATGTCTCTATTATAGGGAATGTATCTTTCTTTTTTTGTAGAAAAATAATCAATCTTCAAGAGCTTTTTAAATATTGAAGGAATCCTTGACTTGTGGAACATAGAACTAAAATTAAAGTTGGTTTTCAAAGTTTGATTCCCATGTTCTTTTATTTTTTTCCACCAACAAATACATATTACAATTGTTCCATATGGTTGGAGAGGTCTTCCAGGCCATAGATCATGCATGTTCTCAAATGATGTTTTTGAATCAGCTTGTCCCCTCTCCATAGTAGTTGCTTTCTCAGGTGATTACTGGGATGGCAAGGGTGAAAACAGCACTAGTGTTCAGGATTTTGCTCCCCCTCCCAGGGCTCTTGATCCCCAATTCTGCAACCATCTCTCTGAATAATGATGGCTATGGAAGATGTGCTAGAAGCAGGTAGCTGGTGCCAGGGGTAGAAATGGTAATGCTATTCCTATGCCTCTTGGGCTCAGTGTTCGAGGCTGTCCTCATTAAGATCTGATGGGAGATTGTGGTCAATATGGTGGTGATTTGACTTTGATATTACATGTATCCTCTCTCTGTCCTTTGCAGTGACTTGCTGCTTCAGCTCGACTTGCTAGCCATTTCATGTAATAAACACATGAAATGCTCTTTTGGTGGATGAAAATCCTTTCTTTCCTTCTTTCTGTAGTTAGCTGAACCTGACTTCCACTTGCCCCCAAAGTTCCATTTCCATATGAGATTTTTTAAATCTCCTGTGGGATGTCATCAGGATGATGCATATATATATATATATATATATATATATATATATATATACACATGTGTACACATATATCATATAGTTATGCACACATGTATTTTGCAAACATGTGCATATCCAGTTTAAGTATATCTTTAATGAAATAGAGCTATTTTTACACATGCACACACATGTGTGTTCATACGCACTATATGCATATACACATGTGACTATTCCTGCATGAAAAGATATATAAACATATGTGTACACAGAGACTGCCTACACATATGCACATGGGTATGCATGTGCATATGTGTATATATGTATATTCGTAAACAAAGGAACTTAAATTACTTGCTCAGGTACCACAAATAGTGTCAGAAGTAGGATTTGAACACAGCCCTCTACTGACTCCAAATCCAGTGACTCTTCTATTGTCCCCCATAACTACTACTACTACTGCTGGTGCTACTGCTGCTGCTGTTGCTGTTGCTACTTCTACCACTAATATTATATACATAGTTGTGTTAAAAGGATGAGAACTAAGGGTCCTGAAATAGGGAATCTAAGTAATCTAATATTGTCTATAATCAAAAACTAAATTTTGACTGTCTCTAATTTACTTTTTATCCTTTTCTTATCATTGAGTATTACTTGACCTGCTGCAAAGGTTTTTAACTTTAGTAATATATGTAGCTTAGAAGATTAATTTTAGGTGACTATACATCCCTTGAACTCAGAGTAAGAGAAACAACTGTGAAACAGTAATATCTTTTTTAAATGAATCAGATGGGGATTTAAGTATACAATGCATAATTAAGAGTGTGATATATTTTTATTATTCAAAAGAATTAGTCCTCCATTCCCTCTTTAAATATAGAAATTCATGTGTTATTTTTTCTCAATAAATCAAGAGGGATGAAAATGCCAGATGACCATCCAGGATCAGAAAATATTCCAAATATTCCCTCAGTAGAACAAGTCCCTAAAATCTTTATGAGTAACTCATACTAAAACTAGCTGGTATTTACTGAATATCTTTTAGTTTTCCAAGCCCTTTACATATGTCTTCTTTATAGACTTTCTAAATACCTGGTGATTTAGTGAACAAAGCAATACAATTATTATGATTCTGACCTCTTTTTACTGATAAGTAAAATGAGAAATAGAAAAGTTAAATGACTGAACCAGGGTCACATAATTAGTGAGTGTTAGAGAAAAGATTTAAAACCAGGTCAAACAACTCAGCATCTCCTCTACCACAGTGCATTTAATTGGCATAATTACATACTATTTTTATTCCTCCAGAGTGGAAAGTAGATGTGAAGAAAAGAATTTTAATATTGACTATGGAATTTGCCAGTTTAGCTCACTCAGTAGGGAATAGGGCAGGGAGATGGAGGGGTTGGGGATTCAAGATAAGGATGAGGTAAATCTGTGATTTGGTCAGTCAGGAACTTCTCCCTACACACCCAGCTCAGGGACTTTCTTCTTCCTTCTAGTGTGAGTGATAGAGAGTGAACCTCCCAGAAGAGGTTAAATTACTTGCCCAGGAGGGCATGTTTAGTATGTGTCAGAGGAGAGATTTGAACCTAGTTTTTTTCTGAGCCTAGATCTGGCCCTTTTTCTGCTTAACTTTACTGTATTTTCATTAAACCTGCTTATAAAATAATTAATGGAAAAGCTGCAGTAGCCATTTGTTGGGAAAGAAAAGGATACCTTGTGAGACATCCCCTTCATGAGGCCTCTGTTCTCCATGCCCGGCAGGCCTACTTTTGATTATGAATGTCAACAAACATGTTAATCTTCTGAAAAATAAATATCTGTGTCATCCAGGAGTATCCCCACCCAGCCAAATAATGTAGACTGTGAAAGGTTTGAAACAAACACACAAACAAGCATGGTCAATGGAAAAATATCAATATAAGATGTGTTCTAAATAAAACCTGTGGATTGGAAAACTATATACAGACTTTCAAAGTATAAATTATCTAGCTAGAGTAAATGAAACTTGAATAGAAAGAAACAAAAGTCCTTAATATTATAAGGAAAAAAATAATGAGTGGATTCTTTCATAAAGAGAGAAAGAATGATATAATATTACTTGCACATTGAAAGATTTAAGTGTACCCTTTCCCTCTTTTTTTCCCACTTTTGCATCATTTGTCCAACTTAGAGATGAGAAGATGTACCGAAATAAATAGATATGAATTGTGATCATATTCAATTTGAGCTCAACCTGCTTCAAAGTACCCAGAAAATTTATTAACTTGACCACTATTTAAAAGATATCTTAATTGGTTTTGGGCAGGGGGCCTCTGCCTATGGAGTTCAAAGACAAAAGGCTTTGAATTTCTTTCCTTTGCTCTTTATGGAATATAAAAAATCAAGTTAAAATCACAGGGTCTTGACAGCCATTTTAGGTAATTTTTCTAGAAAAAAAGTGCTGTTTTTCATTTGCAATTATTAGTAACATTTGGATATTCTGTGGATTTTTTTTAATGTCATTCACAATGACCCCTTGCATCTTTAATAGCTTAGGGACATTTAAAAAATAGAATACTTTCTGGCTAAAAAATTTAACAAATTTTTTGCTTACCATACCTACTAAGGAGTATAACATTGTCATTATTGTTTCAATGTCAAGGATGGTCTGTGATTCAAAAAATATTTCTGACTTACCTATTTGTGACTCATACAAACCACGATGTTAGTGTAGCTATCTTCTGATTCCAAGGTTGACCCTCTTCCAATCATACCACAATCTATCTGCCATGCTCAGTCATCTATAAATTTTTCATAACTAGTCAGCCAAAGTGTTTATTACATACCTACTATGTTCCAGGCACCATACTAAGTTCTGGGAATACAACGGAACACAAGGGATATAACATATAAATTATTATGAAATAAACAACATGTACAGGATAATTTGGGGGTAATCTCAGAGGGAAGTGATTAAGATTCAAAAGGACTGGGGAAAGCTTCTAGGAGAATATGGGACTTTAAGACTTGAAGGAACATAGGGAAGTTAGAAAAACAGATAAAGAGGGAGACTGTTCCATTCATAAGGTATAGCTATTGAATATTCTCATTCAGGAGATAGAGTGCCATGTGTGAGGAACAATAAAGAAGATAGTGTCACTGGATTAAAATAAATATATAAAAGACATAAAAAACTGGGAAATCAGGAAGGAACCAAATCATGTGAAACTTTGAAATACAAATTTTATCTATCTATCTATCTATCTATAATTTATTTATTGTTATTTATTTATTTATTTATTTATTTATTTATTTATTTGAGGTAATAAGAAGTCACTGAATTATTTTGTATTAGGACTGGGGGTGACATTTTCTGACTTGTGATTTCAAAAGATTGTTTTGAAACATGAGTGCAACATACACTAGAGTGGGGAGAGATTTGAGGAAGAGAAACCAAGAAGCAGTCTATTGTAACAGTTCTGGCATCAGATCATGAGACTGTTTCAATATATTTCCAATGTCAGGGGAAAGACAGGAATACATACTCAAAATGTATCAAAAATTGAAAGGAAATAACTTGAACACCAATTGGATATAGGGATGTGTGAAAGTTAAGGATAAGGTGAACATAATATCTGCCTATTATGTTTAAAAGTCAAGATGTCTAAAAGGTAGCTGGAGACATAAAACTCCAGTTCTGGACTGAGGTTAGAGCAAGGTAAGCACATATGAGAGCCATTTGCACAGAGAAGAAAAACCATGAAAAATGACGAAGGCATTAAGTAAAATTTTATGGAGGAAAAGACAAAAGGGCCCATGGTAGAGCCTTGGGGAACTCCCCCTGTTAGCAGTCACAATGAAGATAAAGATCAAGAAAAGGAGACAGAAGGAAGGAAACATATGAAGATGAAAAGAAAAGTTATTGTCAAGAAGATCATGATCAAAAGTGTCTGGATGTGGAAAGGTTGAAAAAGGTGAGAATTGGGGGTGGATTCAAGATGGTGGAGTAGAAACAGCACTTCCTCAGAGCTCTCACCCACACCACTTCAAAATTATGTAAAACAGGGACTCTGAATGACCTCTGGAGCTCCAGAACCCACAAAATGACACAGAGAAGCTAACCTCCTGCTTAGGACAGTCTGGCAGCACAGCAGGGAGCAGCCAGCATAAATCTCTGAAAGCAAAGCCCAGAGCCCTATGAGCCAGAGATTTTAACCCCAGGGCAACCAGAAAAGCAGCTGGCTGGAGGGACCCCAGAACACAAGGAGCTGGGGCATTTCAAGAATTATCAATATGTAGATGCCTAGGACAAAGTGAGAAATCAGTGGCATATGGATTTTGGGACTAGTTGGGAGAGCATGTGGCCTCTTTTCCCTGGGGGAGAGAAGCTGCTCAGGAGCCAGCACCGCTTGCTCCACATTCCCACCTTGCAGCTTTCAGCTCCTGGCCTGAAAACTGTAGGAGGATCTGGTGATCAATCTGGGGGCTAATCCCTTTTGCTTAACCCTTCTTGGATCTGGATTGCAGGCTGGGGTTGAGGTCTTGGGGTGTGTGACAAGATTGCCAGAGTATGTGGAGACTTCAGAGAGACCACCCAACTAATACCTCTGGCAATTGGGAAAACCCCAGCATTTTGAATGGTAGCAACCTCGGTTGGGGGCAGAGTCCTACTGTGGCAAGAAGCCCAAAAGTCAAGTAATTGAGTGACAACATGCCTAGGCAAAGGAAACAAAATAAACAGAAAAATTCAACATTAGACTCCTATTTTGGGTACAAAGATGATCAAAGCATGAAACAGGAGGAGGACTGTGAGGTCAGAAATCCTGCACCAAAATCCCCGAATGAAAATAAGGTCTGGTTATAGGCCATAGAGGACCTTAAGAAGCAGATAAGAGAAGTGGGGGAAAAATTGGGAAGATAAATGAGAAAGATGCAAGAAAAGTATGAAATGAGAGTCAAAAGCCTAACTGAGGAAAATAACACCTTAGAAAATAAAGTAAATCACATGGCAAAAGAGGCTCAAAAAGGCAATGAATAGACGAATGCTTTAAAAAGCCGAATTTTCCAGATGGAAAAAGAATCTCAAAGGCTCATGAGGAGAATCATTCCTTCAGCATCAGAGTGGAGCAAATGGAAGCTATCAACTATGAGAAATCAAGATATTATTAAGCAGATCTAAACAAATAAAAGAATAGAAGGCAATGTGAATCCGGAGAGACAATCTAAAAATTATTGGACTACCTGAAAACCATGATCAAAGAAAGAATCTAGAAATTACCCTTCAAGAAATTCTCAGGGAAAAATTCTCTAATGTTTTAGAACCAGAGGGCAAAATAGAGGTTGAAAGAATCCACAGATCACCTCCTGAAAAACATCCCAAAAAGAAAATTCCTAGGAATATTGGAGCCAGGTTCCAGAATTCCCAGATAAAGGAGAGAATATTACAAGCAGCCAGGAAGAAACAGTTTCAATATTGTGGAAACACAATCAGGATAGCACAGGATCTGCCAGTTTCTACCCAGAGGGACTGAGATCATCAGTAACTTTGAAATACCGATTATCATTGAATGATGATATATGAACCGACACTGAAAAATTGAGAAAGTGAAAGGAAAAGATGAAAGGAAAAGGAGATACTTATTTTGTTGACAATATTCTCAAACAGTTTCAGCAGAAAAGAAAGAAAGGAAGGAACATGGGGAGGAGTGAAACAAGAAAAGAAAATAGAGTAAAGATAATGGACAACAGCTGGTGGGGATGAATGGATAAAGCAAATGTTCTTTGAAGCTGTTGAAAATATGGACATGTTTTAATAGGAGAGATGCAGCCAGCAGATAAGGTGATTGAAGAAAAGTTTGAGAGAAAAAAGTAAAGAGGAGGAAATCTGTTAGAGCTAATGAACTGGAATGATAGTGTGCATGTAAAGGGATTTTCCTTGGCTATGTTAAGGGTCCCCTTTTCATGTAAAATAGCAATTAATCAAAGGATAGTGACAGAAAGCATTTCAGTGATTTTAGATGAGCAGTAGTGGGGAAGAGTAAGCCCTTAGTGAAAAGCCTCTATGTTTTGTTTTTAATGAAATAGAAAACTGTTTTAAACTAAGAGCATCTGGGGAGACAGAGCTGTTGATTTAAGAAAGAATAAAAACATGAAAAATCCAAGGTAGTGAGTAGGAGAGGAATCATTTTTTTTTGGGGTGGGGGTGAAATACTGCCTTGAAAACATTGTAGATTTGTAGGCTAACACACCTTGGAGGGTACTGAATAACAGATATTGAATGATTTGTGCAGAGTTACATTAAATGACTAATAATGCTTTTGAATTCAGGTCTTCTACATCTTTTGGGTCTTACTTATGATCTAATGCTTTTTCCCAACAAGAACTTATCTTCTGGGCAAAGAAGGAAAGGTTGAGGGAAAGAATAAGCATTTATAGAGCAACTATGTGTTAATTACTGTGATAAAATCTTTACTTATATTATCTCATTGGATCCTCACAACAACCTTGGTAGATAGGTGCTATTATTATCCCCATTATACATTGAAACAGCTGAGGCAAGCAGAAGTAAAGTGACTTGCCCAGAGTTGAAGACTTACTAAGCATCTGAGGCTCGATCTGAAGGTATGTCTTCTTGACCCTGATCAATGTACCCAAATATTATTTAAATATTAAACCTCATATAGGCAAAGATTTTATTTCTAAGTCTTAGACATTACGGCATTGTTTATGAAGACTTTCTCCTTAGTAAATTTTTGTAAAAGTACAAGCTTTTTTGATATCCTATATGAACTTTAGGGACCCTTATTTTAACTTACACTGCCACATGAGATTTTTTTAATTTTTTTTAAATTTTCTTATTTTTTTCCTACTTTTTAAATTTTTTAGTTTACATCATTCATTTCCACAAGATTTTGAGTTACAAGTTTTCTCCCCATCTTTCCCCTACCCACCACCCCAAAATAGGAATCCCACTACATACCACTTACCCAATCTGCTTTCCCATATCTTCCTCCATTCCCTCTCTGACTTTCCAGTAGGGCATGATGAATCTCTATGCCCCAGTGCCTGTATGTTTTATTTCCCAAATATATGTAAAATAATAACAATAATAATAATAATAATATTTAAAACATATGATTTTAAAATTTTGAATTTCAGATTCTTATCCTTCTGCCCTCAATACCCACCCTTACTGGGAAGACAAGCAATTCAACTTAGGCTGTACATGTGCAGCTGTGCAAAACATTTCTATAGTGGATATATTGTGAAAGACTTGACTATATTTCCCTCCATCTATCCAACCCCCCCACTTATTTTTTTTCTTTTTCTTTTTTTTTAAATGCTTTCTTAACTTCTGTTTTACATCATTCATTTCTGCCAGATTTTGAGTTACAATCATTTCCCCCCATTATTCCCCTACCCAACCTCCCAGAGTAGTACTCCCACGAGATATCGCTTCCTCCAATCTGCTCTCTCCCATACCTTCTCCCATACCCCCATCGACTTTTCCATTAGAGGAAGGTGAATCTTTGTGTCCCAATGCCTGCACATCATATCTCCCTATTACAAGTAAAAGAGTATTAATAATAGTATTTATATATATTTGGAACATTTAATGTTATGACCTCAAATTTCAGATCCATTTCCTTCCTCCCTTGTCACCCATTCCCTCTTGGGAGATAAGTAATTCAGTATATGTTGTACATGTCTAGCTATGCAAAATACTATCATAGTAGATATATTGTACAAGGCTGCTCATAATTCCCTCCCACTCATCCCACCCCCCACCTGGTCCATTCCCTACATGATCCTGTCCCTCTTCTATAGTGGGTACTTCCAACCTCCCCTCGCCCCAAGGATAACCTCCCATCCATCATCCCTCCTCTCATCCCCCTTCTCCCTATCCTGCTGCAGGTTGAGATATCCCATTTAGTATGTATGTCATTTTCTCCCTGAACCTAATTCAATGTGAATGTGGTTTTGCCTTTTTAGCCTTCCTTATTCTCCCCCTCCTTTGCAACCACTTCCCCTTGCTTCTTCTACATGGGATAGTTTACTCTACCCTATCTCTCCCCATCTACTCTTGCTACTTTCCTCTCTCACCTCATAATTTGATCCCTTGAGTATTCTCCCTTCCCAACAGATTCAACCTATGCCCTCTATCCATATATAACTGTAACCATATACACACACACATTCACATATGTATTCATATGACCACACACCCTTCTTCATTATTTTCATAGTGAGAAAGATATCATCAGTCACAGTTATTGCTTTTCCATATAGGAATGTAAATAGTTCAACTTTGATAAGTTCCTTTTGATTTCTTTTCCCTGATTACCTTCTCAGGCATCTCTTCCTTCTTGTGTCTGGATGTCAAATTTTCTATTCAATTCTGGTTTTTTCCTCAAGAATGCTTGAAAGTCCTCTATTCCACTGAATGACCATATTTTCCCCTGAAACAAAATACTCAGTTTTGCTGGGTAGGTGACCCTTGGGTTCATTCCCAGTTCTTTTGCCCTCTGGAATATCATATTCCATGCCCTTCGATCCCTCAGTGTAGAAGCTGCCAGGTCCTGGGCTATTCTGATTGTGTTTCCACAATATTGAAATTGTTTCTTCCTGGCTGCATGTAGTATTTTCTCCTTGATCTGGGGATTTTGGAACCTGGCTATAATATTCCTGGGAGTTTTCTTTTTGGGATCTTTTTCAGGAGGTGATTGGTGGATTCTTTCAACCTCTATTTTGCCCTCTGGATCTAAAACGTCAGGGCAGTTTTCCTTGAGAATTTCTTGAAGGGTAATTTCTAGGTTCTTTCTTTGATCATGGCTTTCAGGTAGTCCAATAATTTTTAAATTGTCTCTCCTGGATCTATTTTCCAGGTCAGTGGTTTTTCCCCTGAGATATTTCACATTGCCTTCTAATCTTTCATTTGTTTGGATCTGCTTAACAGCATCTTTTTTTCTCATAAAGTCATTATCTTCCATTTGCTCCAGTCTAACTCTGAAGGAATGAATCTCCTCAGTGAACTTTTGAGATTCTTTTTTCCATCTGGCAAATTCGACTTTTTAAGGCATTCTTCTCCTCATTGCCCTTTTGGGCCTCCTTTGCCATTTGAATTAGTCTATTTTTTAAGGTGTTGTTTTCCTCAGTCAGGCTGTTGACCCTCATTTCATACTTTTCCTGCATCCTTCTCATTTCTCTTTCCAATTTTCCTCCACTTCTCTTATTTAATTTTTTAAGTCCTTCATAAGGTCCTCTACAGCCTGCAACCCACTCACGTTTTCCCCTGGGGCTTTTGGAGCAGGACTTCTGACCTCACAGTCCTTTTCCTGCTCTATGCCCCCAAAATAGGAGTCTAGGGTTGCATTTTTCTGTTGCCTTTGCCTTGGCATGTTGCCACTTAATTACTTGACTTTTGGGCTTGTTGCCACACTATGGCTTTAAGGCCAGCTAGAGGAATTTTCGTCCCTAACTGTGGGGGGCAACTTCCGTTTCTGGCAAGCTCTAAACCCACCCTAGATCACAATCCAGATCCAGGGAGGTTAAAGCAAGAGCGATTACCCCCCAAGAATGATCGCTGGATCTCCCTATGATTTGGAGGCCGGGAGCTGGAGCCACCTCTGAAAACTGCAAAATAGCGTGTCTCCTCAGCGGCTTCTACCCCCCAGGGGAGGGAGCCTACACATTCCCTAAATACCAGTCCCAAAGTCCATAGGACACCAACCTCTTACTTTGTCCTAGGCATGTCTATGTTGATAATTCTGGAGTCGCCACAGCTCCTGGTGTTCTGAGGTTCCTCCAGCCAGCTGCTGGCCCTGCCACCCTGGGGCTAAAACCTCGGCTCAGGGGGACTTGGCCTCTGCTCCGCTCTGCTCCCCGCGCTCTTCGAGCTGCCGGCTCCCAGACTGCTGGGCTGGTCCTTCCTGCAGGGCTGCTGGGCTGTCCTCAGCGGGAGGTTAGCTTCTCTGTGTTATTCTGTGGGTGCTGGGGTTCCAGAAGTTGTTCAGAGTCCCATTTTACATAGCTTGGGGGGAATCTGGGGGCAGAGTGGCTTGGACGAGCTGTTTCTACTCCCCCCCCCCCACTTATTCTATTCTCTACTTTGATCCTGTACCTTTTCAAATGTGGTTGCTTCCAACTTCCCTCCCCCCTCACCCCAGCCTGCCCTCTATTCCATCATTGCCTTCTCATACTCTTCCCTGCTACTTTCCTGTAAGGTTAGATACCTTATTTATTTTGTATGTCATTCCCTCCCTAAAGAAAATTCAGTAAGAATAAGGTTGACCCATTCCCTTTTGCCTTCCTTTTCTTCCCCTCTATTGTCACCATTTTCCCTTGCCTCTTCTATATGAAATAATTTGCCCCATTCTATCTCTCCCCATCTCCTCTCATTATATTCCTCTCTCACCTCTTAATTTCACCTTTTAAGTATCATCCCTTCCTCTTCAGTTGGTCCTGTGCCCTCTGTCTATGTATACCTGTACACATACATACACACACTCACATATGTATTCATACACCAATATATGCTCCTATATATGTATATATGTATATATGTATGCATACATATATACATATATAGTATGTACATTTCTATTAACTTCAACAATTCTCATATTGAGAAAAGTATCATAAGTTACAATTATTGTTTTTCCATATAGGAATGTAAATAGTTCAAATTTGATAAGTCCCTTATGATTTCTTTTCCCTATTTACCTTCTCATGCTTCTCTTGCTTCTTGTATCTGCATGTCAAATTTTCTATTAAACTTGTGTTTTGTCATCAAGAATGCTTGAAAGTATTATATTCCCTTGAATGATCATATTTTCCCATGAAACATGATACTCCATTTTGCTCAGTATGTGATTCTTGGTTTTAATCCCAGCTCCTTTGACCTCAGGAATATCATATTCCAAGACCTTTGATCCCTCAGAGTAGAAGCTGCCAGATCCTGGGTTATCCTGATTGTGTTTCCACAATATTCAAATTGTTTCTTCCTGGCTCCTTGTAATATATTCTCTTGATCTGGGAACTCTGAAACCTGATTATAATATTCCTAGGAGTTTTCTTTTGGGGATCTTTTTCAGGAGATGAATGGTGGATTCTTCCAAGCTCCATTTTGCCCTCTGGTTCTAAAACATCAGGGCAATTTTCCTCGAGAATTTCTTGAAGGAAGTTTTCTCGGTTCATTTTTTTGATCATGACTTTCAAATAGTCCACTAATTTTTAAATTATCTCAACTGGACTTATTTTTCAGGTCACTGGAATAAGATATTTCACATTGCCTTCTCTTTTTTTCGATCCTTTTTTGGATTTGTTTGGATCTATTTCATAGTATCTTGATTTCTCATAAAGCCACTAGCTACCATTGGCTCCAATATAATTCTGAAGGAATGATTCTCTTCCTTTATCTTTTGAGATTTTTTTTTCCATCTGGCAAATTCAGCTTTTTAAGGCATTCTTCTTATTGCCTTTTGGAGTCTCTTTTGCCATCTGAGTTAGTCTATTTTTTAAGATGTTATTTTCTTCTGTCACATTGTTGACTCTCATTTCATAATTTTCTTGCATCATTCTCATTTCTCTTCCCAGTTTTTCCTCTACTTCTCTTATTTGGTTTTCAAAATCCTTTTTAAGCTTCTCTATGGCCTATAAGCAGCTTATATTTTTCTTGGAAGCTTTTGGTGCAGGAGTTCTGACTTTGCTCTCTTCTTCCCAATCTAGGCTTTGATCATTTTTTTGTCCCCAAATAGGAATCTAAAGTCAGATTGCTGTCCTTGCTTTACTTCCTTTGCTTCCCCAAGTTGCCACTCATTTACTTGACTTGTGAGCTTTTTGCCATAGTAGAATCTTCCACCAGAGGTTGGAGCTTTGTCCCAATTACTGTGGTTTTCTCAGCTGATGGAGCTATTAGTTGGGAGCCCTTTCTGAAGCCTCGACACACTCTAGAAAACTGGTCACATACCCCAGGACCACTTCCCTAGACAGTGATCCAGATCCAAGCCAGTTAAAGCTAGAGCGACTCCCCCTCAGACTTGTTGCTTGGTCCCCCTACAATCAGAAGGCCTGGAGCTCTGAAGTAGTCACATGTTGGAGTCTGCATGACCACCATGCCTCAGTCACTTCAACCTCCATGGGTTAAAGGCTGGACCACACTCCTGAACTCTCTGTTCCCAAAGTCCACACTACACTGACTTCTCAATTTGTCCTTAGCATCTATGGGTTGATATTTCTGGAAACCCCCAAAGCTGCTAGTGATCTGAAGTCCCTACATCCAGGGGGCTGGTTGTGGACACCCTCAGGCTAAAACCTCAGTCTCACACCAGGCTGGGCTTAGGTTCCAGAGAGCTGTGCCAGCCCCTTCTTGCCAGCCTGCCAAATTGTCTTCAGTGGGAAGTTAGATTCTCTCTGTCATTTTTTGTGTTCTGTAGCTCCAAAGTCTGTTTAGATTCATTTTTAACATGATTGGGGGAGGTGCGAGTGGTAGCTGCATGGAAATCCTGTTTCTATTCCACCATCTTAATGCTGCCCACTCCCACTTGATTTTTATTCCAAAAGAATTGCTGGATACAATGTCCCCTTGGGCTTCTAGGAGTAACAGTAAGCATATGTGCATTTATCTCTTCTGAAGCTACTAGCTTTTGCCTCATTTGGGGTACATTCTTCCCAATGATCAGTCATAAGTGCCAGTCAATATCTCCTTTATTAACAATTACCTTCTCACTAGCTTCCCACTACCAATTTAATAATTTAATATAAAATATCTTTTAAAAGTTACTTAGAAATTCGTAGAAGACCATAAATTAAAAAAATTCCATAAATTCATGGCAAACTCTTCTGTAATATAAATTATCTTGGCTCCTGGGGAGAGAGTGCTAAGAAAGAATGATGTTGTTTAAAGGATTCTCCAGGTTAAGGGCAGTTTTGGACAAGTTCTTCTATTTGGACATGTCACATTCCTTTGGTAGAATATCAGATCCTTGTTGCCATCAATGTATATCTATGCTGGGTCAAGTTCCTTCATCACTGAACTCAGCTGTCACCAAGCCTTTAAGTGTACACACATCATTGAATCACTACTATATTGACCTTATGAAGTCTAAGAAGACCCCATCGAAAAGAAATAAAGAACAAATAAAAGCCATTTCCATGCTAGCTGTAAATATGGTCAGGTACACAGATGATTACTGGCATCATGAAATGAAAGAGCAGGTAAACATTGTCCCATATCTTCCTTCATATGGAACTTTATAACAGTTTTTTCTCCTAGGTCAAGCATAGCAAGAAAGCAAGGGTGGGGGTAAGTGAATTTTGCTTGTTAATGCCTTTTGCATCCACACTCAACTAAATAATAAAAATGATCCCAATTAATACACCTAAAATACAAAGTAAAGAGCCAGAAAATCCCATTACTATGCTTAAAAGTCTGCATTTGGAATCTTGCCAGACAGAGTCCACTTCCCATGCTGTCAAGGACTGGACTTGCATTGGCCAGCCCCCTACTGCACTCTTCCAGAATCATTCCTTTCCTCATCAGAATACAATGAAATTGTTCCTTCAATTTCCCCTCATTTGCAACTTAAAAATGAACTTCATTTCTGTCTCTTTTCTTTTTGTTTTTAACTTTTATTTATTGACATAATTTTCCATGTTCATTTTTATAAGATTTTGATTTCCAAACTTTTCCCCTCCCTCCCTCCCCTAGACCCATCTCAAGACAACAAAAATCTAATATAGGTTATACATGTACAATAATGTTAAACATAGTTCCATATTAATCCTTTTGTGAAAGAAAAATCAGAAAAGGGGAAAAACATGAAAAAGAGAAATAAAGTTAAAATAGTACACTTTGTTCTATTTTCAGACCCAATTTAGTTTTCTCTGCATGTGGATAACATTTACCATGACAAATCTTTTGGAATTGTCTTGGATCATTGTTTTGCTGAGAAAAGCTGACTCTGTCATAGTTGATCATCACATGACACTGTTGTTACTGTCTACAATATTCACCTGGTTCTGCACACTTCACTCAATATTAGTCCATGTAAGTCTTCCCAGGCTTTTCTGAAATTCACCTGCTCATCATTTCTTATCCATTACATTCATATACCACAACTTGTTCAGTCATTGCCCAATTGATGGACATTCCTTGATTTCCTAATCCTTTGTCACCACAAAAATAGCTGCTATAAATATTTTCTGCACATGTAGATCCTTTTCCCTTTTTGTATCTCTTTGGGATACAGACATAGCAGTGTTATTGATGGATCATAGGGTATGCATAGTTTTATAGAATTTTGGGTATAGATTCAAATTGCCCTTCAGAATAGTTGGACCAGTTTACACCTTCACCAGCAATGTATTAGTTTTCCAGTTTTCCCAAAACTTCTCTACCTTCTGTCATTTTCCTTTTCTATCATATTAGCCAATCTGATAGACATGAGGTGGTACCTTAGATTTATTTTAATATGCATTTATCTAATCAATAGTGACTTAGAAAATACTTCATATGTATGTAAATAGCTTTAATTCCTTTATCTGGGGGCGGAGCCAAGATGGTGGAGTAGAAACAGCACTTCCAAGGCACTCTCCCCCCAGATCACCTCCAAACTATGTAAAAGGGGACTCTGAACGACTTCTCGAGCCCCGACACCCACAGAACGACACAGAGAAGCTAACCTCCCGCTGAGGATAGCCCAGAAGCCCTGTAGGAAGGACCAGCGCAGTGCTCTGGGAGATGGCAGCCCAGCACACAGTGCACGGAGAGCCAAGCCCAGGTCTGCCTGAGCCAAGGTTTTAGCCCCAGGGTGGCCGGGCCAGAAGCCTGCTGGAGGGAACCCAGAACACCAGCATCTGTGGCAATTCCAGAATTGTCAACACAGACAGGCCTAGGACAAAGTGAGAGGTTAATGCCCTATGGACTTTGGGACCAGTACTTAGGTAATTCGTCAGCTTCCTCCCCTAGGGGCTAGAAGCATCTGAGGAGACACACCATTTTGTAGTTTTCAGTGGCAGCTCCAGCTCCTGGCCTTCGAACTGTAGGGAGATCCAGTGATCAGTCTGTCATCAGTGGGAGACTAGTTTCTCTCTGTCACTTTTTGGGGTCTGTTGCTATAAAGTGTGTTTATAAAGTGTGTAATATTTTTTCATCTTTATTAATTTGTTTATTTTCTGTTTGCAAGATTCAATTCTATAATTCCTTAAGTTTCAAATATTCTACCCCCTCCCCCTCCCCCCATGACTGAATACAATCAAGTACAGGATATGCAAATACTTTCACATTAGACATCCAGCATGTTATGGAGACAGATTGCATCAGATGGAATGAGCAATGTGAAAGAAGAGACAAAACCAAAAAAGAAAAAGAAAGAGAGCAGGTAGTTGGCTTCAATCTGCATTCAAACTCTGTTTTTTCTAGTTCTTTCTCTGAATGTAGACGTCTCTCTCCATCATGAGTCTTTTGGAGTTGTCTTATAACCCTGCACTGCTGAGAAGAGTCCAGTCATCACACATACATTATATCTGTAATTGTATATAATTTATCCTGATTCTGTTCTTCTCACTCAGCATCAGTTTGTATAAGAATATGAAGTCCATCTGGTCTTTGTTTCTTATAGAACAATAGTATTCCATTACATTCATGTAAAACAACTTGTTTAACCATTTCCCAGTTCATGGGAATACCCTTAATTTCCAATTCATTTCCCCCACAAAAAGAGCTGCTATAAATATTTTTGTATATATGGGTCTTCCTCTCACTTCTATGATCTCCTTAGGATACAACTCTAGAAGTGGTATTGCTGGGTCAAAGTTTATGCAATTACTTATAGCCCTTTCAGCATAGTTCCAGATAACTCTACAGAATGGTTGCATCAGTTCACAACTCCAGCAACAATGCATCAGTGCTCCAATTTTTCCACATTCTTTCCAGCATTTGTCATTTTCCTGTTTGTCATCTTACCCAATCTGACTGGTGAGATGTGATAACTCAGAGTTGTATTAATTTGCATTTCTCTAATCAATAGTTATATAAAGCATTTTTTCATATGATTATAGATATCTTTAATTTCTTCCTCTGAAAACTGCCTGTTCATATCCTTTGACCCTTTATCAATTGGGGAATGACTTGTCTTCTTATAAATTTGACTCAATTCCCTGCATATTTTAGAAATGAGGCCTTTATCAGAGACATTGGTTGTAAAAATTCTTTCCCAATTTGCCACTTCCCTCTTAATCGTGGTTACATTATCTTTGTTTGTACAGAAGCTTTTAAATTTCAAGTAATCAAAATTATTCATTTTGCATTTTATAATTTTCTCTATTACTTATTTGGTCATAAAGTCTTCCCCTCTCCACAAATCTGACAGGTTAACTATTCCATGGTTTCCCAGACAGCTGACAGTAACAACTGTAGATCACGTACACATTTAGATTTGATTTTAGTATGTTGTGTTATATAATGATCTATGCCCAATTTCTTCCATACTATATTCTAGTTTTCATAGCAGTTTTTTGTCAAATTATGTGTTCTTATCCAAAAATCTGGGATCTTTAGGTTTACCAAACAGTAGATTACTATAGTCATTTACTGCTGAGTCTCATGTCCCCAATCTATTGCATTGATCCACTGCTCTATTCCTCAGCCAGTACCAAATAGGTTTGATGACTGCTGCTTTATAATACATATTAAAATCTGGTATAGCTCAGCCACCTACCCTATCATTTCTCTTCATTTATTCCATTGATTTTCTAGAACTTTTGTTCTTCCAAATGAATTTTGTTAACGTTTTTTTTTTCATTATTGTAAAGTATTTTTTTTTGGTAAAATTATTAGTATGGCATTAAATATGTGATTTAATTTAGGTAAAATTGACATTTTAATTATATTATCTCAACCCAGCTAAGATGATTTGATGTTTTTGCAATTAGTTAGATCTGACTTGATTTGTATGAAAAGTGTTTTGTATTTGTGTTAATATAGTTCCTAGGTTTGTTTTTTACAGGTAGATTCCCAAATATTTATATAATGTCTACAGTAACTTTAAATAGGATTTCTCTTTCTATCTCTTGCTGTTGCATTTTATTAGAAATATACAGGAATGCCGGGGATTTATGTGGGTTTATTTTATGTCCTGCAACTTTGCCAAATTTACATGTTGTCTCAAGTAGTTTTTTACTTGATTTTCTAGGATTCCCTAAGCATATCATCATATAATCTACAAAGCGTCATAGCTTGGTCTCTTCTTTGCCTAATTTGATTCCTTTGATTTCTTTTTCTTCTCTAATTGCTGCTGCTAACCTTTTTAGTACCAGATTGAATGAGGGGTGATAGTGGACACCCTTGTTTCACCTCTGATCTTATTGAAAATGCTTCCATCTTATCCCCATTATATATAATACTTGCTGATGGCTTTAAATAGATGTTCCCTATTATTTTAAGGAAGGGTCCATTTATTCCTAGACTTTTTAATGTTTTTAATAGGAATGGATGCTGTATTTTGTTAAAAGCCTTTTCTGCGTCTATTGAGGTAATCTTGTGTTTTCTGCTAGTATTATTGTTGATAAGATCAATTATACTGATGGTTTTCCTAATATTAAACCATCCTTACATTCCTGTAATAAATCCTACCTGATCAAAGTGTATTATTCTTGTGATAAGTTGCTGTAGTCATTTTGTTAATATTTTATTTAAAAATTTTGCATCTATATTCATGAGGGAAATTTGTCTATAATTTTCTTTCTCCATTTTAACTCTTCCTGAGTTAGGAATCAGTATCATATTTCTGTCATAAAAAGAAGTTGGTAGGACTCCTTCTTCACCAATTTTCCCAAATAGTTTTTAGAGTATTGGAATCAATTATTCTTTAAATGATTGATAGAATTCACTAGTAAATCCATCTGTCCCTGGGATTTTTTTCCTAGGGAGTTCTCTGATGGCTTCTTTGATTTCTTTTTCTGAGATGAAGTTATTTAAGTAATTTACATCCTCTTTAGTTAATCTGGGCAACTTATATTTTTGTAAATATTCATCCATTAGATTAAAATTGTCAAATTTTGTGCATACAATTTGCCAAAATAATTCCTAATTATTGTTTTAATTTCCTCTTCATTTTATGTAGATTGACACTTTTCATTTTTGATACTCATAATTTGGCTTACTTATTTCTTTTTTTATCATAATGACTAAGGTTCTATCAATTTTATTGTTTTTTTTTATAAAAACAGATCTTAGTTTTATTTATTAATTGAATAATTTTCTTAATTTCAATTTTATTAATCTCTCCATTGGTTTTCATTTTTTATAATTTAGTATTTAATTGGGGATTTTCAATTTGTTCTTTTCCTAGCTTTTTCAATTTTATGCCTGATTCATTGACCTCCCTTTTTTCTAATTTATTCATATAAGCATTCAGGGTTGTAAAACTCCCTTGAAGAACTCCCTTTGCTGCATCCCCCAAATTTTAATATGTTGTCTCATTATTGTAATTCTCTTGAATGCAGTTACTGATTGTTTCTATGTTATCTTGTTTGACCCACTCATTCTTCAGGATTAAATTGTTCAGTTTCCAATTAGTTTTTAGTCTATCTTTCTATGACCCTTTATTGCATATAAATTTTTATTGCATCATGGTCTGAGAATGATGCATTTAATATTTCTGCTTTTCTGCACTGAATTGTGAGGTTTTTATGCCCTAGTACACACTCTGATTTTATGTATGTGCAATGTACTGCTGAGAAGAAGGTATATTCTGTTTCAACCCCATTAACTTTTCTACTAAGATTTATCATATCTACCCTCTCTAAAATTCTATTTGCCCCCTTAAGTTCTTTCTTCTTTATTTTGAGGTTAGATATATTACATTCATCGAGGGAGAGCTTAAGGTCCCCCACTAATATAGTTTTGCTATCTATTCCTTACTCTTATTCACTTAACTTCTCTAGGAATTTGGATGCTATACCACTTGTTGCATATATATTAAGTAATGATATTGCTTCATTCTTGATGGTGCCACTTAGTAGGATATAGTTTCCTTCCTAATATCTTTTAATTAGATTTTTTTTTTGCTTTTGCTTTATCTGACATAAGTATTGCTACTCCTGCTTTTTTTTAACTTTAGCTGAAGCATAATATGTTATATTCCAGCCTTTTCCCTTTTCCCTGTGTGTATCCCTCTGTTTCAGATGTGTTTCTTGTATACAGCATATTGTAGGATTATGGTTTTTAATCCATTCTGCTATTCACCTCTGTTTTATGGGAGACTTCATCCCATTCACATTCACAATAATAATAACTAACTGTCTCTTTCCATCCATCCTATTCTCTCCCCTGTTTATGTTTTTGTTTCATCTTTCTCCCTCCTGTACTGCCTCCCTCAGTATGCACTCCCTGTGACCCCCCTTCTTTACCAACCCTTCCCTCTTGCTATTATGTCACTCTCTTCTAACCCCCCACTTCTTATCCCCTCTCACCCCTTCTACTGCCTATAGGGAACAATGGATTTTTATACTTATCAGAGTATGTTATTAACTATTTGACCCCAAACCAATAAGAATAAATTTCATACAGTGCTCCTCTCCCTCCCTCCTTTCCCTCTATTATAATATTTTGTATCTTTTCGCATTAGAATCTTAAATTTAATTGACTATATTTATTCATCTTTGAACCAGAGTCCATGAGAGTAAAGTTCAAATGGTATACATCTCCCTTTCTCCTTCCCCTCTACTATAGTATGTCTTTATGCCTCTTTGTATGGCATGATTTACCTTTTCCTACCTCATCCTTTGCTTTTATCCCATTACTGGTTCATTGAACCCCTTAATAAGGTGGTTTTTTTTTATCATCAGATTAGTTCATTTATACCCACACCCTCTATCTATGTATATCCCTTTAAAATGTCATAATAATTATTACAATTTCAATTTTGACAGCTATCAGCTTCTCATATAGGGATGTAAACGGTGTGTTCTTATTGCATCCCGAGTTATGTGCATTTGTGAATGAATGTTCACTTGTGTTTGAGTGTGTATGTTCCTTGTTTACCTTTTTATGTCTTTCTTGAGTCTTGTAAGTGGAAATCAAATTTTCTGTTTAGCTCTGGCTTTTTCATGAGGAAAGTCTGGAAGTCCTCATTTCATTAAATGACCATCTCCTTGTTGAAAGATAATGCTCAATTTTGCCAGTTAGTTGATCCTTAGTTGTAGTCCTAGCTCTTTTGCCTTACAAAATATCAAATTTCTAACCCTTTGATTTTTAATGTAGAAGCTGCTAAATCCAGTGTAATCCTGACTATAATTTTACAATATTTGAATTGTTTCTTTTTTGCTGCTTGCAGGATTCTCTCTTTAACACTGTAATTCTGGAATTTGGCTAACATCTTTCTTTTTTAAAAAAACAAATGCTTTATTAATTTCTGGTTTACATCATTCATTTCTGCCAGATTTTGAGTTACAATTTCCCCCATTTTTCCCCTACCCACCACCCCAGAATAGCAGTCCCACAAGATATCCCCTCATCTAATCTGCTCTCTCCCATATCTTCTCCCATGCCCCCTTCGACTTTACAATCAGGGCGAGGTGAGACTCTGTGCCCCAATGCCTGAACATTTTATCTGCCAATAACATGGGTTAATATATTTTTTGGAGTTTCCAATTTGGGATCTCTTTCAGGAGGAGTCCGGTGAATTCTTTTGATAACTATTTTACCTTCTGATTCTAGGACTTGAGGACAGTTTTTTTTTTTTCCCAAATGCTTTATTTACTTTTGGTTTACATCATTCATTCCATCAGATTTTGAGTTACAATTTTTCCCTGTTTTTCCCCTACCCACCACCCCAGAATAGCAGTCCCACAGAATATCCCCTCATCCAATCTGCTCTCCCCCATATCTTCTCCCATACCTTCTTCAACTTTTCCATTAGGGCAAGGTGAATCCCTGTTCCCCCATGCCTGCACATCTTACCTCCCAGTTACATGCAAGATGGTATTAATGATAGTATTTATGTATATTTGAAACATTTAATTTTAAAACTTCAAACCCCAGATCCCATCCCTAAGTCCCTTGTCACCCATTTCTTCTGGGAAGATAAGCAATTCTGTATATGTTGTAAATGTATAGCTATACAAAACAGTACCATAGTAGAAATATTGTAAAAGACTGACTATATTTCCCTCCCACCCATCCCACGCCCCACCTGGTCCATTCCCTAAGTAGATCCTGTCCCTCTTCAAGAGTGGGTGCCTCCAACCTCCCCTCCCCCCAGAACACCCTCCTCTCCATCTGCCTCCCTGTCATCCCCCCCCACTCTTCTGTAGGGTGAGATATCCCATTTACTATTTATGTCATTCAAATTCAATGAAAATATGGTTTTGCCTTTTTTCCTTGCTATTCTTCCCCTCCCTTGTAAAAATTTCCCTTTGCCTGTTCTCTACGAGAGAGTTTACACCATTCTGTCTCTCCCCATCTCCTTTTACCACATTGCTTTGTCACCTCTTAACTTCAACCATTAAGTATTATCCCTTCCCACCAAATTAGACCTGTACCCTCTATCCATTCATACCTGTAAACGTATATACACACATTCACATATGTATTCATATGCCCATATACCCTTCTTCAATTATTTTAATACAGAGACATGTTTCATCAGTCAAAGTTATTGTTTTTTTTTCCATGTAGGAATGTAAATAGATCAACTTTGAGAACTTCCTTTTGATTTCTTTTCCCTATTTACCTTCTCAAGTATCTCTTGCTTCTTGTGTCTGAATGTCAAATTTTCTATTCAACTCTTTTTTTTTTTTTACAAAGAATGCTTGAAAGTCCTCTATTCCACTGAATGACCATATTTTCCCCTGAAACAAGATACTCAGTTTTGCTGGTAATTGTTGGTTTTAATCCCAGGTCTTTTGTCATGTGTAATATCATAATCCATTCCCTTTGGTCCCTCAATGTAGAAGCTGCCAGGTCTTGTACTATTCTTTTTTTTTTTTTTTTTTTTGCTTTATGCAGGCTGATTGTGGTTAAGTAACTTGCCCAAGGTCACTTGGCTAGGTTTTTGTTTGTGTCTGTTAAGTGTCTCAGGCAGGATCCAAACTCAGGGCCTTCTTACTCCAGGGCCAACGCTCTACTCACTGCCCCACCTAGCCGCCCCATGGTCCTGTGCTATTCTGATAGTGTTTCCTCAATATTGAAATTGTTTCTTCCTGGCTGCATGTTGTATTTTCACCTTGATCTGGGAATTCTGGAAACTGGCTACAATATTCCTAGGAGTTTTCTTTTTGGGATCTTTTTCAGGAGGTGATCGATGGATTCTTTCAACCTCTATTTTGCCCTCTGTGTCTAAAACATCGGGGTGATTTCCTTTGAGAATTACTTGAAGGATATTATCTAGGTTATTTCTTAGATCATGGCTTTCAGGCAGTCCAATAATTTTTAAATTGTCTCTCCTGGATCTATTTTCCAGGTCAGTGGTTTTTCCCATGAGATACTTCACATTGCCTTCTATTCTTTCAATTGCTTGGATCTGTTTAACAGCATCTTGATTTCTGATAAAGTCATCAGCTTCCATTTGCTCTTATCTAATTCTGAAGGAATGAATCTCCTCAGTGAGCTTTTGAGATTCTTTTTTTCCATTTTTCTATCTGGAAAATTCAGCTTTTTAAGGCATTCTTCTCATTGCCTTTTTGAGCCTCTTTTGCCACTTGATTTAGTCTATTTTTTAAAATGTTATTTTCCTCAATGAGGCTGTTGACTCTCATTTCATACTTTTCCTGCATCCTTCTCATTTCTCTTCCCAATTTTTCCTCCAATTCTCTTATTTTTTTTTTTTTTTGCTTTTTTGGGGGGTCAAGCAACTTGCCCAAGGTCATTTGGCTAGGTTTTTGTTTGTGTGTGTTAAGTGTCTGAGGCAGGATCTGAACTCAGGTCCTTCTGACTCCAGGGCCGACACTCTACTCACTGCACCACCTAGCCGCCCCTCTTATTTGGTTTTTAAAATCCTATTTTCATTTAGGGCTTTTGCTTCAGGAATTCTGACCCCCTACCTCCTCTTGTTCCATGCTTCCATCCTCTTTGCCCCCCAAATAGGAGTCTAATGTTGAATTTTTTGTTTATTTTGTTTCCTTTGCCTAGGCATGTTGCCACTTAATTACTTGACTTTTGGGCTTGTTCCCACTGTATGACACTGCCAGTAGCCAGGGGAGCTTCCGTCCCAAACTTGGGGTCTTCTCAACTTCCAGAGGTATTAGTTGCATGCCCTTTCTGAAGCCCCCACATACTCAGGCAAGCTGTATACACACCCCAAGACTGAACTCCAGATCCAGGGAGGTTACAGCAAGATGGATTACCCCCCAGACTGATTGCCAGATCCCCCTGCAGTTCTCATGCCCGGAGCTGAAGCTGCAACTGAAGATGGAAAATGGCAGCCATGCCTGGTCTCCTCAGATGCTTCTCACCCCCAGAGGAAGAAGCTGATGGGCTCCTGAATACTGGTCCCAAAGTCCATAGGGCACTAACTTCTCACTTTGTGTTGTAAATTCTGGAAAAGCCACAGCTGCTGGTGTTCTGGGCTTCCTCCAGCCCACTGCTGTACCGGCTGCCCTGGGGCTTAAACCCTGAGTCACTTGGTGAGGGCCTCCCCAGTGCCCTGTGCTGGCTGCTCCCTGCTGGGCTGCCGGGCTGTCTTCAGTGAGAGGTTAGCTTCTCTGTGTCGTTCTGGTCGTTCTGTGGGTGCTGAAGCTCCAGAGGTTGTTCAGAGTCCTCCTTTTTCATGATTTCGGCTTCTCTTGTTAGTGTTTGCTGGCTCCAACCCCTGGGCTTTGGGAGCTCTTGCTGGTTAGGGAGGTGGGTTTGTTGGGACCCCTCCTGCCCTTCATTTCAGACTCCTTACTGCCTCAGTTACAACCTTTTTCTGTGGCTACTAAGCCTGAGGTTATTTTTGCTAATTTGGGATATTACTGAGTGGGACCTTTATCTCTGGGTTTTCTAGGTCAGAGAGGGGGAAATGTAGCAACTAGAGTTTACTTTGCTATCCTGGCTCCTGGAAAATCAGGCAAGTAATTTTTTTTTTTTTTTTTTTTGCTTTTTGGAGGGCAATTGGGGTTAAGTAACTTGCCCAAGGTCACACGGCTAGGTTTTGTGTGTGTGTGTGTGTGTGTGTGTGTGTGTGTGTGTGTGTGCTTTAAGTGTCTGAGGCCGAATCCAAACTCAGGTCCTTCTGACTCCAGGGCCGATGTTCTACTCACTGCACCACCTAGCCGCCCCTAGGCAAGTGATTTTTAAACTTCCAGGCTCTGGGTCGATAGCCCCAGAGAAGCTGCTGTCTCTGCTTGGGGCCCTGTGCTTTCTCTTACCCAGCTCTGAAGGATCCTCCTGTCCTGTTTTGAGAAGCTTGTGAAAAGGCTGCAAATCTCCCTTGGGGTGGGTGAGTCTGCTGGCTGGGGCTCCTGCTCATTCGTCTATAGTCTGCTCTCTGGTCCATGCTGGTGTAGCCACTGTGTGCTCCACAATTCCCCTGCCTAAACACATGTGGGCACTTTTCTGGGTTGGATTCTGCCATCCTTTGTCTCCAAGTGGATTCTGTCACTCTGAAACCTACTCAGATTCACTTTTTAAAGTTTAGTGACTATATTCTCAGAGGAGCTTAAAAAAGTTACTGCTTCTGTTCTGTCATCTTGGCTCCATCCCAGAGTCATTTTTTACATGTAATGGAAAATTAGCTCCTCTCTTAAGGAAAAGTTTAATCCAAAATAATTTAAGTGACTACATGTCCAATTTAGCAAGGTCTTCAGGGTGGGGCATAAAATCAACATAATCTTAATATTTGAAATGATATCTATAAGAAGCATATGGAGGGCATCATTGATTATGTACAATTTGCCTTCCTTTCTATTATGCACTAGGTATTTTCTATGATGGTGGCAGATTTGGTTAGCATATGAACTTCTGTTTTATTCTTTGATAATAATTATTAAAGATTCATCAAATAAAGTTGCTTTTGTGTTATACCTTTCATTGAATCATATGATTTCCTATAACTCTTAAACTGACTTTACAGTAAAAGAGCACTGACGGTTTGATCTGGCTCTACCAATTCCGTTTTTAAAGTAGACCAAAATGAGCATTGCAGGATCTTGGATAGAGAACACAAGATTTCAACTAAAGGTGAATTCCCATCATCTGTGTGATAACAAATATGCTATTTCACATATAATATAATTTGTCAATGATTCCAGGTCTCTCCTTTCATATTCATCAATGATGTTCTAGAACTCTGTATGTACATTATAGCTTATCCATGAAAATGATTTTGTAGGGGAGAGAAAAATGACATCTGACTCAGCACTTGGTGATATTATGCCTCTGTAAAAATAGACACATACATTTATAAACATACATATGTGTTTATATATGGTCTTTATATGTATGTTATATCTATTGATGTATAACACATATATATATATAACATACATAGTTTTCTTAATATTAATATCTAATTTTCATCAGTAATTAGTCTCATTTTTTTTTCATTCTCATGATTTGGTCACTCTATATTTCTAGATTTCTTCGACCTTCAATATAGTCCTCCTTAAGGGTTTACTTAGTTCTTCCTATTTTTCCCTTCATTATTAATTCATATTCCTCATGCATTCCCACACTTGGGACTGAAATGGTACAGTCTAAATGTGTTTTATTCCTTGTCATTGAAGAGGCTGTTTGACACCTCTACTCTAAATTCATACAAATTTAAGCATTATCACCCTACTTTCTTACCTACCTCAAACCAAAGGTATGGAAGAAGAAATGTGCTGCACAAGAATAAGGTAGCATTCTATTTTCTTGGGTTCTCCCTTACCGGTGACAAGTCCTCAGTGAAAAGCAGACAAAATCTATCACAGGGACCATCCACAAAGCTTTTCTATCAATCATTCTACACTTCTCCTCCTATTCCTTTTGCTTTTCTATATCTTCTTCCTTCTTTTTCATCTATGGGCAAGGTTCCAAATGAACTATTTTTCAGGAAAAAATTAAGTGATTAAAACAAAAATATATATAAATATATGTGTGTGTGTGTGTGCAGTATACATATCTGTATATATGTTTTATAAGTATATATATATATATATATATATATATATATGCATATGCATATCTCAGATTGAGAAACACTGGTTTATATCAAAGAGATAGCAAAAGTTTAGCGTGGTTTTTTTTTTGGCTGTTGTTTTTTCCCCACTATATTCTATACACTCTTATAAGGCTCCTGAAAAAAAAATGAAAGTTAAAAAGTATAATATAGGGAAATTATTGAATACCTCTAATGAACTCCTGAAATCAGGTTTCATCTTTTCAACACCAACAGTCTTCTAATGGATTTTTATTGCCATGAAGTATGTATTACCCAAAGTATAACGAGGAGACACAATGTGCATATGAGCAGGTTTGTGCATATCACCAATAAAGATCCTTGCTCCAAGGACACGATACAAATTCTTCTGTCAAAAGAAGTTGATATAATTTGTATTATCTACCTCACAGTATTGTGAATATTAAATGAGATAAGGCATATAGCATTCTTTGAAGTTAGAAAAGAAATCATTGTCTATCTTTATTACATTGCAGGAAAAAGGGTATTATTTCTAACTTTGTTTTGTACAACTACTTCCAACTGCAGTACACAGTTAAAATTAAATGTTTCGGAAGAACTATCAACCACTTAGTCTGTGCAATGACCATAAAAGAACCAATGAAAAAACATAAGTACATGAATTATAGAGGTCATGCCATTTGACCATTTTCAACTAATAAAAAAAAATGAAATTCCAGGACTTTCCATGGGGAGCTCAAATTTTGATAAATGTCACCACAGAGACATCTGTGTTTGCTTTTTCACCATTAAGCAACTAAGGAAATAGACAATACCGACAGCTGGCATATGGTGGGAAAATGAAAAATCATGTTTCACAGTGTGAGAAAGCTTGAATTGTTGAGTGAAATATTAACCTAATAGAATCAAGTCTAGGAAATTATGTCAAAAGATACCCACCCATCAAAATATTGCATTTAAATTTATTTTATTTTTATTAAAAATGAAATAAAATTATATGAAATTACAATTAAAATTATAATACTGTAATTAAATTAAATGTATTCAAATTTTAAAAAAGCAAAATTGCTCATGCACATATGCACATATCTATATGCATACATACATACACAGAAATATATGCACACAATGTATTTATCTGTTGCTATGTATATCTTCTCTTTTAATCAAGATAGAAATAGGACTTCTGGTAAACATGGGGGAACAAAAGAAAAAAAAATAAGACCAAGATGCTGGAGAACTTGACTGTAGGCCTATTTATATAAGTCATGTGATTGTGGGGTTCCTCCTTCCACAGTTATGAGATTTATCAACTCTCAGATAGAGAAAGGGACAGACAAAAGGACACAGAGACATTCAAAGAGATACCACCACACTCTTTAGAAAGAGAAGGAAGAGACAGAAGACACAGGAATAAAAAAGAGAAACAGAGACAGTGAAACAATGAGAGTCAGGGAGAGAGAAAAAGGAACAGACACAGAAAGAGAGAGAAAAGAAGAGAGAGAAAAAAAACACAGATGTCTGACCATTCAGTGAATAATCTATGGCTAAACATTTCTGAATGTATAAAGAAAAGAATCAATAGAGCATAACATTCATTTGATAAATTTAATAATGAAAATCAAATAGCACTCTAATAGTCACTGTAGGGTTATTAATTTAGTAATCATCTTAATTGGTCAAGCCACTCAGTCTTTACTTGTTATAACACCAAAGGGACAGTAAAATTACAGAAAATCTATCAGGTTACATATCTAATCAATCCATTGAGTAGGATAAATATTTTTAAAGAAAAATACACATATAGATATATACACTTGCACACACACACACACACACATATATATAATATACATAGGTATGTGTGTATATGCACATGTATACAAACTAGTATAAATCTATGTACACCACATACACCCATGCATTGACATATATAGATACACACATACACATGTTTTTCTGTGTATATGTGTATATACATACATATACTTTTGCATACCTATACACATACACAACACATATACATATACACATGCATAGACATACATATAGGAATTTCCACATGACTAATGTTTTGGAAGAAAACACAGACTCTAATCTCTCAAAAAACATGGAAACAAACATAAAAATGTTATGCTTCCGTTTGTATTTAGACTCCATCAATTCTTTTTCTGAAGATGGATAGCATTTTTTTATAAGTCCTTCAGAATTGCCTTGGATATTTGTAGTCCTGATGTTAATCAAGTAATTCACAATTGATTATTGCATGATTTTGCTCACTATGTGTTATGCTCACTTCACTTTGTATTAGTCCATAAACATCTTTCCATGTTTTTTTTTTATTCTGAAAGCATCCTGCTCATCATATCTTATAACACAATAGTATTCAAAATCATGCACCACAATTGTTCATCCATTTCCTAATTGATGGACATCCCCACTACTTTCAATTCTTTGCCCCCAATTAAAGCACTGATATATATTTGGTAAAACTAGTGAAAAGGTATAAACAGTTTTATAGCATTTTGGGCATAGTTCCAAATTGTTCTTCAGAAGGGTTGGGAAGCTTTACAACTCCACCAACAAAGCATTAGTGTTACAATTATCCCACAATACCTCTAACATTTATCATTTTCCTTTCTGTCATATTAGCCATTCTTACAGGTATAAGATGCAACTTTAGAATTATTTAAATTTTCATTTCTCCAATCAATATTGATTTAGAACATTTTCATATGATCAGAGAGTGCTAGGAGTGACTAGGTGGTGCAGTGAATAAAATACCAACCCTGGAGTCAGTAGGACCTGAGTTCAAATTCGGCCTCAGACCCTTGACAAACTTACTAGTTGTGTGACTTTGGGCAAGTCACTTAACCCCAATTGTCCTTCAAAAAGGAAAAAAAGAGAGAAATATTTTTGATATCTTCATCTGAAACATACTTGTTCTTATCTTTAATCACTTCTCAACTGAGAAATGACTTATATTTTTATAATTTTGGCTCAGTGTAGCACCAATGCAATATTCACATCACAGTAGCTATGAATACGCTAGTGTAGTTGTGAATCAAAAAATGTAACAAGCTCTCCACATGGAAGACAGAAACCAAGCATTTGTTCAAATACCAGAAAACCAAGTCCCAAAACAAGAAAGTCAAAGTCATTACAGTAACCACAAAGTTGCTATAACATATTCAATGCAGGAAATATCCACATTTCCAAACCTTCAAAATAAAACAAGCTCCCTCAGGCAAGGATCATCCTCTACTCAGTCATGGTAGAGTCTCAACCTCCATGATGCTTACTCCCAGAAGTTCCAGCTCCCAGCAGTTCATGTTCCCAGAAGGTCTGGCTGATTCTCATAAGTTCTCAACAGCTCTGGCTGGCTCTCAGGAGTTCTCAGAAGCTCTGGCTGGTGCTCAGAAGTTCTCAATTCAGTTCTTTAAAGAAGTTCTGGCTCTCTAGCTTGGGCTTTTCCCTATGAATATATATATATATATATATATATATATATATATTATATTATATTAAACTAAAACTAGGTTAAACTAAACTGTATTAAACTTCCATATATATATATATATATATATATATAAATTGTGAATCCTTCATTGGGATGAACTTGCTGATGTAACAGGAATGCCAGAACAGGAGGGAGCTCTCTCAATGAGAGGAGTTCATCCCAATGCAGGATTCACAATTTCTATACCTTAATACTTAGCACAATCATTAACTTCAAACAAGGTGCCAAGTACCTGTTTGTTTGCAATGCAAGGGGTACAGTAGATCTTCAAATCCCATTATCATTACACTTGTGTTCTTTATATATTTGAGAAATGAGGCAATTATCATTGAAACAGTGCAATTTTTTTTTAGTTTAAGTTAAGCTTTTTATTTAATGTTACAAAAAAAAAATATTTAGTCAAATAGACCAAAGTCCATGCCATCATTGGACTCCTCGGATTCTTCTTTTTTTGCTTCCTCTTTCTTCTTCTCCTCAGCTGGGGCAGCTGTGCTAGCAGGAGCCGCCCCTCCAGCAGGGGCAGCACCACCAGCTGCTGGGGCAGGTCCACCAACACCTACATTGCAGATGAGACTTGCAATGTTGACATTAAACAGGGCCTTGGCAAATAATCCAGGCCAGAATGGTTCAACATTTACACCTGCTGCTTTAATGAGGACATTGATTTTATCCTCCGTGACAGTAACCTCTTCTTCGTGAAGGATGAGGGCAGAGTAGATGCAGGCAAGCTCGGAGACGGCCATTTCAGCAGATGGATGAGAAGAGGCTTGTTTGTAGTGGTGCTAGTCTCCGGCTGAAGTGAGGATTCACCCCAATGTGGCCTTAGCTTCTGAAGAAGAACCAAGCACCTTACAGACAACTGAAGAGCGAAACAGTGCAATTTTTAAACCAGGTTTGTGCTTTCCTTCTAATTTTGGACACCCTTATTTCACTCCTCTTCTTATTGGAAATACTTCTAGTTTAACCCCATTGCATATAATGCTTGCTGAGGGTTTAAAATAGATGTTATCTACTATTTTAAGGAAGGCTCCATTTATTCCTATACTTTCTAGTGTTTTTAATAGGAATGGATGTTGTTCTTTGTCAAAAGCCTTTTCTGCATCTATTGAGAGAATCATGTGTTTTCTGCTAGTTTTATTGTTGATGTGATCAATTGTAGTGATGGTTTTCCTTATATTAAACCATCTTTGCATTCCTGGAATAAATCCTACTTGATCAAAGCCTAATATTCTTGTGATAAGTTATTGTAGTATTTTAGCTAATATTTTATTTAAAATTTTGCATCTATGTTCATGAGGAAAATTGGTCTATAATTTTCTTTCTCTGTTTTATCTCTTCCAGATTTAGGAATCAGTACTAAATTTGTGTCATAAAAAGAAATTGGTAGGATTCCTTCTTCACTAAATTTCCCAAATAGTTTGTAATTTATTGGAATTAATTGTTCTTTAAATGTTTGATAGAATTCACTAGTAAACCCATCTGGCCCTGGGGATTTTTTCCTAGGGAGTTCATTGATGGCCTGTTGGATTTCTTTTTCTGAGATGGGGTCATTTCGGTAAGTCACTTCCTCTTCAGTTATTCTGGGGAATTTGTATTTTTGTAAATATTCATCCATTTCACTAAGATTATCATGTTTATGTACATACAATTGGGAAAAATAATTCCTAATCATTGTTTTGATTTCCTCTTCATTGGAGGTAGATTCCACCTTTTCATTTTTGATACTCATAATTTGGTTTTCTTCTTTCTTTTTTTATCATATTGACTAAGGGTCTATTAATTTTACTGGTTTCTTCATAAAACCAGCTCTTAGTTTTATTTATTAATAGAATAGTTTTCTTAATTTCAATTTTATTCATCTCTCCTTTGGTTTTCAATATTTTAGTACTAAATCGGGGGTTTTCCATTTGTACTTTTTCTAGCTTTTTCAATTGCATATCCAATTCATTGACCTCCCTTTTCTCCAATTTATTCATGTATGCACTCAGGGATATAAAACTTCCTCTAAAAAGTGCCTTTAATGCATCCCACAAATTTTGGTATGTTGTCTCATTATTATCATTCTCTAATGAAATTACTGATTGTTTCTATAATTTCTTCTTTGACCCATCCATTCATTAGGATTAAATTGTTTAATTTCCAATTAGTTTTTAGTCTATCTTTCCATGGCCCTTTATTGCATATTATTTTTATTGCATCATGATGTGAGAATGATGCTTTCATATTTCTTTCTTTCTGCATTGAATTGTGAGGTCTTTATTCCCTAGTACATGGTCTATTTTTGAGTCCATACCATGCACTGCTGAGAAGAAAGTAAATTCCTTCTTATCCCCATTCAGTTTTATCCATAGATCTATCATATCTAGTCTCTCTAAAATTCTATTCACTTCCTTAACTTCTTTCTTGTTTATTTTGAGGTTAGATTTATCAAGTTCAGAAAGGGGAAGATTAAGGTCCCCCACTAGTATAGTTTCGCTATCTATTTCTTCCTCTAATTCCTTTAACTTCTCCTCTAGGAATTTGGATACTCTACCACTTGCTGCAAATATGTTAAGTAATGATATTGCTTCATTTTCGATGGTGACTTTTAGCAGGATATACTTTCCTTCCTTATCTCTTTTAATTAGATAGATTTTGCTTTTGCTTTATCGGAGACAAGGATTGCTACCCCTGCTTTTTTTTTTTTTTTTTTAAGCAATTGGGGTTAAGTAACTTGCTCAAGGTTACATGGTTAGTCATTATTTATGTGTGAGTGCTCATTTTCTGAGGCCGGATTCCATCTTGGGTCATCCCAACTCCGAGGCCTGCACTCTTACTCACTGCACCATCTAGCTGCCCCCTGCATTTTTTTTTTTTTTTACTTTAGCTGAGGTATAATTCTACTCCAGCCTTTTACCTTTACTCTTTGGGTATCCCTTTGTTTCAAATGTGTTTCTTGTAGACAGCATATTGTAGGAATATAGTTTTTAATTCTTTTTTTTTAATTCTGCTATCTGCCTCTGTTTTATGGAAGAATTCATCCCATTCACATTCACAGTAATGATGACTATCTGTCTCTCCCCCTCCATCTGTAGCGGCAAGCACCCCAATATCCCCAGGGTGACTGCCAACACAGGTTCTTATATCTGCTTTTCAAAAGGAAAGCAACTCAAATTGGGTTAACAAGCTTACTTTAATCAAACAAACACGCATTACCTAGTTCAGGGGAAAAAGGTCAGCACCCCGAACTTCAGAGTTACAGAACTTAAAGATCACATAGACAGGCTTCCAAACTGTCCAACCATTATAGCAATACCAAATCACAGTTACCAGAGAGGGAAGCATCAACATCTGGGTTTTCAAAGCCGGGGGGCTCTCAACAACGGCTTCCCAGAGTCTCACCTGGTCAAATCACACAACACTTCTCATAGTGAGCCCCAAAGCAAAGCCTCTCCTCAGGCCTTATATAGCCTTCTCTGGGCTCAGAGAATGTAACCACCCTTTTGATCCACTGCCCAATCACACAGCATCAAGGTGTGGTCATTTCTGAAAACCAAGCCTCCCACCACAGGCTCCATGTGACCACATTCAGCCTATTAGGAGGCAGAGCATATTTTCAAATCAAGGAAGGTTTTCAGAGTCTCTTAAAGCCAATCAAAGTCTCTTAAGCCAATCAAAGGGCCTAGGGGCAGGGAAGATCTTTAAATCTGCATTTCCATTACACCATCCTATTACCTCCCATGTTTATGTTTTTGTTTCTTCCTTCTCCTTTCCCCTCCTTGAAGTTTTCCCTTTTGACTGCCCCCCCTCAGTGTTCCCACCCTTCTTAACCTAACCTCTCCCTTTACTGCTATTTCCCTCCCTCTAATCATCCCATTTAGTCTCCTCCTTTTTATTCTCCCCTTAGCCTCCTACAGCCTATAGGACACAATAAATTTTTATACTTATCAGAGTAAGTTACTCCCTCTTTGACTCCAAACCAAAGAGAGTAAATTTCAAACATTGTTCCTCTTCCTCCCACCTTTTCCTCTATTTAATGAATTTATGTGTCTATTCACCAATTATCTTAAACTTTACTGATGGAGTTGATTTCTCTTAGAACCCGAACCAGTGATAATAGTGTTTGAATGTTGGTCCTCTCCCTCTTTTGTTCCCCTCTACTATAGTGTGTTTTTATGCCTCCTCAAATAGCATAATTTACTTTTTTTCTGTCTCATCCTTTCCTTTTATCCCACTACAGTCCCTTTGATCCCCTTAAGAAGTTTTTTTTTTTTATCTTCAGGTTAGTTCATTCATACCCACACCCTCTATCTATGTATAACCCTTTTGAAGGTCATAATAATCATAGAAATTTCAATATTGACAATTATCAACTCCTAATATAGGGATGTGAACATTTTGCTCTTGTTGCATACCAAATTATGTGCATGTGTGCATGAGTGTGGGTGTTTGCATGTATATATGTGTGAGTATGTGTTTTTCTTGTTTACCTTTTTATGTCTTTCTTGAGTCTTTTAATTGGAGATCAAATTTTCCATTGAGCTCGTGCTTTTTCATCAGGAAAGTTCATTAAACAACCATCTCCTTGCCTGAAAGATTATGCTCAGTTTTGCTGGGTAGTTAATCCTTGGTTGTAGTCCTAGCTCTCTTGCCCTATGAAATATCAAATTCCAATCCCAACAATCTTTTAATGTAGAAGCTGCTAGGTCCTGTGTCATCCTAACTGTAGTTCCTGAGATATTTGAATTGTTTCTTTAAGGCTGCTGGCAGTATTTTTTTCATTAATCTTGTAATTCTGGAATTTGGCTAGTATATTTCTTGGAGTTTTCAATTTGGGATCTCTTTCAGGAGGAGTCCAATGAATTCTTTCGATAACTATTTTATCTTCTGATTCCATGATTTCAGGACAGTTTTCTTTGACAATCTCTTGGAGGATGTTGTCTATGCTGTTGTTTTTTTTTTTTTTTCATGATGGCTTTCTGGTAGACCAATAATTCTTAAGTTATCTTTCCTGGATTTGTTCTCTAGGTCAGTTGTTTTTCCATTGAGATAATTTCCATTTTCTTCCAATTTTTCAATTGTCTTGTTTTGTTTGATTGACTCTTGGTGCATCAAAGAGTTCTGACTTTCAATTTGATTGATTCTAATTTTTAGTGAATTATAGTCTTCAGTTAGTTTTTGAAGGTCCATTTTTTTCACAACACCAGCATAGTAACTCTCCATTTAATCAGTGACAAATTAAGGCAAAACATTCACAGAGCAGAGAAAATCAAAATACAGCATTCACCAATTCTGATTCAACAATTTCCCAGTACTACTCCACCACTGGGCAGGACATTCATTTAGTCAATCAAAAACTCTCTTTTCTAAAATGGAGATTAAGATTAGTTTCCAATCATAACAAAGTATATTAATTTGTTCAATCACAGAGAAAAAAAGTCAAGTGTCCTACCCCTGGATCACAACTGAATTACAATTATCATCAGTTAATGCCAATCACCTTGTCAAAAGGGGCAGTGGAGAGGACAAAGACCATCTACCCCTGAGCTACAACAAGGTTAAGATATCATCACAGCGTTTAATACCCAAAGAGAAGTCTTTTCTTCAACTTGACCCTAGGCAAGTTGTCAGCAATCTCTGTTCCTGAGGAGACAAAGCTTAGCAAAGCCACAATATACATTGCCAGTGTCTTCATCAATTCACACTCTACCCATAGAACAATGTCAGGACCACTGCAAATATGAGCAAGACCCTCTTCCAGGATTTCTTCTCAAGCATCTCTTGTTTCTTGTGTCTGGATGTCAAATTTTCTATTCAACTATGTTTTTTTTTTTCCTCAAAAATACTTGAAAGTCCTCTATTCCACTGAATGACCATATTTTCCCCTGAAAGAAGATACTCATTTTGCTGGGTAGGTGACCCTTGGCTTCAATCCCAGCTCTTTTGCCCTCTGGAATATTATATTCCATGCCCTTCGATCCCTCAGTGTAGAAGCTGCCAGGTCCTGGGCTATTCTGATTGTGTTTCCACAATATTGGAATTGTTTCTTCCTGTCTGCTTGTAGTATTTTCTCCTTGATCTGGGAGTTCTGGACCCTGGCTATAATATTTTTTTTGAATGTTAACACAAATAAGTATAATTATTGAAAAATAATTGCCTAATACAGGTATAATTTATAATCTATGAAAAATATTAAAATATCTCACATTGCTACTGTTTTGAAGTCTATAAATAATTTCATATAATTTATTTCATCTAGCTGTTATTGTTTCATCTTCTCCATGTCTTCATGATCCCATTTGGCTTTTTCATGGCAGAGATACTGTAGTGGTTTGCTATTTTCTTCAGATGAGAAACTGAGATAAATATGGTTAAGTGAACATATGCCATATACCCTTCTTCAATTATTTTCATAACGAGAAAGGTTTCATCAGACACAATTATTGTTTTTCCAAGTAGGAATGTAAATAGTTCAACTTTGATAAGTTCCTTTTGATTTCTTTTCCCTGTTTACTTTCTCAAATATCTCTTGCTTCTTGTGTCTGAATGTCAAATTTTCTATTGAACTCTTTTTTTTTTTTTTCATAATGAATGCTTGAAAGTCCTCTATTCCACTGAATGACCAGATTTTTTTCCTGAAACAAGATACTCAATTTTTCTGGGTAGGTGACCCTTGGCTTCAATCCCAGCCCTTTTGCCCTCTGGAATATCATATTCCATGCCCTTCCATCCCTCAGTGTAGAAGCTGCCAGGTCCTGTGCTATTCTGATTGTATTTCCACAATAGAGGAATTGTTTCTTCCTGGATGTTTGTAGTAGTTTCTCCTTGATCTGCGAGTTCTAGAACCAGGCTACATTATTCCTAGGAGTTTTATTTCTGGGATCCTTTTCAGGAGTTGATAGGTGGATTCTTTCCACCTCTATTTTGCCCTCTGTGTATAAAACATCAGGGCAATTTTCCTTGAGAATTTCTTGAAGGATGATTTCTAGGTTATTTCTTTGGTCATGGCTTTCAGGTAGTCCAATAATTTTTAAATTATCTCTCCTGGATCTATTTTCCAAGTCAGTTATTTTTCCTATGAGATATTTCTCATTGCCTTCTATTCTTTCCTTTGTTTGGCTCTGTTTAACAACATATTGCTTTCTCATAAAGTCAGTAGCTTCCATTTGCTCCAGTCTAATTCTGAAGGAATGATTTTCCTCAGTGAGCTTTTGAGATTCTTTTTCCATATGACAAATTTGGATTTTAAGGCACTCTTCTCCTCATTGCATTTCTGAGACTCTTGCCATTTGAGTTAGTCTATTTTTTAAGTTGTTATTTTCCTCAGTCAGGCTGTTGACTGTCATTTCATACTTTTATTGCATCTTTCCCATTTCTCTCCCCAATTTTCCCCCCACTTTTCTTATCTGCTTCTTAAGGTCCTCTATGGCCTGTAGCCAGCTTGTATTTTCATTTGGGGCTTTTGGTGCGGGAGTTCTGTCCTCACAGTCCTCCTCCTGTTCCATGCTTTGATCCTCTTTGCCCCCAAAATAGGACTCTAATGTTGTATTTTTCTGTTTATTTTGATTCCTTTGCCTAGGCATATTGCCACTTAATTACTTGATTTTTGGGCTTGTTGCCACAGTAGGACTCTGCCAGCAGACAGGAGAGCATCTGTCCTGAATGTCGGGGTCTTCACAACTTCCGGAGTTGGATGGCCTCTCTAAAGCCTCCACCCACTCTGGCAAATTGGATACCCTCCCCAGCTCTACCCCAAAGACCACAATCCAGATCCAAGTAGTTTGAAGCAAGAGCGATTAACCCCCAGACTGATGGCTGGATCACTCTACAGTTCGCAGACCAGGAGCTGGAGCTGCCACTGAAACTGCAAAATGGCATGTCTCCTCAATCTCTTTTCACCCCAAGGGGAGGAAGCTGACACTTTCCCCAAATACTGGTCCCAAAGTCCATAGGGCAATAACCTCTCACTTTGTCCCAGGCATATCTGTGCTAATAATTCTGGAATTGCCACAGCTGCTGGTTTTCTCTGGTCCTTCCAGCCGGCTTTTGGCCTGGCCACCCTGGGACCAAAATTGTGGCTCACTAGGGCCTTGGCATTGGTTCCCAGTGTACTGTCCTGACTCCTCTCAGAATGCTGCACTGGCTACTCCCTGCAGGGCTGTTGGGCTGTCCTCAACAGGAGGTTAGCTTCTCTGTGTTGTTCTGTGCATGCTGGGGCTCCAGAAGTTTTTCAGATTCCCCTTTTACATTGTTTGGAAGTGGTGTGGGGCAGAGAACTTCGGAAGTGCTCTTTCTACTCTGCCATATTGCCTCTGCCCCCTCTGAAGGTCCTTTTTCGGGTGGTATTTTTTCCAAGTACTTCATTAATTTAACTTTTTAAGGATTTGTTTTCTTTAGTGAAACATTTTTTCCAAGTTTGACATCTGAGGTGAAGACAAGATGAAAAGAATATTGTTCTTTTACCTCCTTCCCCCAAAATTAATGAACTTGTTCCATGTGAATGCAACTTATAAAGGGATTTAGTTCATGGATATCAAGTACAAAGGACATATGGATCTCATTTTATCAACAGAAGTCATCTGACTAAATTTCTCTCCCCATTCCATTACTCCTGATACTTCAAAAGTCAGCCTGGTTATGGCCTTGTTAGTTCTGGCACTCACAATGTTACTGGTAGTCCCCTTGCCCCCTTTTATTATCTGAGTATTAGCTTTATGGTCAAATACTGAGCTCATGTGTAATTCCAGCTAGTTATATCTGTTTCTAATCACCAATGATGCAGAGTCTTTACGTTGCTTCTGAATTATTAAAGATCCATAGATAAAATATTTGGGCAGACAGAGGTCTCCATTGTTTTCAGTCATGCCTGATCTTCTAGGAAGAAATCTCCTAGTCAGTTTCCTAGATAGTTTCTTATTCATCCCTGATGTAAATCCTTTGAAGATGAGAAAATATGTGGCCCCAACAATGTTTTTGAAATTGAATTGTGATCTCCCTTTGGACCTCTTGGAAGGTTCTCTAATGCTTTCATTCCCCTAATCAAGAAAGAATATGACTCATCATTCTATGTACAACAGGCAGTCATAGCACAGTAACTTTGCAGCCCCAAATATTATTCAGACCTTTTGTGTAGAATTCAGTTTTATTTGTACTTCCAGATATGTGCAGTGGTACACCTCGCCACTGGTCTGCTTTCATCTCTTTTTCCCTGAGTGCCAGAATTTATTAATAAATCATTCTAGGGTTGCTTGCCTTTCTTCTGCCTTTTTTTGCCTGAGATCATAATTAGAGTATAAGACTATTGAGGCTCATTTGTTTATGTTTCATACCAACTCTAGAGTTATACCAACAAAATAAAATCTTAATATGATGTCATTATACCAATGGCCCAGTAGAACTTGCTTAGTACCAAATGTTTTCTCATGTTTTTGTATTGATTACTATGTAGATCATCCGTTTCATAACCCCCAATTTTGCATCCCTCTGAACATAAGGGGGCCTTTTGGACAAGGATGTTTGGGTAACAGATAGTTATATTATTGTTTCTTATCTTTTATTACTTGTTCACAAGCTCAGGCCTTGTTTCACCTTCTACAGGAGACCTTTCCAAAAATCTACCAGTTGTTAGTACCTCCCTCTTCTATCTCAAATTTATGTATTTATTTTGTATATATGCTTGTATATGTAGAAGTTGCCTCTCTTGCTAAAAGCCAATCTTCTTGAATGCAAGGATTGTTTCAGTTTTGTCTTTGTCTTCGTCTTTTTCATCTTTAGAATGGTAAGTGAAAAATACTTGTGCTCATTAAATATTTTTAAATATTTGATTGATTGATAACTTTTCACAATCTCTCCAAATGAACTTTCTCCTACCTATAATTCAAGGATAAACAAGTCATTGAGGAACCCCCTATCCCACAACTGAGAAAAGAAGATGCAAGGGAAGAGGGAAAAGACAACTTACATTGTGTGTGTGTGTGTGTGTCTGTACTAGTGTGAAATTAATTTGTTCCACAAAAAAATTAGTAAATGCCTATGATATACCATACAATGTCCTAGATGATGGGGATATAAGGCAGTGGGATTTCTTTTTAAAGTACCTTGCTAAAATGATATATTATTGTTAATTCTGGTAACTAATGGCCAAAGTTGTCATGGAGATTTTGCAACCATCAACTCCAAAATTACCAAAGCTGACACATGTTAAAAGCAAAAAGCTTTCTTTATTCCATTGGGAGATAAAAACATGGACACATGTGTTGGGGCCTCCTCTAGTAGACAACCTCAAGACACTGGAAGTAAACCTTGATCTATATATTTGGAGCTAGATAAAAAAAAAATTCTTATATTGTAGCAACAATGATGAGGCACAATAGCAACAGTGAGGCAAGGCTGTCTAGTTGCAAAAAGACCATTAGAAGCAAGGCTTCATATATGGGTCTATTGGAGCTTGTCTAAGCTCAGGGACCATCAATTCTGTGCCTTAGTTACAGTAGAATATATCTTAAAAAGTAAGCACAAAGTATTGTAGTTATGAAAAGCTCAAGGTACAGATTACTTGTTGGTCCTTAGCTCTTTAAAGAAGTGTCCCCTAATATGTTTTTTTTAAAGGCTTAAGAAAAGAGTGGCTGTCTTAGATCCTGACTTTATAAAAAAATAATACTGAGATGGAAAAATAGGGATTAACCTTATACATTTTGTTGCAATTTTCTTTCCTTTTAAAAATGTTTTGTTGATAGATTTTCCCTTTTACTAGAGTTTAGGATCAGGATTATGTGTGTACGTGAGATTTTACTCTTATAAATTGGTCATTCATGAACAAAATCTCTCAACCTATTAAAGTCACCACCTTTTTTTCCAACTTACTGTCTTACAGGTTTGCCAAGAGCACTGAGAGTTTATTTATTTTAAATTTTATTTTTATAAAATTTATTTATTTTTAGTTTTCAACCTTCAATTTTTTTAAGATTTTGAGTTCTAAATTTTACTCCTCCTTCCACTTCCCATTACTCAAGATGAAATGCAATGTATATAAGATTTATAACTTATAATAGGATTCAGATGCCATAGTTCTTTCTCTGGATGTGGATAGCATTTTCTATCATGAAACTTTTGGATTTGTCTTGGATCATTGCATTGTTCAGAAGAGCTAAGTCTAAAAATATTGCTTCTACTGTGTGCAATGTTCACCTGATTCTTCTCACTTCACTCAGCTTCAATTCATGCAAGTCTTCTAGGTTTTTCTGAAATCTGCTTACTCACCATTTCTTATGGAAAGATAGTATTCCATTACATTCATACACCACAACTCTTTCAGCCATTCTACAATTAATGAGCATGTTCTCAATTTCCAAATCTTTATTACCACACAAAGATCTACTACAAATATTTTTATACATGTGGATCCTTTTCTTATTTTTTTATGATCTCTTTGTAATACAGACCTATTAGTGGTATTGATGGATCAAAGAGTATGCACAGTTTAATGGCCCTTTGGGCATAGTTCCAAATTGCTTTCCAGAATGGTTGGATCTGTTCATAACATCACAAACAATTGCATTTGTATTTCAATTTTCCCACATCTTCAACATTTATCATATTCTGGTTTTGTCCTATTAGCCTATCTGATAGATGTGATGTGGTACTATAAAGTTATTTTAATTTGCATTTCTCTGATCAGTAGTCATCTAGAAAAATTGTATATGATTATAGATAGCTTTAATTTCTTCATTTGGAAATAGCTTGGTAATGTATGACCATTTATCAATTGAGGAATGATTTGTATTCTTATAGATTTGACTCAATTGTCTGTATTTTAGAAAGGAAGCCTTCATCAGAGTCACTGGCTCTAAAGATTATTTTCCAACTTTCTGCTTCCCTTCTAATATTGCTTTCATTGGGTTTGTTTGGAGCACTGAGAGTATAAAAGCTGGCTTTCCATCTACTACAATGGGTCTTCATTGTTTTTTGGGAGATTCAGTATGTCAGAGTGAATAAATGTGTGATGTGGATATGGAAATTTCAAGGATCAAGTATAACCTTTGCCACATACTGACTACGTGATGTTGATCATTTCCATTATTTTTCTCAAATCCTCCAGGAAACTTCTTAAATTTCTAAATTGAAAACAATCAAAGAAAAAGCAACAACAACAATAAATGCAGTAAATCTGTATTGATGGATAGAATTTCCTGTGGTAACGAAAGTACATGTCTGGACCACCATGCCCCACCTCCACAATACAAACTAAAAATGTTTTTAAACTTTGCAGAAGTAAGTGAGTCAACAAGATATATATGTACATTACTATTATTGTTGATTTACATGTAACTGGGAAATAAGACATATAGGCACTTGTGGCATAGAGATCCACTGTGCCCTGCTGGAAAGGTGGAGTGGGGATGGGGGAAGATAAGTGAGAGAACAGATTGGGGGAGGGTATACTCAATGGGACCACTGTTTGGGGGTGGTGGGTAGGGGAAAATGGGGAGAAAATGTGTTACTCAAAATCTTGTGGAAATGAATAACGTAAACTAAAAAAATTAAAAGAGAGGATAAAACAAGGGGGGAGGACTTTATATTAGATGACCACTAAGTTTCTTTCCACTCTAAATCTATTATTCTAGGATAATGATCCATATAAATTTTCTGCTCAGTTACTATTCAGGAAAATAATTTAGTAAAATTGTTTTCCTACTGGAAAACAAAAGATAACTCATTATATAGGAACATTGTTAATTTGACAGAGGAAGAAAGAAGTTTCTCATATACTTACAACTGGCTTTGCATTTAGTGTTTGTAGCATCCAATTTTCCAAAGTCTGGAAATCCCTGGGACCCTGGTATTGCACAGCTTCTTGACCTGTTTTGAAAAACTTTAAGCTGAAAGTTTAAAAAAGAGGAACAGATAAAGAAACATGTGTGTATATTTTCTTTTTTTTTAAACAAATACTTTATTAACTTCTGTTTTACATCATTCATTTCCGCCAGATTTTGAGTTACAATCATTTTACCCCCATTATTCCCCTACCCCACCTCCCAGAATAGCAGTCCCACAAGATATCGCTTCCTCCAATCTGCTCTCTCCCATACCTTCTCCCATACCCCCATCGACTTTTCCATTAGAGGAAGATGAATCTTTGTGTCCCAATGCCTGCACATCTTATCTCCCAATTATAGGCAAAAGAGTATTAATAATAGTATTTATATATATATTTGAAACATTTAATGTTACGACCTTGAATTTCAGATCCATTTCCTTCCTCCCTTGTCACCCATTCCTTCTTGGGAGATAAGTAATTCAGTATATGTTGTACATGTCTAGCTATGCAAAACATTATCATAGTAGATATATTGTACAAGGCTGCTTATAATTCCCTCCCACTCATCCCACCCCCCACCTGGTCCATTCCCTACATGATCCTGTCCCTCTTCTATAGTGGGTACTTCCAACCTCCCCTCACCCCAAGGATGCCCTCCCATCCATCATCCCTCCTCTCATCCCCCTTCCCCCTATCCTGCTGCAGGTTGAGATATCCCATTTAGTATGTATGTCATTTTCTCCCTGAACCAAATTCAATGTGAATGTGGTTTTGCCTTTTTAGCCTTCCTTATTCTCCCCCTCCTTTGCAACCACTTCCCCTACATGGGATAGTTTACCCTACCATGTCTCTCCCCATCTCCTCTTGCCACTTTCCTCTCTCACCTCATAATTTCATCCCTTGAGTATTCTCCCTTCCCAACAAATTCAACCTATGCCCTCTATCCATATATAACTGTAACCATATACACACACATTCACATATGTATTCATATGACCACACCCCCTTCTTCCATTATTTTCATAGTGAGAAAGATATCATCAGTCACAGTTATTGCTTTTCCATATAGGAATGTAAATAGTTCAACTTTGATAAGTTCCTTTTGATTTCTTTTCCCTGATTACCTTCTCAGGCATCTCTTCCTTCTTGTGTCTGGATGTCAAATTTTCTATTCAATTCTGGTTTTTTCCTCAAGAATGCTTGAAAGTCCTCTATTCCACTGAATGACCATATTTTCTCCTGAAACAAAATACTCAGTTTTGCTGGGTAGGTGACCCTTGGGTTCATTCCCAGTTCTTTTGCCCTCTGGAATATCATATTCCATGCCCTTCTATCCCTCAGTGTAGAAGCTGCCAGGTCCTGGGCTATTCTGATTGTGTTTCCACAATATTGAAATTGTTTCTTCCTGGCTGCTTGTAGTATTTTCTCCTTGATCTGGGGATTCTGGAACCTGGCTATAATGTTTCTGGGAGTTTTCTTTTTGGGATCTTTTTCAGGAGGTGATCGGTGGATTCTTTCAACCTCTATTTTGCCCTCTGGATCTAAAACATCAGGGCAGTTTTCCTTGAGAATTTCTTGAAGGGTGATTTCTAGGTTCTTTCTTTGATCATGGCTTTCAGGTAGTCCAATAATTTTTAAATTGTCTCTCCTGGATCTATTTTCCAGGTCAGTGGTTTTTCCCATGAGATATTTCACATTGCCTTCTAATCTTTCATTTGTTTGGATCTGCTTAACAGCATCTTGATTTCTCATAAAGTCATTAGCTTCCATTTGCTCCAGTCTAACTCTGAAGGAATGAATCTCCTCATTGAACTTTTGAGATTCTTTTTCCATCTGGCAAATTCGACTTTTTAAGGCATTCTTCTCCTCATTGCCCTTTTGGGCCTCCTTTGCCATTTGAGTTAGTCTATTTTTTTTTTTTGAGGGCAATTGGGGTTAAGTGACTTGCCCAAGGTCACATGGCTAGGTGTTTTTGTTTGTGTGTGCGTTAAGTGTCTGAGGTCGGATCTGAACTCAGGTCCTTCTGACTCCAGGGCCAGACTCTACTTACTGCGCCACCTAGCCGCCCCTGACTGCTATTTTTTTAAGGTGTTGTTTTCCTCAGTCAGGCTGTTGACCCTCATTTCATACTTTTCCTGCATCCTTCTCATGTCTCTTTCCAATTTTTCCTCCACTTCTCTTGTTTGATTTTTAAAGTCCTTCTTAAGGTCCTCTATGGCCTGCAACCCGCTCATGTTTTCCCCTGGGGCTTTTGGAGCAGGACTTCTGACCTCACAGTCCTTTTTCCCGCTCTATGCCCCCAAAATAGGAGTCTAGGGTTGCATTTTTCTGTTTCCTTTGCCTTGGCATGTTGCCACTTGATTGCTTGACTTTTGGGCTTGTTGCCACACTATGGCTTTAAGGCCAGCTAGAGAAATTTTCGTCCCGAACGTGTGGGGGGCAACTTCCGTTTCTGGCAAGTTGTAAACCCACCCACAACTTCCACCCTAGATCACAATCCAGATCCAGGGAGGTTAAATCAAGAGCGATTACCCCCCAAGACTGATCGCTGGATCTCCCCACGATTTGTAGGCTGGGAGCCGGAAATGCCTATGAAAACTACACAATGGCGTGTCTCCTCAGTGGCTTCTAGCCCCCAGGGGAGGGAGCTGACGCATTCCCCAAATACAGGTCCCAAAGTCCATGGGACACTAACCTCTTACTTTGTCCTAGGCAAGTCTATGTTGATAATTCTGGGGTCGCCACAGTTCCTGGTGTTCTGGGGTTCCTCCAGCCGGCTGCTGGCCCTGCCGCCCTGGGGCTAAAACCTCGGCTCACGTGGACCTGGGCTCGGCTCGGCTCCTGCGCTCTGCGCGCTGCAGGCTCCCAGACCACTGCGCTGGTCCTTCCTGCAGGGTGCTGGGCTGTCCTCAGCGGGAGGTTAGCTTCTCTGTGTCATTCTGTGGGTGCTGGGGCTCCAGAAGATTTTCAGAGCCCTTTTTTACATAGTTTGTGGAGAATCTGGGGGCAGAGAGGCTTGGACGAGCTGTTTCTACTCCGCCATCTTGGCTCCGCCCCGTGTGTATATTTTCAAAAGCACTTTAGATCACTTCAAGATGTTGCATTTTATTCTTGAAGACCAAGTATGTTTACTGATTATCTAACTTAAATGATTTGCAAATCAACTCTGATATCAGATTTCTAATAAAGTTTTAAAAGAAACAGAAATTTAAAAAAGATTTGATTAACACTTATTAAGCAGTTCCAATCACACACTAAGGGATTAGTATGCAAATAAAGCAAAAAGAAAGTTTCTGTCCCAGAGGAGCTTGGTCTCAAAGAGGACTAAAATGGCATCAGTATGTTAGAGTCAAATTACGGTGTGTCAGAACATGGCCAATCAGATCAATACAGGCTTGGAATGCTCTATGACATGTTCTACACAAATAGTCCATGTGAACATTTGGGGTGGATTCTCCAAATTTGCCCATCTCTCATTTCTTTTGAGCTACTAAATTCTGCTTTCCTCACAGAGTACAGCACCTTCCCTGATGAGGAAATGCCATGCTGGGTGATGCTATGCCAATGTCTCCAACGTCACACAATCAATTCTAAAGTTCTTAAGAGTGACCTTGAGAGTCCTTGTACCACTAATTCTGACCCCCATGTAAGAACCTGCCCTGTGTGAGTTCTCCATAAAACAATATTTACGCAAACCTAAGTCTGGCATTAAAAATGTGCCTTACCCATAATAGTAGCACTCTCTGAAATTGAGTATGAATGCTTGGCAGTTTAGTTCAAGGAAGGACCTCAGTATCTGGTATGTTATCCTGCTAGGTAATCCTCAAAATCTTTTAAGACAATTCAAATGAAAATGATTCAGTTTCCTGTCATAGTGCTGATATGCTGTCAATGTTTCACATGTGCATAACAAGAAAATCAGCAAAATGGCTCTGTCATTCTTCAGTTTGGTAGGCAATCTGATACCTCTTTTCTCCCATGCTTTGCTTCAAAGTTTCCCCATCACTGAGCTAACTGGCAATGCATGCATCAACCTCATCATCAATGAATATATCTCTGCCAAGGTAAGCAAACTTGTCCAAAGCACACTCAAATGAAAGAAAACAACACATTAAAAACATGCCCAAGAACACTATCCAGCCTGAAATAAAAATGTGAGTAGCAATGGTGTATTCACTAACCATTAGAAAAATGAAATGGTACAAAATCTTCATGCCAGTTGCCTGAAGTATGGAAAGGAAAACACCAAAGAGTCACAAGATGGCTTCCCAACTTCTGTAAAACTAGTGAGTATCATTGGATCATACTGAGACCTAGAGAAGCAAAAGAATTATCCAAAGGTACATAAGCAGCAAATAATAAAGTTGGGCTATGAATAAAGTTCCCTTTCCACATCCAGAACTTTTTCTTTCTAGTCCCTGAATTCACATAAGATTTGGCAATATAGTTGGGGTGGTGGGTAGGGAAAAATCGGGGAAAATGTAACTCATAATCTGGTGGAAATGAATGATGTAAACCAGAAGTTAATAAAGCATTTGTTTAATTAAAAAAAAAAAGAAAACCTCAAATGGTTATATGAAGGCCTCCTCCTCCTCCTCCTCCTCCTCCTTCTTCTTCCTGTTCTTCTTCAACAGGCTCTGAAATCTTACCATAGGACATACACGATCAATAGCCCTTGATTGGTTCCTCTGTGACCCTCAACAAGGGGACTGAGTATATGAGCTATGAGAAAGGGACAACAAATATTTTTAGTCCAAAGATCCTTGTTGCATGAAAAAATTGTTTAAATTGGTCACATTCTTTGATTTAGTGATCCTAAGTAGACAAAAATAGAAATAAAGTTCCTATATATTAAACTTTAAAAAAAAGGATCATCCTTTCCTATTCAATTCCACTTGTGCCCTCTATCTATGTATACCTGTAAACATATATACACATATTCACATATGTATTCATATACCCATATACCCTTATTCAACTATTTTCATACTGAGAAAAGATTCATCAGATATAATTATTGTTTTTCCATGTAGGTATATAACTAGTTCAACTTTGATAATTTCCTTATGATTTCTTTTCCCTGTTTACCTTTTCAAGCATCTCACTTTTTGTATCTGAATGTCAGATTTTCTATTTGACTCTGGTTTTTTCCTCAAGAATGCTTGAAAGTCCTCTATTCCACTGAATGACCATATATTCCTCTGAAACATGATAGTCATTTTTGCTGGGTAGATGATTCTTGGTTTTAGTCCCAGCTCCTTTACCCTCCAGTATATCATATTCCAAGCCCTTAGATCCCTCAGTGTGGAAGCTACCAGATCCTAAGTTATCCTGAATGCATTACCACAATATTGAAATTGTTTCTTCCTTGCTGCTTGTAATATTTTCTTCTTGATCTGGGAATTCTGGAACCTGGCTATAATGTTCCTGGGAGTTTCTTTTTTGGGATATTTTTCAGGAGGTGATTGGTGGATTCTTTCAACATCTATTTTGTCTTTTGGTTCTAAAACATCAGGGAAATTTTCTTTGAGAATTTCTTGAAGGATGATTTCTAGGTTCTTTCTTTGATCATGGCTTTTAGGTGGTCCAATAATTTTAAAATTATCTGTATTTTATCTATTTTCGAGGTCAGCAATTTTTTTGTTCCCATGAGATATTTCACTTTGCCTACTATTCTTCTGTTTTTTGGATTTGCTTATCAGCATCTTGATTTCTCATAAAGTCACTAGCTTCCATTTCCTCCATGTTAATTATGAAGGAATAGTTCTCCTCAGTGAGCTTTTGAGATTCTTTTTCTATCTGGCAAATTTGGCTTTTTAAGGCATTCTTCTCCCCATTGCATTTTTGAGCATCTTTTGCCATTTGAGTTAGTCTATTTTTTTAAGGTGTTATTTTCCTCAGTCAGGCTGTTGACTCTCATTTCATACTTTTCTTGTACCTTTCTCATTTCTTTTCCCAATTTTTCATCCACTTCTCTTGTCTGCTCCTTAGGGTCCTCTATGGCCTGTAACCAGCTAGTATTTTCACTTGGGGATTTTGATGCAGGAATTCTGACCTCACAGTCCTTCTCCTGTTCCATGCTTTGGTTCTCTTTGCCTCCAAAATAGGAGTCTAATGTTGAAATTTTCTCCTTATTTTGTTTGCTTTGCCTAGGCATGTTGCCACTCAATTATTTGAGTTTTTGGCTTATTGCCACAGTAGGTTTCTGCCACCAGACAAGGGAGATTCAGTCCCAAATGCAGGGGTTTTCTCAGCTTCCAATGGTATTAGTTGGGTGGCCTGTGTGAAGCCTCCACACTCTCTGGCAAGCTGGTCACAAACCCCAAGACCTCCACCCCAGACTGCAATCCAGATCCAAAAAGGTTAAAGCAAAAGAGATTACCACTCCCCCCACCCCAGACTGGTCGCCAGATCCCCCTACAATCTGCAGGCCAGGAGCTCAAGTTGCAATGTGGCACAGGCTGAGCTGCTACTCAGAGGCTTCTGGCCCTGGCGGAAAGAGGCCAATGTGCTCTCCAAACTTGTAAGTCCCAAGTTCCACAGGACAATGACCTCTCACTTTGAACTTGGCATCTATGTGTTGATAATTCTGGAAATGCCACAGTTGCTCATTTTCTATATTTCCTCCAGTGTGTTGCTGATCAGGCCTCCATGAGGCCAAAATCTCTGGCTCACACTTGGCTTGGGCCAGCTCCCAGAGCATTGTGATGGCCACTCCCTGCCAGGCTTCCAGGCTGTGCTCAGTGGGAGGTTAGTTTCTCTATGTCATTTTCTGGGTTCTGTAGCTGCAGTTTGTTCAGAGTCCCCTTTTACATAAATTGGAAGTGGTGGGAGCCGCAGCTGCTTGAAAATGTTTCTACTCCACCATTTTGTCTCCCCAGCTTATATATTTCAATTACAATTTTGTTAATTTGTAGAGTTAGTATAAAAATATTGCCTATAGGTGTAATTTTTCATATCTAATGTAATATCCCCTATATCAATCATTCTAAATCATCAAAAGAACTGCATTTCTTACATATAAAATAGAATTGGAAAGGAAATAAGAGAAAACTTAGTTTTATTTCACCTTCTTTTTCCTTCCTGCCCCCTCTTTTTCTTTGTGTTTGGTGCTGTCAATGTCTAAATTTTATATGCAGAAATAGTGTAGGAGCAAAGAGCCTAGGTTTTATTAATACTATCATAGATTCTTACAGTATTTTGCAATACTAAAAGTATTTTCATATATATATTTCATAAATTCATCTTGAATTTTTAAAAAATCCTTTTAAAAGATGAGATATAATGAAACTGGATTTCACAGCCCAGGTTCTGTGATTAGACTAATAACAGAAGGAGTTGGTCAAATTCAAGTGAGTCACAGTGACAACAATTGCAATAGAAGAGTATCAGAAAAATTCTCCTGTGTCTATTAATGTTCTTGAATATCTACTTCTATTGCATTAAAGCTAGGTAGGTGACAGAGTAGACAGAGTGGGAGACAAGAATACCTGAGTTTAAATTTGACCTCAAACATTTACTAGTTGTGCGATCCTGGGCAAACCACTTAGTGTCAATTTGCCGCAGTTTCCTCAAATGTAACATGTAATAATAGTCTGCCTTACAGGGGTGTATGGATCAAATTAGATACATATTGATATGTATTTGTAAAGTACTTTAAAAAGGGCTTGGCAAGGTCTAGCCATTATATAGAAGCATCCTTCCTTCCCCTCTTTTCACTTATAAGACAATTAGATAGACTGTAATAATTAAAATGCTCTAGGAAAGAACAGGGGATATATTATTTTTAAAGAAAAGATTTCTATATTTTTGCTTCTTTACTCTATTCCCAGACAATGACAAAGAATAGCAAGAGTCTGATCCCCCTTTTTCACATGGAGGAAAAATATGGGATTCCCGTATGCTAGGAGTTGCTTAAAGAAAAAGACTTTCCTCTTTCCTCCCCTCCTTTCCCAAAGAACTTAATTACTATTTCTGATGGACTCATTTCTTTAAATTTTCTCCATATTTGGATACCCTTGACTTTACTATACATCCTGATACACTCTCCTTACTTGGCTTCCTGCGCAAATATCTAATATAATTTTCCTCTTACCTGCTTTAATGTTTTTTTTTTTCTCAGACACTTCTGTAGTTTAATATCTATCTCTTCCTGGCACCTGTACTATTATTTTTCTCTGTCCTCTTTTGCTGATGATTTCAACTGCTCACATAGGTAACACTT
>WOXC01002726.1:0-228947 GCA_011680675.1 Gymnobelideus leadbeateri | reverse complement strand
ACATGAACAGAAGCTTTTTCCTGGACCTCCTGAGTCCCTCTGGTTTGCTCTTCTGAATGCTGTGACACAGAAGAATCCTCAAGCAAACCAGCCAACTCCCTAGCCATCTGAGCTCTTTCCTCCAGCAGCTTATCCCTACTTTTACACATGAGGCGATAACTTGTTAGCAGGACCCAGCCTCTCCTGCACACTCCTGCCAACTCTTTGCCTGGTTCTATGGGTATTCCTTGCAAACATCTTTCCAAAGCTCCAGGTTCTCCCTCTTTAGTCTTGGTTCCCAGTTTTCACAGGGCCCTGTACTTTTGGCCCATTCTCTAGCTAGAGAGGAATAAGGCAAATCCTCCCATCCTGGGATAGCCATTTCTCCCTCTAAAGCTCCCCTGCTTCCAAATAGAGGCCTGATATTTTGTGATCCCATCCTCGTCGCCAAATGTATTAACAATGCAATAATCACTATGGCTATGGCAATTATAAATAGGCTTATGTGGTTATTAATCACAAAATATATCAGTCTCTCTATATGGGGGATAAAGCCAGAGAATTTATTAAAATACCAAATAACCGAGTCCCAAAACCAGAAAGTCAAAGCCATCAGGGTAGTTATGAAATTGGCACAAGTAGTTAACATAGTAAACAACCACATTCTTAAGCCTTCAAAACAGAACAGGCTCCCTCAGGCAAAGGAACTTCTCTCCCGACTCTCAGCAACTGCTCAGCGTCCAGGAAGCGTGCTCACAACAGCTCTGGCCCCCCGCAGTTCCAGTTCCCGGCAGCCCCCAACAAGAGTCCTTAGCAGAAATTCTGGCTGGCTTAAAAAGAGGTTTGGGCCTCCACCTCTACCTCGGCAGTTACTGCTGTTGCTGTGGCCACCAACAGTCCCCAACGGAACTCTAACTCTTCTTCCGCTTCCTCTTGCCCCTCCCCTTCCTGCTATGTCAACAAGTCCAATGGGGCATGGAAAATCTTTAAATCCCATAACCCTTACAGATCATTGCTGAGAATATCCAAGTTATTCACAGTACTTCATCATACAGTATTGCAATTACTGTGTATAATGTTCTCTTGGTTCTGCTCATTTTCTTTTGCATCCGTTCATGTCTTTCCAGGTTTTTCTGAGAGCATCCTGCTCATCATTTCTTATAGTAGTCATGATCATATACAACAACTTATTCAGCCATTCCCCAATTGATGGATATCCCCTCATTTTTTAGTTCTTTGCTGCCACAAAAATTGCTGCTATTGTATATAATATAGATCTTTTTCCTTTTTGTTTTTTATCTCTTTGGGATACAGACCTACTAGTGGTATTGCTTAGTCAAAGAGGATGGATGGTTTTATAGATCTTTAGGCATAGTTCCAAATTGCTCTTGAGAATGGTTGAATCAGTATACAGCTTCAACAGCACTAGTACTTTAATTTTCCAACTTGCCATTTTCCTTTCCTTTTTTTTTTTTTATAATTACGGGTCTTCCTCCCACTTCTTTTTTTTTTAATTTCTTTTTTTTTTTTAACAAATGCTTTATTAACTTCTGGTTTACATCATTCATTTCCACCAGATTTTGAGTTACAATTTTTCCCCATTTTTCCCCTACCCACCACCCCAAAATAGCAGTCCCACAAGATATCCCCTCATCCAATCTGCTCTCTCCCATATCTTCTCCTATACCCCTTTCAACTTTGCCATTAGGGCAAGGTGAATCTCTGTGCCCCAGTGCCTGCACATCTTATCTCCCAATTACATGCAAAATAGTATTAATAATAGTATTTATATATATTTGAAACATTTAATTTTAAAACTTTGGAATTCAGATCCATTCCCTTCCTCCCCTGTCACCCACTGACTCTGGGAAGATAGGCAATTCAGTATGTGTTGTACATGTATATCTATGCAAAACATTACCATAGTAGATATATTGTAAAAGACTGCTTATATTTCCCTCCCACCCATCCCACCCCCCACCTGGGCCATTCCCTACTTTGATCCTGTCCCTCTTCGAAAGTGGGTACTTCCAGTCTCCCAGAATGCCCTCCCCTCCATCATCCCCTCTCTCATCCCCCTTCCCCCTACTCTCCAGCAGGGTGAGATATCCCATTTAGTATGTATGTCATTTTCTCCCTGAGCAAAATTCAATGAGAATATGGTTTTGCCTTTCTGCCTTCCTGTTCTTCCCCTCCCCTGCAACTACTTCCCCTTGCCTCTTCTACATGAGGTAGTTTACCCTACCCTGTCTCTCCCCATCTCCTCTTGCCACTTTCCTCTTACTTCTTAACTTCACCCCTTAAGTATCATCCCTTCCCACTAAATTCAACCTGTGCCCTCTATCCATGTATACCTGTAAACATATATACACATATTCACATATGTATTCATATGCCCATATACCTTTCTTCAATTATTTTCATAATGAGGAAGGTTTCATTAGGCACCGTTATTGTTTTTCCATATAGGAATGTTAATAGTTCAACTTTGATAAGTTCCTTTTGACTTCCCTGATTACCTTCTCAAGCATCTCTTGGTTCTTGTGTCTGAATGTCATATTTTCTATTCAACTCTGGTTTTTTCCTCAAGAATGCTTGAAGGGGCAGCTAGGTGGCACAGCGAGTAGAGTGTTGGCCCTGGAGTCAGAAGGACCTGAGTTTGGATCCGACCTCAGACACTTAACGCACACACAAACAAAAACCTAGCTGTGTGGCCTTGGGCAAGTTACTTAACCCCAATTGCCCTCTGGAAAAAAAAAAAAAAAAGAATGCTTGAAAGGGGGCGGCTAGGTGGCCCACTGAGTAGAACGTCGGCCCTGGAGTCAGAAGGACTTGAGTTCGGATCCAGCCTCAGACACTTAACGCACACACAAACAAAAACCTAGCCATGTGGCCTTGGGCAAGTTACTTAACCCCAATTGCCCTCCAAAAAGCAAAAAAAAAAAAAAAGAATGCTTGAAAGTCCTCTATTCCACTGAATGACCATATTTTCCCCTGAAATAAGATACTCAGTTTTGCTGGGTAGGTGATTCTTGGTTTTAATCCCAGCTCTTTTGACCTCTGGAATATCATATTCCATGCCCTTCAATCCCTCAGTGTAGAAGCTGCCAGGTCCTGGGCTATTCTGATTGTGTTTCCAAATATTGAAATTTTTTCTTCCTGGCTGCCTGTAGTATTTTCTCCGTGATCTGGGAATTCTGGAACCTGCTTTAATATTCCTAGGAGTTTTCTTTTTGGGATCTTTTTCAGGAGGTGATTGGTGGATTCTTTCAACCTCTATCTCCCCCTCTGGGTCTAAAGCATCAGGGCAATTTTCCTTGAGAATTTCTTGAAGGATGATTTCTAGGTTCTTTCTTTGATCATGGCTTTCAGGTAGTCCAATAATTTTTAAATTATCTCTCCTGGATCTATTTTCCAGGTCAGTGGTTTTTCCCATGAGATATTTCACATCGCCTTCTATTCTTTCATTTGTTTGGAATCTGTTTAACAGCATCTTGATTTCTCATAAAGTCACTAGCTTCCATTTGCTCCAGTCTTAACTCTGAAGGAATGAATCTACTCAGTGAGCTTTTGAGATTCTTTTTCCATCTGGCAAATTTGGCTTTTTAAGGCATTCTTCTCCTCATTGCCTTTTTGAGCCTCCTTTGCCATTTGAGTTAGTCTATTTTTAAGGTGTTATTTTCCTCAGTCAGGCTGTTGACTCTCATTTCATACTTTTCCTGCATCCTTTTCATTTCCCTTCCCAATTTTTCCTCCACTTCTCTTATTTGGTTTTTAAAATCCTTCTTAAGGTCCTCTATGGCCTGTAACCTGCTCATATTTTCATTTGGGGCTTTTGGTGCAGGAGTTCTGACCTCACAGACCTCCTCCTGTTCCATGCTTTGATCCTCTTTGCCCCCAAAATAGGACTCTAATGTTGCATTTTTCTGTTTATTTTGTTTCCTTTGCCTAGGCATGTTGCCACTTAATTCCTTGATTTTAGGGCTTGTTGCCACAGTAGGTCTCTGCCACCAGACAGGGGAGCTTCTGTCCCAAACATGGGGTCTTCACAACTTTTTGAGGTATTAATTGGGTGGCCTCTGTAAAGCCTCCACACACTCTGGCAAGCTGGATACCCACCCTAGACCTCTCCCCCAGACCGCAATCCAGATCCAGGGAGGTTAAAGCAAGAATGATTACCCCCCAAGAATGATTGCTGGATCTCCCTACAGTTCACAGACCAGGAGCTGAAGCTGCCACTGAAGCTGCAAAATGGCTTCTGTGCAGAGGCTCCTCAGCCACTCCTTGCCCCCAAGGGGAGAAGCCGATGCATTCTCCAAATACTGGTCCCAAAGTCCATAGGGCACTAACCTCTCACTTTTTCCTAGGCATATCTGTGTTGATAATTCTGGAATCGCCACAGCTGCTGGTGTTCTGGGGTCCCTCCAGCTGGCTGCTGGCCTGGCCGCCCTGGGGCTAAAATCACGGCTCATGTGGGCCTGGGCTCGGCTCCCAGAGCACTTCCAGAGCCCAGCACTGTCTGCTTCCAGAGCTCTGCGCTGGCTGCTCCCTGCTGGGCTGTCCTCACCAGGAGGTTAGCTTCTCTCTGTTGTTCTGTGGGTGCTGGAGCTCCAGAAGTTGTTCAGAGTCCACCTTTTACATTGTTTGGAAGAGGTTTTGGGGAGGGCACCTTGGAAGTGCTTTTTCTACTCTGCCATCTTGGCTCCGCCCCCTTCCTTTTCCCTCATAGTAGGCAATCTGATAGGTTTGTGGTAGTAGTTCAGAGTTGTTTTAATTTGCATTCTTTGTAATCAATGGTGATGTAGAATATTATTTCATATGACTATACCTAGCTTTGATTACTTTGTCTGAAAACTACCTGTTGATATCCTTTGACCATTTGTCAATTGAGGAATGGTTCCTATTTCTGTAAATTTGACTCAGCTTTCTATATATTTGAAAGGTGAGGTCTTTTATTTGAAAAACTTGCTGTAAATGTTTTTTCACAGTAATGATTACTAAATATGTATTTCCTTCTATACTATTTTCCCACTGTTTATCCTACTTTCTCTCTCCTTTTACCCTGTCCATTCTCAAAAGTGTTTTTGCTTCTGATTTTTACTTCCCCCAATCTGCCCTCCCTTCTATCGATGCCACCTCCCCTTCTCTTGTCCCTTGCCCCTCATACTTCCCTGTATGGTAAGATACATTTCTATACTCAGCTGAGTGTTTGTATATTATTCTCTGTTTGAGCCAATTCTGATGAGAGTAAGATTCATGCTCTCCCCTCCTACCTTCTCCTGTCTTCCCCTCCACTGTAAAATCTCTTTCACACCTTTTTTATGTCGGATAATTTACCCCATTCCGCCTCTCCTTTCCTCTTGTCCCAGTGCATTCTTCTTTCTTACCCCTTTTTTTTTTAGATGATCATTCTATCATAGTCAACTCTTATCTGTGCTTTCTGTCTATGTATATTCCTTCTACGAGCCCTAAGGAGTTACAAGTGTTATTTTCCTATGTGGGAATGCCAACAGTTTAACCTTATTTAATCCCTTAGGACTTCCCTTTCCTGTTTACCTTTTTATGCTTCTTTTGAGTCTTGTATTTGAAAGTCAGATTTTCTGTTTAGCAGAAATCCTTTTCATCAGGATTGCTTGAAAGTCCTCTATTTCATTGAATATCCATTTTTTCCCTTAAAGGATTATTTTTTCCCCTAAAGGGTTATATCAGTTTTTCTGGGTGGGTGATTCTTAGTTGTAATTCTAGCACTTTTGCCCTCCAGAATATCAGATTCCAAGCTCTCTAGTCCTTTAATGTAGAAATTGCTGAATCTTGTGTTATCCTGACTATGGTTCCATTATATTTGACTTATTTCTTTTTGACTACTTGCAGTATTTTCTCTTTGACCTGGGAGCTCTGGAATTTCACTGTAATATTCCTGGGGGTTTTCATTTTGAGATCTCTTTCAGGAGGGGATCAGTGTATCCTTTTGATGTCTGTTTTACCTGCTGGTTCTAGAATATCAGGTAACTTTTCCTTGATTATTTCTTGAAAGATGATATCTAGGGGCTTTTTTTGTCATAGCTTTCAGGTGATCTAGTAATTTTAAAATTACCCTCCCGGATCTATTTTCCAGGTCAGTTGTTTTTCCAATGAAGTACTTTACATTTCTTCTATTTTTTCATTCATTTTGATTTTGCTTGATTGATTCTTGATGTCTCTTAGACTCATTAGCTTTCACTTGCCCAGTTCTAATTTTTAAAGATTTTCTTCAGTGAGCTTTTGTACCTTCTTTTCTGCATTTTCCATTTGGTCAGTTCTACTTTCTAGGAAGTTCTTCCAGTGGATTTTTGTATCTCTTTTTTCCATTTGGACAATTCTGCTTTTTTTTAGGAGTTCTTCTCTTCAGTGCATTTTTGTATATCTTTTACCATTTGGCCTATTCTGTTTTTTAAGGTGCTGTTTTTCTCAGTATTTTTGGTGCCTCTTACCAAGATATTCACTTTTTTTTCATGATTTTCTTACATCACTCGTTTCTATTCTCAATTTTTCCTCTACCTCTCTTGATTTTTATTTGTTTATTTATTTAGTTCTAAATCACTATTTTTTTTAAACAAATGCTTTATTAACTTCTGTTTTACATCATTCATTTCTGCCAGATTTTGAGTTACAATCATTTTCCCCCATTATTCCCCTACCCAACCTCCCAGAATAGTAGTCCCACAAGATATCACTTCCTCCAATCTACTCTCTCCCATACCTTCTCCCATATCCCCATCGACTTATCCATTAGAGGAAGGTGAATCTCAGTGTCCCAATGCCTGTACATCTTATCTCCCTATTACAAGCAAAAGAGTATTAATAATAGTATTTATATATATTTGAAACATTTAATGTTACGACCTCGAATTTCAGATCCATTTCCTTCCTCACTTGTCACCCATTCCCTCTTGGGAGATAAGTAATTCAGTATATGTTGTACATGTCTAGCTATGCAAAACATTATCATAGCAGATATATTGTACAAGGCTGCTTATAATTGTCTCCCACTCATCCCATCCCCCACCTGGTCCATTCCCTACATGATCCTGTCCCTCTTCTATAGTGGGTACTTCCAACCTCCCCTCCCCCCAAGGATGCCCTCCCATGCATCATCCCTCCTCTCATCCCCCTTCCCCCTATATTGCAGCAGGTTGAGATATCCCATTTAGTATGTATGTCATTTTCTCCCTGAACCAAATTCAATGTGAATGTGGTTTTGCCTTTTTAGCCTTCCTTATTCTCCCCCTCCTTTGCAACCACTTCCCCTTGCTTCTTCTACATGGGATAGTTTACCCTACCCTGTCTCTCCCCATCTCCTCCTGCCACTTTCCTCTCTCACCTCATAATTTCATCCCTTGAGTATTCTCCCTTCCCAACAAATTCAACCTATGCCCTCTATCCATATATAACTGTAACCATATACACACACATTCACATATGTATTCATATGACCACACCCCCTTCTTCCATTATTTTCATAGTGAGAAAGATATCATCAGTCACAGTTATTGCTTTTCCATATAGGAATGTAAATAGTTCAACTTTGATAAGTTCCTTTTGATTTCTTTTCCCTGATTGCCTTCTCAGGCATCTCTTCCTTCTTGTGTCTGGATGTCGAATTTTCTATTCAATTCTGGTTTTTTCCTCAAGAATGCTTGAAAGTCCTCTATTCCACTGAATGACCATATTTTCCCCTGAAACCAAACACTCAGTTTTGCTGGGTAGGTGACCCTTGGGTTCATTCCCAGTTCTTTTGCCCTCTGGAATATCATATTCCATGCCCTTCTATCCCTCAGTGTAGAAGTTGCCAGGTCCTGGGCTATTCTGATTGTGTTTCCACAATATTGAAATTTTGAAATTGTTTCTTCCTGGCTGCTTGTAGTATTTTCTCCTTGATCTGGGGATTCTGGAACCTGGCTATAATATTCCTGGGAGTTTTCTTTTTGGGATCTTTTTCAGGAGGTGATTGGTGGATTCTTTCAACCTCTATTTTGCCCTCTGGATCTAAAACATCAGGCAATTTTCCTTGAGAATTTCTTGAAGGGTGATTTCTAGGTTCTTTCTTTGATCATGGCTTTCAGGTAGTCCAATAATTTTTAAATTGTCTCTCCTGGATCTATTTTCCAGGTCAGTGGTTTTTCCCATGAGATATTTCACATTGCCTTCTAATCTTTCATTTGTTTGGATCTGCTTAACAGCATCTTGATTTCTCATAAAGTCATTAGCTTCCATTTGCTCCAGTCTAACTCTGAAGGAATGAATCTCCTCAGTGAACTTTTGAGATTCTTTTTCCATCTGGCAAATTCGACTTTTTAAGGCATTCTTCTCCTCATTGCCCTTTTGGGCCTCCTTTGCCATTTGAGTTAGTCTATTTTTTAAGGTGTTGTTTTCCTCAGTCAGGCTGTTGACCCTCATTTCATACTTTTCCTGCATCCTTCTCATTTCTCTTTCCAATTTTTCCTCCACTTCTCTTATTTGATTTTTAAAGTCCTTCTTAAGGTCCTCTATGGCCTGCAACCCGCTCATGTTTTCCCCTGGGGCTTTTGGAGCAGGACTTCTGACCTCACAGTCTTTTTCGCACTCTATGCCCCCAAAATAGGAGTCTAGGGTTGCATTTTTCTGTTTCCTTTGCCTTGGCATGTTGCCACTTAATAACTTGACTTTTGGGCTTGTTGCCACTCTATGGCTTTAAGGCCAGATAGAGGAATTTTCATCCTGAACGTGTGGGGGGCAACTTCCATTTCTGGCAAGCTGTAAACCCACCCACAACTTCCACCCTCTATCACAATCCAGATCCAGGGAGGTTAAAGCAAGAGCGATTACCCCCCAAGACTGATCGCTAGATCTCCCTACAATTAATTGCAGGCCAGGAGCCAGAGCCGCCTTTGAAAACTACAAAACGGTGTGTCTCCTCAGTGGCTTCTAGCCCCCAGGGGTGGGAGCCGACGCATTCCCTAAATACCAGTCCCAAAGTCCGTAGGACACTAACCTCTTACTTTGTCCTAGGCATGTCTATGTTGATAATTCTGGAGTCGCCACAGCTCCTGGTGTTCTGGTGTTCCTCCAGCTGGCTGCTGGCCCTGCCGCCCTGGGGCTAAAACCTCGGCTCAAGTGGACCTGGGCTCAGCTCGGATCCTGCGCTCTGCGCGCTGCCAGGTCCCAGACCGCTGCGCTGGTCCTTCCTGCAGGGCTGCTGGGCTGTCCTTGGCGGGAGGTTAGCTTCTCTGTGTCGTTCTGTGGGTGCTGGGGCTCCAGAAGTTGTTCAGAGTCCCCTTTTACATAGTTTGGGGGGAATCAGGGGGCAGAGTGGCTTGGAAGAGCTGTTTCTACTCCGCCATCTTGGCTCCGCCCCCTCTACTTCTTTCCCTCTTGTACCTTCTTTATGTAAAATAATTATTCTTTCCTCTTTTCCTAAATTGTTTTACTTTTTAGAATCCCATCACACTCACCTCTCCCCCATATTTATTTTGAATTATTAATAATAATCTTAGACATATGTTTTATATTTTCTCATATAAAAAGCAAATACTCTTTCCTTATTGAGTCCCTTGTAATTATTCTTTGATGTGTACCTTATATTTCTCTTGGATCTTGTATGTTAGCTTTTCTATTAAGTTCAAGTTTTTTTGCAACAAAATCCTTAAAATCTGGCAAATCATTGAATGTCCATAACTTTGGTGGGTATGATATTTTCAGCTGAAGCCCCAACTCTTTTGCTTTTTGACATATAGTGAGTGTTAATAAGATCTGTGATTAGTGTTGCCATTGCTAGATCTTATGTGATTCTAATAGTGGCTCTACCATATTTGAATTGTTTTTTCTTTTTCTTTTTCTTTTTTAAAATTTATTTATTTACTTTTAGTTTACAACATTCAGTTCCACAAACTTTTGAGTTCCAAATTTTCTCCTACTTCCTCTCCTTTTCCTTTCCCCTCTATGGCAGCATACAATCCAATATAGGTTCTACAAATACCTTCACATTAAACATTAGTGAAGTTGTAAAGAAGGATTATAAAAAATGGAATGAACGAGAAAGAAGGAACAAAACAAAAAAGAGAGAGAGCAAGTAGTTTGCTTCAATCTGCTTTCAGACTCTGTAATTCTTTCTCTGGATGTGGATAGTAGCCCTTTCCATTATGAGTCCAAAGGGAGTTGTCTAGTAGCCTTGCACTGCTGAAAGGAGCCCAGTCTATTAAGGTAAGTCATCACAGATAAGATGTGTCTGTAATTGTGTATAATGTTCTGGTTCTGCTCCCCTCACTCAGTATCAGTTTCTGTAAGTCTCTCCAGATTATTATGAAGTCCATCTGCTCATCATTTCTTTTTCTTTTTCTTGTTTTTATTTTTATTTTTTTTTAAGCAATTGGGGCTAAGTAACTTGCTCAAGGTTACACGGCTAGTCATTATTTATGTGTGGGTGCTCATTTTCTGAGGCTGGATTTGATCTCGGGTCATCCCAACTCCGAGGCCGGCGCTCTTACTCACTGCGCCACCTAGCTGCCCCTGCTCATCATTTCATATAGTATAATACTATTCCATTATATTCATATGCCACAACTTGTTTAGCCATTCCTCAATTGATGGGCATCCACCTAGATTTCCAGTTCTTTGCCACCACAAAAATTGCTGCTATAAATATTTTTGTACATACTGGTCCTCCTCCCACTTGTATGATCTCTTTGGGATACTGTCCTAGAAGTGTTTTTTTTTTCCTTGTTGCTTATACTATTTTCTCATTGAACTGGGGATTTCAGAATTTGACTATGATCATCTGTAGGTTTTCCTCGTAGGATCTCTTTCAGGAGGTAATTGGTAGATTTTTTTCTATTTCTAATTTCCCCTCTTATTCTAACACTTCAGGACAATATTATTTAATTATTTCTTTTTTATTGTATCAAGATTCTTCTTTTGATTATAGCTTTCCTGTAGTCTGATTATTCTTATTTTCCCTTCTTGCTCTCTTCTCCATCTCAATTGTTTTTATTATGAGATTTTTCACATTCTCTTCTATTTTTTCATCCTTTATGTTTTGTTTTATTATTTCTTGGTCTCTTTTAACTTCACTGGCTTTTTTTTTTTAATTAAAAACAAATTTTCCAGCCTATTTCTTGACTTCTAACTCTATGCTAAAATGGGGCTCTACTTCCAGAGTAGAGGGGACACAGTCTCAAACTTCAGGTTTTTTTTATGAAGTTGTTTTCAGAAGTAATCTGGGGACCTCTAAGTTTTCAGTTCTTCCAAGGTATTATGGTCTAGGGAGAGGTGTGTTTACTACTTTCCCCTACTGTGCACTTGTCTGTGAGCAACCACAAGCACTCTTTTCCACCCTGAAACAGTGAATCAGGTTTCCTGCTCCTCTGCTGCTGCAAGCTGTGGTGTGCTAGTTCTCTTCCTCATCCTGAGAATGAGACTCAGGACTGGGACCCTGATCTGAGTATGGGCAAAACGACAGAGTCCTGCCCTCAGCACCAGCAAAGAGATCCCTGTAATCTCTTTCTGATCAATTGTTCAACCTCATTATGATCTGGACTGAGAAGTCTGGAAACTGCTGCTGCTGCCACTGATTTAGCCACCCCCACAAGGAGCTGGTTTGCAGGGGCCAGGTCTCTGCTGGGCTGTGCGCCACTCTTACCCTGGTGCAACAGACCTTTCCTGTCAACCTTCTAGGTTGTCTTGGGCTGGAAAATTGTTTCTTTCTATCCTTTTGTGGGTTCTGGTTCTCTAGAACTTGTTTTGAGCTATCATTTAAAGGTATTTGGAGGAGTTTGGCAAAGAGCTCAGGCAAATCCCTACCTTATCTCTGCCATTTTGTCTCCCGAACCACAATTATCTTGTAAATAATCCCTTAGCATTATCTAAATTGTGCTGCCCATAGCATGTACTTCTTCAGTAGTTCCCAAATAAAAATTATTCACAGTAACTCTTCAGAATAGCTACATATAAAAGCCTTGAGGACAGTAGTTTGTATGGATAACTTTTACTTATGATAAGCTATATTAACTACCAGAAACATTTAACTTACCAGCATCTAGAATCATTTATATTAAAAGTAGCAGTTTTATCATAAATAGTAATTGTTAGAATTAGAAGAGCCCTTTATCTTCTCATTTTGTACAAGAGGAAACTGAAGTCCAAGGATTAAGTTACTTTTTTTTTTTAAGTGGGGAGGCAGGACAATTGGGGTTAAGTGACTTGCCCAAGGTCATATAGCTAGTTAAATGTCAAGTGTCTGAGGCCGGATTTGAACTCAGGTCCTTCTGACTTCAGAGTCAGTGTTTTATTCACTGTGCCACCTAGCTGTTCCCAAGTTACTTTCTTAAGATCACACAGGTATTAAATGTCAGGTCTAGTATGTGAACCCAGCTCCTGTGACTCCAAATTCAGTTCTGAGAATTAAATAATTTTTAAAAGCACAGAGCAAATGATTTAATATTTTAGTTAGATGCCTCTTAAGCACTTTTTGAATTGAACTTTATGATAGTACAATGTACAGTAAGTAGTTTGTTATGAGTGATGTTGGTGTTATGTAACATTTGTATTTAGCAATAGTATGGACAACAATTCTCTTCATCAAAACAGGGAAATGATAAGTGTTGGAGAAGATGTGGGAAAATTGGAACATTGATGAATCATTTTTGGTGGGGTTGTGAACTGATCCAGCCATTCTGGAGAACAATTTGGAACTATTCCCAAAAAATTATAAAACTGCATACCCTTTGACCCAGGAATATCACTTCTAGGTCTGTATCCCAAAGAGATAGTTAAAAAGGGGAAATGATCCACATGTACAAAAATATTTATACTCATCAGTTGGGGAATGGCTTAACAAGTTGTGGTATATGAATGTAATGGAATACTGTTGTTCCATAAGAAATGGTGAGCAGGTGGATTTCAGGAAAACCTGGAAAGACTTGTATGAACTGATGCTGAATGAAGTGAACAGAACCAGGAGCGCATTGTACACAGTAACAGCAACGTCATACAATGACCAACTTTGTTAGACTTAGCTTTTCTGAGCAATGCAGTGAGATCTAAGACAATTCCAAAAGATTCATGATGGAAATGCTGTCCACATCCAGAGAAAGAATTATGGAGGCTGAATGCAGATCGAAGCACACTATTTTCTTTTTCTTATTGTTTTAATGTTTTTTCTTTCTCGTGGTTTTTCCCTCTTATTCTGATTCTTCTTTTACAGCATGACTAATGTGGAAATATGTTTAATATAATTGTATGTGCATAGTCTTTATCATATTGCATGCTGTTATGGGGAGGAAGGAAAACAGGAAGAGGGAAAAGTTTAGAACTTAAAGTCTTATAAAAATGAATGTTGAAAACAAAAAATAAGTTTCTAAAATTTTTTCTTCATGATGATTATAATGTTTACTATATAATTTTTTATACTTCAAACTGCCAGAAACTAGTTGATCATTTATTGTGAAATTGTAGATATTTAAAGAGATATGTTTCAACTTGAAATACTTAGATTTAATGTGTTACGGGTAAAGTACTAGGTTATTGATTATGCATTTGTTTTTAAATTGTGATATAATTGTATGTTTATATTTATTCATTTTTCTTATTTTAGCTTAAGAAAAATGCTACAATAAGTTATTCCTTTAATCTAGGACTTTCCTTTAATTACAGGTATTTGTGGAATAGATGAATTTGATAAGATGGGGAATCAGCATCAAGCTCTGCTAGAAGCCATGGAACAGCAGAGCATTAGCCTTGCTAAAGCTGGCATTGTATGCAACCTCCCAGCAAGAACTTCAATTATTGCTGCAGCAAACCCAGTTGGGGGACACTATAATAAAGCCAAAACTGTTTCTGAAAATTTAAAGTACGTCTTTATTAACAGTTAATGACTCAATAAAATGGCAGGGGTTTTTTTTTTTCTAGTAAAGGTCATTTGTGACCAGTTTTATTTTATTTTTTTTCTAAATGGTGGACTCTTGACTTCAGCTATGCTTTTTATGGTGCTAAAAAGGGCTCCCTCATCAACCTATTAAGAGATGGACCAGAAAAAGATGTGGTGAAAGGTGGAGTTTTAGTTGTGGACACTGGTCCTTCCAAGGAAAGGTGTATCAAGTCTAAGGTTGGATGCAAAGTAGTAATAATTAAGGGATGCTGGGGTGAGGGGAGGAGAGAAGGAAGTAGTAAGTAATGCCCATTTCATTAATATATCAGATAGAAAAAGAATACTTCATGAGCCAATGGCTTATATGCCAGAAATTGCTGACCTTTACTTTGGACTTAATACTGTATTTGCTAATTGATCTTAAAAATGAAATCTCTCATTCTTTTGTTAACTTAAAATTTTATTTCTTAATTTTTTTTGAATAATAGGGGAAACAGGTTAGTAGATTTTCTAGTTCTTGTTTCTGTTTACCTTCTAGAATTGGAAGTGCTCTGTTATCCAGATTTGATTTGGTATTTATCCTACTGGATACTCCAAATGAGGATCATGACCATTTACTTTCTGAACATGTGATGGCAATAAGAGCTGGAAAGAAGAAAACAATTTCGAGTGCCACAGTGTCTCGTATGAATAGTCAGGATTCAAACACCTCTTTGCTTGAAGTTATTTCTGATAAACCTTTATCTGAAAGACTAAAGGTAGACATTACTTCATGAATATGTTTCCTCTTTAGTCTTTTTTTTCTGTTTATGTTGAGATGTAAGAAATTAATAATATTTATATTATATACTCTTATCATGTTCTATACTTTATTTTTCATGTGCTATGTGAGGGTTAAGGCTAGTATCAGTTTTATACAGAATGATCAAGCTCAAACATTTTGATAGAATCTCCATTTTAAGACTTAATATCTAGAACTTTTAAATATTTGATAAATTATTTTTAGTAATCTTTCTATTTTATCTACATATCTGTAATCCATATACTTGAATCATTGCTTTAGGTTTCTCCTGGAGAAAACATAGATCCAATTCCACATCATTTATTGAGAAAGTATGTTGGATATTCTCGGCAGTATGTTCATCCAAAGTTATCTCCAGAAGCTGCTCAAATTCTTCAAGATTTTTATCTTGAGCTTCGAAAACAGACTCAGCGATTAAATGGTACACCAATTACCACAAGGCAATTGGAGTCACTAATTCGTCTGACAGAGGTAATTTTCAGTTATAAATATTTTAATAGTTTTTATTTCTTTAGTTTTACTACAGTTTTGCTGTACTATATTAGTTTTAGAAGCAGATTTGGTGTCTTTCATGAACAGGTACCTGGATACTTCATGAAGCATATAATCAGAAAATAAAGGATATAAGTCCTTTAGTAGATCTATTGAATACAAACACACACCATGCTGATGAACCAATTTCTTTATGTCTTCCACTATTGTCAGTTCATTCTACCCAGTAGGACTGCTTATTAACTCACTGTAGAACATTCTTTGAGATTTGGCAGTCCCATAATCTCTTTTTGAAGTATCTAGGAAAAGGATATAAAGTATTCTAGAACTCCAAACTACCAGAAGTTATATATATGAAAATTATAGGTTAAGAATATCTAGTATTGGCGGCCAGGTGGCGCAGTGAATAGAGCACTGGCACTGGATTCAGAGCACCTGAGTTCAAATCCAGCCTCACACACTTAACACAAAAGCTAGCCGTATGACCTTGGGCAAATCACTTAATCCCATTTGCCCTCCAAAAAGCAAAAAAAAAAAAAAAAAAAGAATGTCTGGTATTTTATTCTAAAACTTGATAGTTCCAGCATAGATAACAAAAGGCTTATACTTCTGATAATCAAAAAGTAACTTTATTATTTTAAAAATTAGGGCCTTATGTTGGCTGGTGTTGCTTAAAGTAAAACACAAGGAAGACAATTAAGAACTTAATTTCAAAGTAATTACATTTAAAATACTTTTTTTGCATTCTGCATATTTTACTTTGGTGGTTTCATACTTAAGTACTTCAAGGGTCCATGATTTTATTCATATGAGTACCCCTTTCATTGATACAGTTCAGAACCCTTCCACACCATAGAAGATAATCTTTGTGATTCCTGGGGCTGAAAATTTTATCTTTTACTCAGTCAACACTTCTGATGAACTTCTTTGACCTTAGGCTAGGCTGCTCCACTGACAAGAAATATCATAAGCCATTATGTGTTCGTACTTGACATCTTTCCACTTCAGTAGACCTGCCACCAACTGTAGTCCTCCTGCATAGCCTTTTTCAAGCAAAGGTCATCTTCACACTGTGGTGAACATTCAGAGTAGGACTTCAGTGGAAGTGGCATACTGTTCCTATAATACTATTTTAGATGATCAGTTCCTGACCTATGAGAGCTAAAATATGTTTGTAGTTAACACCTTTAACACATGTGTAATGCATAAGTCAAGATACTGTATCTATTCTAAGAGGGGCAAATATATTAACTTGTATTACCTATCAAAATTGAATTAATATGGAATATTATGGATTTTGTTGAAGGCTCGGACAAGATTGGAATTAAGGGAGAAAGCAACCAAAGAAGATGCAGAAGACATAGTTGAAATTATGAAGTATAGGTAAGATTTTAATTTTAAATTAAGCTAAGAGATTGTGTTAAATAATGACATTTATCATTAGAAGCTTAATTTATGTGTACTTGATATTTCTACTGAATCACTGTATTTCCATGAAAATTATTTTCATAATAATGTGTTTACAAGAAAACTTCTGTATTTAAAACATGCCACCAATACAATAAAGTAATTAACATAAAATATGACATTTGGGGGAAAGACAGTTTGAGCCCATTATGGTTCTGCATAGCCCTAAAACCATCACCACCCCTACTAAATAGTACTAAATATGATCAAATAAAAGAGAAATCTCACCAAAGGTCATATTAATCAATTGAAAAACATGGATGACATTAAAGTATATGGCTCCACTGAAAAGTACATTAAATAACTTCTTCATGGAAGCTTTTTCCAGCGACATACAAATGTCATTTGGATTCAGCAAGTGAGAAGTTATTCATTTACACCAAGGCAAAACATAAACTAATTCTTTGAGCTTGAATCCAGAGCTCAAATAGAACGGACAAAAGGCAGTACTTATGAAGACCTTGATTTTCTCCAGGTCAGACAAACTGAATATAAAGTCATAAAGAAGAAAGCCATGGTGTTAAATGTCAAAAGACTTAGCAGCATCCTCAAGTCAGAGTTCAGTGAGTGAACACTTTTAGAGAAATTAACACCTTTGCAATGCCAGACTTAATATTTTCTTTTGGAGGGGTGGCTAGGTGGTGCAGTGAATAGAGCACTGCCCTGGAGTCAGGAGAACCTGAGTTCAAATGTGGCCTCAGACACTTAACATAAAAACTGGCCTGTGACCCTGGGCAAGTCACTTAACCCCAATTGCCCTCCAAAAAACAAAAACAAAAAAAAACAAAAAACATTTTCTTTTGGAACAGTAAATGAACAATAGTGGATTTTGAAGTATGCAAATAAAAGTCTGTACAATATTTATGAAATACAGGGACCATCACCCGAGGCAGCTATAGGAAGATTAAGGGTCTTCAGAAAAGAAGAAAAGGGACATAGAGACTTTCTCAGATGGCCTGATTAAAAGACTGAAAACTTGAGAAATATTTTTTAAACAGATTCCACTACAAAGCAGCAGGCTGACAAGATGCCTCTGGATTTAATTAGTGTAACTGAAAGTGATTTCATTTACCTCTGTATCTCAAAAGTTTATTACAAATCAGTTAACTCTCAGAGACATTTTCACAAAAAGGGAAGTGGTGTGGATGATGATACAGGTCTTCTGACATTAACCACTTTGACTGCAATATTCTTAATGCCTTCAAGCCTATCTTTTTTAATACATTATTTGATTTCAAGACTCAGTTTCTCAAGGTGCCTACCAATACCACTTCCACCCTTAGCTTGCTTTCCTGAGGTAGGAAATCCTGTCACTACCTCCTGATGAAGTCTCACTTCCAAAAGTAGCTCACAAAATTAAATCTTTCATTATAACCCTCATTCAATGATCATTCTACACAGAAACAGTGGGTTCTAAAATTACTTCTATGTCTGTTATTAGTTATCTCCTCTTGTTAATTTATCAGTTTTACTTTTATGATATTGTTTGGTGCTTGCTGTATATCCAGTGGCTTTTCTGACTCATTTTGAAGCAAAGCATTTATGATGTGCAAGCATAAGACTTCTAAGTATCTCATCATATAATCTCAAAAGGTCATTATAATATGGTCTATCAAACCACTAGAGATTCCTTTTAATAATCTCTACTCATTGTGTGCTTTTAGTATGACAAGATGAAAACATTATTTTAGGAAGTAATCAAATGTAGGAAATTAAAAAAAGAGAAAAGTTAAATATGACTACAGAGAGTCTGGTATGGGAGACTAGAATAATGGTGGTTTCTGTAATAGAGATATGGTTGGCTTCTGGCTATTCCAGATCAGTTCTCATAGCATGCAAGGCGTAGGTATTCACTTAAATGTTATTTTGGGGTTTTTGCCTTATAATCCAAAGATTTTTCTTTGGGTAGGGGTAGAGAGAGGGAGGTATTCCCCTGGTCAACACTGCCTTAGCAAACTGAGGTTAACAAAGTATATATTAACTTAATTTTATTGAGCCAGTCCAGTTTTTCATAGAACTTTTCTACTTCTATCTTCTACAATTAGTTGTTCATTAGTATCTAGGCTAAAATTATTTCATGATGAGCTGATTACTTGTGTTTATCATGAACCTTGAAAAGCAAAATAGCAAAATGCCTTTCCAAATTGTTTTTTTGTTTCCGATAAAGCCCAAGTCTGCCAAATCATTAATTAATTATAGGAGGACCTTAGAGACATCATTCCATTTAGTGTCAATTTCCTCATTTCTTTTAGTTTCATTTGTGGCAAGAATACTAATGTGGATATAGTTCAGTTCTTCCTATATTATATGTACAAGTGAGTTACTGGATAAATTGCATATTAAATACTAACAGCTATATTAATGTTTATACCTATTCTAAGAACCATATGATTTTTAGTATCTTCTATACTACTTTCTGCCACCATTTTTGGGGGAGTTGAAGGGGTTACATAAGACTTAGTTCTGGTCTGTATTTTTAACTACTTCATGGATCATGTTAATCAAAAATTTCATCACATGGATTTACTATAAGCAAAAATGTCATAACACTGTGTTTATATCATTTTTGTAGTGAGTTCTTCTATATATAGAGAATTCATAATCTTTTCCCCAAAAAACTAACTCTCTTCTAAACCTCTATATTTCTTTCAAGGGTACCATCATCCATCTACTTATTCAGGTTTGCAATGTCAGAGTCATCCTGGATACCTCATTCTCCATCACCCCACATATCTAATTACTTGCCAAATTGTGTCATCTTCTGCAACATATATCATATTTGTCTACTTCTCTTCACCACTGAGTCAGGCCTTTATCACATCTCATTTAGACTATTGTGATAGTCTAATAATCGGTCTTCCTGATTCAAGTCTCTAAACTTTCTAGTCCATCCTCCACACAGCGGCTAAGGTAATATTCCTAAAGCACAGATCTGATCATGGTATTCCCTTGCCCAATCAACTCCAGTTGCTCCCTTTTACTTCTGTCATCAAATGCATACTACTCTGTTTGGCATTTAAAACCTTTCCCAATCAGACTGTAAACTACCATTATAGACTTATTCTATAACACATAGTCCTGCCATACAGAATTACCCCATGATTAGAATGACACACTGTCTTTGTTTGTATGCCTATACTTTATTCTGCTCAGTTTCCTCCAAAAATCAGTTCAAACACTACCTCTTATACAAGGCCTTTCCCGACTCCCCTCCTCCCCATCCCAGCTACTAGTGTCTCCTCTCAAAATTATTACCCTGTATTTTGTATGTTTTACATGTACTTTGACATATACATATAATGTAATCTTTCCCAAAGAATGTAGTATCTTTTAGTAGAAAAATTATTTCATTTTTGTCTCTGTGTCCTCAGTACTGTATACAATTTCTTGCATAGAATAGGGATTTGATATTTATTGTTGATAGATACAGTTAGATTGGTTATTTTTAAAACAAAACATTCTATTAACCGTTGTATACTCAAATCCTTTGTGTCCTAGTAAAATCTAGTGGAGCCTTCATTCTGTAGGCATAATTTTCAGTGAGCCAGGGTTACCTCCATGCTGTAGAAAAGCATTCAAATAGGAATTCTGTGTCAAGTCTGAAAAATGGGAAATGAACAGAAGTCTTAAAAGATGGATTTTATCACTGTTGTTAGTGAAGCTGATTCTGTGCCAAATAGTTACTCTAATGAGGAGGCTGAAATGAAGAGCCATGGTATCCAAGGGCAACTATAAATTCCTTCAGGCAGAGATTATGTTTTCTTTTTGTCTTTGTATTGCCAGTGCTTATTATAGAGCTTTACATATTGGTAGGAATGTAGTCACCTAAGGAAAAAATAAAAGACAGTTAAAGGAAAAATTTGTTTTTAGTGTACATGGCTTAAGACCCAGCTAAGCTAAATCAATCCAAGAGCATTTATAGATGAAACAGAAAGGAATATAATAAGTAGATATGAAATGGAACATAGATACTCATCTTTTCTCATCACCATAACAAGTCTGGAATTTAGATTCTACTTACTTCAGTATCCAATGTGCTGTGTCAGTTAAGTGGTAGTGTCTCTGAAGAAATTAGGTTAGGAAGGACAAATGGATCGTAAAGATTTCCATGCTGGAGGTGACAATTTTAAAAGCATTCAAGGATCAATTTTTTTTTTAATAATATTTTTCAATTGACAAAAATTTATTTTTCTCTCCCTCTTTTGACCTCTGGTAACAAATATGCAAATAACAAATATGACTTAGTCAAGCAAAACATTTCTGAACTGTCCATGTCAATAATATTGTTAGTCAATAAACATTTATTAAAAGCCTACTGTGTGCTAAGTACTGGTGAGACAAAGAAAAAGACAGTCTCTGTCCTCAAGGAGCTTACAATCTAATGAGGGGAGACAACATACCAAAAAAACAGAGTTGGAAAGAAGGTGCTCAGCACCAGGGCAAGATGTAGAAATCCAGAATGAAGCCAAGTTGGAAAACGAAGATATGGATAGCCTTAGCTCCCTCCTTAAATGGAAGTTCTGGATAGAGAGGGATCCCAGTGCCAGAGAATACTAACAAGGTGCAAGTTCCAGGGCTGAAGTGATCTTGCAGAATGAATGGACTTGATGTATGATGGAGAAGTCCAGAGGAGTGTAACTGAGTAGGAACTTATGAGATGGCTGGTCATGTCCAAAACTATATGTCTCATTTAGCTCCTTTTAAGTCTTTCATCTCTGTCAGGTGCTTCTCAGTGGATAGCATGCTCCATCATTGGTACTGTGGAATCTTGATTCATTATTACATTGATCAGAGTTCCTAAATCTTTCAAAGTTGTCTTTACAATGTTATTGTTATATAAATTGTTCTGGTTCTGCTCACTCCACTCTGCACTAATTCATATAAATCTTACCAATTCCTCTGAAAACATACCTCTCTTCATCATTTCTTTTTTTTTTTTTTTTTTTTTTTTTTTTTTTTTTATTGGGGTTAAGTAATTTGCTCAGGGTTACACGGCCAGTCATTATTTATGTGTGGGTGCTCATTTTCTGAGGCCATGTCCAATCCTGGGTCATCCTGACTCTGGGGCCAGCGCTCTTACTCACTGCGTCACCTAGTCGCCCCGCTTCATAATTTCTTAAAGCACAATGTTATTATATTCATAAATAACCTGTTCAGCCATTCCTTAATTTGTTACCCCCTGAGTTTCTAGTTCTTTGCCACTACAAAAAGAGCTGCTATAAATATTTTGTACATATAGGCCACTTTCCTCTTTTCTTTTCTTGTTGGGGCTAGTACTAGTATCACAGGGTCAAAGTGTATGTGCATAACTTTTGGAGTGTATTTCTAAATTACTTTCCAGAATTACTAGACTCTAAGTCACAGTTACACCAGCAGTTAACCAGCATGATTTTGTCAACTTAGGCACCCTGACAGGTACAAGGTAGAACTTCAGAGTTGCTTTAATCTACATTAATTATTAGTAATTGAGAATCTTTTTTCACATGGCTATTGATAGCTTGGATGTCTTACTTTGAAAACTGTCAGTTCATACCCTTTGACCATTTATCAGTCGGGGAATGGCTCATATTCTAATAAATTTCAGTTAGTTCCTTATATACCTTGAAAATGAGATGCCTATCAGACAAGCTTGCTGCAAAATGTTTGTCCTAGTTTCTTTTTTTTTTCTTTTCTAATTCAAACTACATTGATTTTGGTAATTTAATCAAAATTTTATCTTCCATGACCCTTTCCAACCCTTGTTTTGTCATGTACTATTTCCCTATACATAGAGATAAAAGGTAATTTCTTCTTTGTTCTTCTAATTTGTCTATATTACCCTTTATGTCTAATTCATATATCCATTTGGGGCTTATCTTGGCGTACAATCTGAGATGATGCTCTACACTTATTTTTTGCCTTACTGTTTTCTAGTTCTCCAGTTTTCCTAGCATTTTTTCTCAGAGAATGAATTCTTACCCCACTAGCTGGGGTCTTTGTGTTTATCAAAGACTAGGCTACTGTATTTATTTGCTTCTGTATGTTTATATATTTGGATTTGGTTTGGATTATATCTATACCAGTAGGTAGTCTATAGCTTAACCAGTATCAAAATTGTTTTTGATGATTAAGGTTTTGTAGTATAGAGATCTGGGACTGCCAAACTCCTTTTCTTCCCACTTTTTTCATTATTTCTCTTAATATTCTTGGCCTTCTGTTAGAATAATTTTATTTTTTGTTTTCCTTTTTTATTCAATTGGGAGGTGAGGGGTGGAGGGAAAGGATGAATAACAATAAGTTGTCCCAAAAAAAGCAGGTCCTTAAAACTTTTTTTTTTAAATCAAAGAGAAGGAATGCCAGAGGGAAACTTTGACAAGCAGAGAAACCTTTAAAGTTGCTTGTTGAAATTATCATATACTGGAAAGGAAACTCTGGATTTATAGTTTCATGTATAGCCCTCTTTCTGTTTTATTTTATATATGGAAATGCTCATTTTATTTAGTTTCTAAGTTCAGAATAAACATTTTTAAAGATGTGGTCTTTTACAGTCTAAAGATTTATAACTATTTTTTTCCCTATTATATTTGCCAAATCTCTTTTTAGTATGCTAGGAACTTACTCAGATGAGTTTGGGAATCTGGATTTTGAGCGTTCTCAACATGGTTCTGGAATGAGCAACAGGTCAGCAGCAAAAAGATTCATTTCTGCTCTCAACACCATTGCAGAAAGAACCTATAATAACTTATTCGAATATCAACAACTTCGACAGATTTCTAAAGAGCTAAACATTCAGGTAATATTTTTTATACAGTGCTTTTGGTGGGGGTGAGGAGTAGGAAAGACCAGACCTATTACATTAGCAAAGGGAACTCCCACTGAGGAAGCTCTACCAATGTATATTGGCAACTTCTCCAGAAATTATAGTCCTAAAAACTAGGTGGCATACTAAGATGTTAAGAGACTTGCTCAGGGCCATACAGCCAGTAAATTTTAGACTGTGGGACCTCTTACTCCAGCTCCATTGCACTTAGCACTACATCACACTGTCAAAGGTTGTGCAGAAGTAAGCCAAAGTTAAAACATTAAAACAAAATATGTACATTAGATAAGTTGTAAATGGTTGGGAGCATGTACAAAGTTAAAACATTAAAACAAAATATGTACATTAGATAAGTTACTATAGAATTTAATATTAGTGGTCTACTACTAAAATCAGGATGGTTAATCAAGAATTTGGTTGCTATTTGGATAAAATTGAGTGTTTCTCATCCCTCATGAGTTACATTCTCAGTTTTGTATTCCCATTTATTGTTTGGTAGTCATTTTTGTAAGGAATGATTGAACTGCATAAAGCTAATAACTGGACAAAGAAAGCAAATAAATTTAGAGATTTTTCTACTCAAAGTTATCTACCAGTAAGATTTTTTTAACCATAAGGGAATTTTAAAGTAAGTTACTTGTAATAAGTGTAATAAGGTAGGTATTAGTTCAAATTTGTAGTAGGTTTTTATTTTGTTTCCTGTTTAATTTCATAAATCCCAAACTTGAACCCCTTCCTTCAAGCTATAGTGCATTTCTATTATTTATTTTCTACTTTAAAGGTTATTTGGGAATGGTTGGGAGCATGTTATGCCTCCTGGAATGCTGATATATAAAAGAACCAAAAGTAAAATTATTCACTGTCTCTTGGTTTATTTTCTTTTCAAAAATTTTTATTGATGGATTTTGTTTTCACTTCCAAATACCTCTCTTCCCCTCCCCAAATCAGAGTCATCCCTTAGAACAAAGAAAAAGAACAACATGGGAAAAGAAGTTTAATGAAACTGAATAACAAGGGGCAGCTAGGTGGCGAAGTGAATAGACTCCTCTTGGAGTTGGGAGAATATGAGTTCAAATATGGCCCCCGACACTTGACACACTTACTAGCTGTGGGACCTTGAGCAAGTCACTTAACCCCAATTGCCTTGCTTCCCTCCCTCCAAAACAAAACAAAACAAAAACAAAAACAAACAACTAAATAACACATTAACCAAGGAAGATAGATAGCATATTGGGTATATTTTTTCATAGTTTTGCTCACTTCATTTCTCACGTTCCTGTGTATTCTTCATATTCACTGTTCCTTACAACATAGCAACATAGCAATACTTCATTACATGTATATATCATAATTTGATTAGCTATTCATCAGTCAATGAGAATCTACTTTGTTTCCAGTTATTTGCTTCCAGAACTGCTGTTATAAATACATATATATGTTTACGTTGTATATGTGGGAACTTCCTTTGATCTCTTTGGCTATTCAAACTTTTTTAAATGCACAGAAGTTCTGGAGAAAGCAACAACAAAGAAAATTATGAAAATAGCATTCTGAATTTATTAAATAAAACAAATGGCATAAAATGGAGATTCAAATTAAATTTGCAGACTTTTTGTGCCCTGTTGTACATATGGAAATACTCAGATGTGGGGGGTTTTGGTGTTTAGAATTTAAAAAAAATTTACAGCATTCAACCCCAGTCATTTTTGTGAAATATAACTGATTTGGTTCTCTTTCATTATGACATAAAGCTTTCATTATGGCATAAAATTCAATTCATTTATCCATTCTGACTTTTTTGTGGAATGTGGTTTTAGTATTGGCCTAAACCTAATTTTTGCCCAATTGCTTTCCAGTTTTCCTAACAAAATATTTTGTTTGTTTGTTTAAACTTTTGTCAAACATTTTGGGGGTTGGGTTGTTTAGTTCAGTTATGATTCTTCCTTATTTAAGCTATTCCACTGATTCATATTTCTGTTTTTCAACTAGTTTCATTTATGTTTCTTAGCCAATAACCTGTGTCCCAACTAGCTGAAGCCTATTTCTTGCCCTCATTATGATCAGTCTCTCTCTCACTGGCTGTCCCATGTCATCTCTGGGTCTTTATCACCATCACCACTCTGAGTACCAGCTCACATATCTCTTCTCCTGGGCTAGGATGATGCCCATGGAAGCACACCACTTTCTCAGAGATGGTGCTCTCCCATAATATTGTCTCTCCCCAGATTAAATATATCATAAAGTCTGCCCGTTTTCCAACACAAACACATACATCTTTCCCAGTTAAAGTGTTCTTCCGTAGGACTTCTTTTCTCACTTGCCTTCTCCAAGATCAGACCCTCCAATGCTTCAGACTTGGAGTGAGTCTTGCCTCTGTTATATGCTAGCTTTATGTCCCTGGTCATATCACTTAGCCTCTCAGTGACTCAGGCAACTATCTGAGACTAGAAATAGCAAATGGCATCCATATGCAGCCTGCATTGGTAGAAAGAGTTTCTTTGTTGCTATAGTTACCGATATCAATGAAATCATAGGTCTGAACAGATATTCACTCATAATTAATGTAAGAATTTTAGTTTGTTTTACAGTTTGCTTACAGGAATTTTCTTTTCTCTTCCAGGTTGCTGATTTTGAAAATTTTATCAGTTCACTGAATGACCAAGGGTACCTCTTGAAAAAAGGTCCAAAAGTTTACCAGCTTCAAACTATGTAAAGTGAGTTTCCCAGTAATGCCTTGTTTTATCATCAACAGTTGCTTAAAAAAAAAAGTTTCCCTTATGTGTGAAATGCAGAAGAAAGTATATCTGAATTTATTGTTATTGTTATTTTAATATTAGTCATATGATTTTCTTAAAATAAAGCATATAACTTAAGTTTTTATAGTCAGAAATGCCACACAAAAAGAGGACCAAATGTAATAGCTAAGAAAAACTAAACTTAATTTAGTTAAATTTAAATTTAATTTAAATTTAATTATTTTTAATGACAGGCAGCCTCCTTTTATTTTTCCATTTTTCCCCCAAAAGCCAACAAGAGTTGTTTATATTTTCCTTATTAAGGGTCAGAAAAAACCTGAGATCTATCTCAATCACTTTTTTTATACTTAAATAGTTCCAACAAAAATTGTATAGATTTTTATTGGAGCTTATTTTTTTCTTAAATTTTATATTACTAATTTAGAAATTAATATGTGAAATAAATTTAATTTTTAATTCACTTTTTCATCCTGACATTAGCTATTGTGTATTTAAGATACAGATTTAAACTCAGGTCCTCCTGACTCCAGGGCTTTTGTTCCATTCACTGTGCCATCTAGCTACCCTAAATTCTCAATTTAAAATTTAAAATATTAATATTAAAATTAGTCTGATTTTTATGCTTACTGTAAATGTGGATTACATTGAAACTTAATTTTATAATAAATATTTATTTTTTAATTTATGTGTATTCCTTTTGCTATTTAACTAAGCAAATGAAAATTCAGTATAAAAAGGATGTGACTGCTTGTCTTTCTTTAAAATTTCATAAATAGGATAGACCTAAAGATATGAAGAAAGCCTACAAGCTGAGTCTCCTGGCATATTATGATTCTACCGAATGGTTTGCAGTTTAGGCATACCGTGCTTTTTAATGAAGGAATGATTTTAAGACTATTTATTGTTTGTTTAATTAGTTTTGCCTAGCTAAAGTGGTTACGTTTTTGTTCTCATCACTGATTCTAAAATGATCCATTCCTTATTATTTTCTAAAAACCTTTTTTACTTAAAAATATATATTATGAGATTTGGAGGAGGCACTGTGGTACTGCTCCTTCTCCCCCAACTCTCCCCACCTCAAGTTACTTGTGTTCTTCAAGCTATATAGTTCATGACCTTTTCCCTTTAAAAGTTAGCCTTGGCATTTATTTGTTTAAACTTTATCCAATATAAAAGCAGTGGTTGGGACTGATTGCTTCATCTCCACATGCCTCTAGCAGCTCCCTAGTACTTATCTACTAAGTAAAAGATGAGTTGATATGTATATATTGATTGTGAGTTTTCTGTTGGTAGCAGAATAAAGTGACAGCAATTTTTGCTATTCAACTGTATGTACATGTGCATTTGTCCCAGAGATTTCATAACCCTATAGGAATGAAGAACATGAACCACTTTACACAGGTCACATTTTATATCCCTCATATACTACAAATCCAGATAACATCAGTAAGCCATTGTCTTGGAAATCTTATGAGAAGTTACTGCCAAACCATGTTCTGTGCCCTCTACAGCCCCCAAGTTTCATTCTGACTCTACCTAGCCTTTCACTGTGCTCTCTGGAATGCATGTTCCATAAGCAGAAAACTTCTATTCATCTTAAATCTTTTCCTTACCCACTCCATCTACTAGCTCTTACTGAAACTTGGTTTTCCCCTATACAGTCTCCCTGGCCACCCTTTCCAGCATCGGCAGTACCTTCACTCGTTCTTCTCATTGGCTGAGGAAGAGGAGTTGAATTATTCCTTACTCCCCATTGTTACTTCCAGGTTCCCCCTCTTCCTCCATCACTCAGTCAATTCTCTTCCTTTGAGGTTCATGCTATTGAAATCTACCAAACAAATATCTATATTTATCAAACAAAATCCTGATAACTACTGTCTACAGATCATCCCTGTCCCCGCCCCCAAGTTCACTCCCCTTCCTTACTCAATGGGTTTTATTCTTGGTTTAAAATACTCTCTCATCTTCAACTCCTACCCTGATACTAGGTGGAATTCAACATTCATATTGATTCTCCATCAAATACCCTAATTACTCAATTCCTCAACATACTAACATCTTATGAGCTCCTCTTCTACCCAACCTTATCCATAAAAATGGTCATACCCTCATTTTTACCATCACCCACAAAATGTACCAACTCTATGATTGAGAATTCTGAAAATCCCACATCTAATCATTATCTACTGGCTTTTCACATCTTCTTTTGCCTTCCTTTACTTAACCCTCTTCTTCATCTGCATTATGACCTCCAGTCTCTTGACTACTCTATTATTTCCCAGTTTATCTCCCCTGTACTAGACACTCTCTTTTCCCCATCTCAACTCTGCACTGTCCTCCTCTCTTCAATCTCTAGCTCCCTTATATTGCCAATTATCCCCAGACAAGCCTTAGCCTTGGATCACTCTCACTATTTAATGCTTTCTTTCCTACACATGTGGCTGAATGAAGGTGAAGAGCATGCAAATGTTTTGACTGAGTTCACTACAAATTTATGTTGTTTTTCAGTTGTTCAGTTATATCTGACTCTTTATGACCCCTTATGGGATTTTCTTGGCAAAGATACTTAAGTGATTTCCTTCTCCAGTGGATCAAAGTAAAGAGAAGTTAAATGACTTGCCCAGGGTCACATAGCTAGTGTCTGAGGCTGGATTTGTACTCAAGTATTCCTGACTTCAGGCCCAACATTTTATCTATTAAGCCACATAGCTGCTCAACAAGTTTATGTTCACACAACCTCATTTGAGCCCTCACTGCTACTAAGCAATCGTACTATGCCTTCCTTATCAACTCACTGTCCTTCACAGCAGCTCTTCCAAACCTTTTCATCCTTCCTCAAACCTCCATGGCTCCCCTTCCTCCCACTGTCAGCTGAGAATTTTGCCTTATATTTTAGAGAAAAAATTGAGGCCATTTACCATGAACTTTCTCCTTATCTATCATTCATGTGCATTCTGTCACTTTCTCCTCCACCAGTCTCACATGATGAAGTGTCCTTACCCCTTACCAAGGCTAATCCCTCTGTTTATTCAGACAATCTCATTCCATGCTATTTTCTTCCAGTAGATTTATACCTTTCTGTCATCCCCATGCTTCATTTATTTTCAGTCCCCTTCTCATATTCCAACTGCCTACAAGCATATCCATGTCTCTTCCCATCCTAAAAAAAACAAAACCCTTCACTTGATCCTTCTTTTTCCATCATCATTCCCTGTCTCTTCTGTACTTTGTAGCTGAACTGGAAAATGCCATCTGCAGTAGGTGCTTCCACTTTCTCTCCTTTCACTCTCTTCATAACCCCTTACAATCTGGTTTGCAACCCTATTATTTCACCAGAACTGCTTTCTCCAAAGTTACTAATAGTCTCTTAGTTGCCAGATCCACTGGCCTTTTCTTATAGTCTTGCAATAGTCTGGATGATGGATCTGCCTGCCTCAGGTCTCTGCCCATTCCAGTCCATTCTCCATTCAACCATCAAAAGATTTTCCTAAAGTGCAGATCTGACCATGTCACACCCCTTACTTAATAAACTCCATTGGCTTCCTGTTACCTCCAGGAGCAAATGCAAAATGCCCTATTAGGTATCCAAGGCCTTTCATAATGTAGTCCCCTCCTGGCTTTCTAGTCTTCTTACACCTTATTCCCTAACACATACTCTTCTATCCAGTGACACTAACTTCCTAGCTGTTCCATAAATGGAACACTATCTTTCAACTCCAGGCATCCTATTTGTCCCTCATGCCTGGAATTCTATCCCTCTTCTGCTTTGACTGTTGACCTCCCTGGCTTCTTTTAAGTCCCAATTAAAATCCTACCTTCTATAGGAAGCCTTCTTCAACCCCTCTCTAATTCTAGTGCCTTCCCTCTGTTTTTTTTTCCTATTCTGTATATAGTATCTACCTTCTAGGGTTGTTGTGAAGGTAAAATAACATCTGTAAAGCAATCTGCAAATCTTAAAGCATTAAATATTAGAATCTTTTTATTATTATATCATTTCAGTAAATGTCTTTTCTAAGACATTAAAAAAGCCTGTTGGCTGATTGTCAATAGGAAGAACAGTGGTGGAGACTTTTAAGCCATAGTATTAGTAAGAACCATATACAGAGTTATCCATAGAATCAGAGGTAGCAGTCACACCTCTAGGGATCTAACATGCCTATGCCAGTACAAATTGGGGGAATGAACTCAGAAGCAATACTTTACCTGAACTGACCAAAAAGCAGGGAAGTATTAGAGAAGGCCCAGACGAGCTGATTTTAGCTTTCATCTTGAATTGGTTGGTGGCACTAGCTCTAGAAAAAGTAAATTTAAAAGATTAGAAACTTGGGGCGGCTAGGTGGCGCAGTGAGTAGAGCGCCACCTCTGGAGTCAGAAGGACCTGAGTTCGGATCTGGCCTCAGACACTTAACCCACACAAACAAAAACCTAGCCGTGTGACCTTGGGCAAGTGACTTAACACCAATTGCCCTCCAAAAAGAAAAAAAAAAAGATTAGAAACTTGAATTTAGGTTAACTCTTAACAGAGCTCCCCTGGAAGACCAGAAGGCTAAGTGGACTCCCACATCTTCCTTTCCCATCCCTTCATTTTGCCTCCTTCTCCCATAGATCCTACCCAGGAAAAGCAGCTTAGCTTGGCTGTTCACACTACTTGAATTAAATGGGAGTTAACAACCCTGGTGAGATGGAGGACCATCAAACCTTATCATCTGTCTTGCCACTTCATCCTAAGGTCCTCTGGACCTTGCCATCCACACTGCCCCCCCAGGTTCTATATCTGACCTGTCCTTAGGACTTTCAGGATTTTCCATCAACCATGCTGATGAAATCTTTTAAATGTGTTGTCTCCCTCTATGTATAAACTTGAGAGCAAAGACTCTGGATTTTTCTCTTTGTATTCTCAGAACTTATCACAATGCTTGACACTGATAAATGCTTAATAAATGCTATCCATTTAAGGCTTCCTATAGGGAGGTGGGGTCCAATTTGGAGGTAAATGGTTAATTATGTGACCCAGCAGAGTCCCAAGTGGGTTAAAACTCTCCTGTTAATTTGTTGTTCAGTCATATCCAACTTTTTGTGACCTCGACCATAGCACACTAATGCTGTCCATGGGGTTTTATTGGAGTGGTTTCCTGTGAGGGCCCTTTAAGAATTTACCAGAATTCTGTGAACTCACTGTGAACTCAGGTAAATGATGCTGACAGTGCAACACAGGTTGGGTTCAAGAGGCACCTGAGGTGTATGTTCTGCCCTGTGAACCACATCCTATTATGTCTTAATCAGTTCTGAGACCTTATGTTCCCCAGGCCAATAAGAGGACACAGGTTCAAGGATCATGGGGTATCGAGCATGTGCCGCTAACAGGAGAGCACTCTCCACCTATGAGGAGCCTATTGCTGAGGCACATGAGGGGGGCAGAGTTGGGAAAGGATATAAGGGGCAGGGAAGGGGAGAGAGGAGGAGAGGATGTGAATAAAGACACACAGTACACTCCACCTTGGTGTCTGACTCCTTTGTCTGATCTGGAGATGTCCTAAGGGTGTGGAGGTGACTGGAAAGGTATGTATAAGCGCTAGCCCGGTACAGCTGGACTGTACAGTTTCCCCTTTCCTTCTCCAATGAAATAAAGCAAACAGAGGTTAAGTGACTTGCCCAGGATCACACAGCTAGTAAATGTCTGAGGCCGGATTTGAACTCAGTTCTTTCTGATTCCAGGCCCAGCACTCTATTCACTGAGCCACCTCACTGCCTCTTGTTAAATAGTGATATGTGATTTTTAAAGCTTGCAAGATCTATCTATTGTGACATCTTATATACCCTGCCCTGTAATATGGGTACCTAAAGTTGTAGCATTCTGCAGTGTAAACAAGCCTAATTATAGGCTCATGGGCTAACTTAAACCTACATAAATGACAGTATGTTATTCTTAATTATTCACAAAAAGAGTGTCTAAGTTGCCCAGAGGTAGCGCCATCCTTGGGCAAGTAGACACCAGATCACTTAATTCTTCTGATTACAATAGAACCTTCAGAAAGGCTGCAATATCTCCAGCTGACCACCAAAAGATGCCCAGACTGAAAATGCCTAGATAGATTCTGGGTATTAAGTTCAAACCTATTCTGGTTTTAAGTTATCTAAGGAAATGATATGCCTCAAATCGGGTAGTTTTCAAGGGATCATGTATAAGGAGAAGCCTAGGTATTACACATGGAAATTAAGACACCTTCATGCCCATAATTAATTACTGAGGAATTTGTGGGTGGGGAGAAAAATTGTGCACCTGGAAGTTAGATTTCCATACTACTTTTCAGATCAAGATGAAATTTAAAACTGTCCTTGGCTGTTCAGAACTATTTCCTATACATCACAAGAAAACTCTGAAGGTTCATGCCAAGTCCTTCATACATACAACACATATCCATTTTTGGAGGGTAAACATATTTTAAAATAAATTTCTACTGTAAATGCTAAGCAATATGCAAATTAGTTTTTTAGGAAGTATTTTTGAAAAGGGGGGTTTTACAGGGGAGAGGTATTTTGTCCTAAAAAACTCATATCAGAAGTAAATGGTAGTATACATATTCTGAATATGGAATGATTTAGAAACCAAATTATGATACAGGTTTAAAATACTATGTGGTAAAGTACCATTTAGCTATTCTGACTAGGAATGTGAATTGCAAGAAGTTCAATTCCACAAGCAACTTTAAAGTGAGTTCTCTGTGTTAGGCTCTATGCTACATGTAGGGGACACTTGTCTTGACCTGGTGTAGCCTTTTCCAACCACTGGAAGAAGTCTATATGTTCTTTTAGATTATAGCCTCAGGGCCTATTTAGTTCTATTATTTCATACCCAGCTTGATTGCTTAGAGAAGCCCTTAAACATTTATCTGCCTTTTGAACTGAAGTCCTGTTGCCATTAAAACTCCTTCAGTATAAACACTATTTGAATTATGGCCAGAAAGTGGAAGACTCTCTTAGTCTAAGTATCAGTGGCTGGGGAATAGTGATGGAGAGACAGGAATTTCTATATTTAGTCCTAGAGAGGTAGTAACCATCTTTCAGCCTAGAAAGGACTACAACCCAAGGGGCTAAATGTGAGATTCTTTTCAATCCATTTTGGGTCCCTGATTTATGCAAAAAACCTTTAAAAGTTACTGGGGGGGGGGGCTGAGCAAAGATGGCGGAGTAGAAACAGCACTTCCAAGGTGCTCCCCCCCACACCACTTCCAAACTATGTAAAAAGTGGACTCTGAACAACTTCTGGAGCTCCAGCACCCACAGAACGACACAGAGAAGCTAACCTCCTGGTGAGGACAGCCCAGCAGCCCTGCAGGGAACAGGCAGGGCAGGGCTCTGGGAGCCGAGCCCAGGGCCACATGAGCCGTGATTTTAGCCCCAGGGCGGCCAGGGCAGCAGCCAGCTGGAGGGACCCCAGAACACCAGCAGCTGTGGCGATTCCAGAATTATCAACACAGATATGCCTAGGAAAAAGTGAGAGGTTAGTGCCCTATGGACTTTGGGACCAGTATTTGGAGAATGCATCGGCTTCTCCCCTTGGGGGCAAGGAGTGGCTGAGGAGCCTCTGCACAGAAGCCATTTTGCAGCTTCAGTGGCAGCTTCAGCTCCTGGTCTGTGAACTGTAGGGAGATCCAGCAATCATTTTTGGGGGGTAATCATTCTTGCTTTAACCTCCCTGGATCTGGATTGCGGTCTGGGGGAGAGGTCTAGGGTGGGTATCCAGCTTGCCAGAGTGTGTGGAGGCTTTACAGAGGCCACCCAATTAATACCTCAAAAAGTTGTGAAGACTCCATGTTTGGGACAGAAGCTCCCCTGTCTGGTGGCAGAGACCTACTGTGGCAACAAGCCCCAAAATCAAGGAATTAAGTGGCAACATGCCTAGGCAAAGGAAACAAAATAAACAGAAAAATGCAACATTAGAGTCCTATTTTGGGGGCAAAGAGGATCAAAGCATGGAACAGGAGGAGGTCTGTGAGGTCAGAACTCCTGCACCAAAAGCCCCAAATGAAAATACAAGCTGGCTACAGGCCATAGAGGACCTTAAGAAGCAGATAAGAGAAGTGGGGGAAAATTTGGGAAGAGAAATGAAAAAGATGCAAGAAAAGTATGAAATGACAGTCAACAGCCTGACTGAGGAAAATAACACCTTAAAATAGACTAACTCAAATGGCAAAAGAGGCTCAGAAAGGCAATGAGGAGAAGAATGCCTTAAAAAGCCAAATTTGCCAGATGGAAAAAGAATCTCAAAAGCTCACTGAGGAGATTCATTCCTTCAGAGTTAGACTGGAGCAAATGGAAGCTAGTGACTTTATGAGAAATCAAGATGCTGTTAAACAGATTCCAAACAAATGAAAGAATAGAAGGCAATGTGAAATATCTCATGGGAAAAACCCACTGACCTGGAAAATAGATCCAGGAGAGACAATTTAAAAATTATTGGACCACCTGAAAGCCATGATCAAAGAAAGAACCTAGAAATCACCCTTCAAGAAATTCTCAAGGAAAATTGCCCTGATGCTTTAGACCCAGAGGGGGAGATAGAGGTTGAAAGAATCCACCAATCACCTCCTGAAAAAGATCCCAAAAAGAAAACTCCTAGGAATATTATAGCCAGGTTCCAGAACTCCCAGATCAAGGAGAAAATACTCCAAGCAGCCAGGAAGAAACAATTTCAATATTTGGAAACACAATCAGAATAGCCCAGGACCTGGCAGCTTCTACACTGAGGGATTGAAGGGCATGGAATATGATGTTCCAGAGGTCAAAAGAGCTGGGATTAAAACCAAGGGTCACCTACCCAGGAAAACTGAGTGTTTTGTTTCAGGGGAAAATATGGTCATTCAGTGGAATAGAGGACTTTCAAAGTATTCTTGAGGAAAAAACCAGAGTTGAATAGAAAATATGACATTCAGACACAAGAAGCAAGAGATGCTTGAGAAGGTAATCAGGGAAAAGAAATCAAAAGGAACTTATCAAAGTTGAACTATTTACATTCCTACATGGAAAAACAATAACTGTAACTGATGAAACTTTTCTCAGTATGAAAATAGTTGAAGAAGGGTATATGGGCATATGAATACATATGTGAATATGTGTATATATGTTTACAGGTATACATGGATAGAGGGCACAGGTTGAATTTGGTGGGAAGGGATGATACTTAAGGGGTGAAGTTAAGAGGTAAGAGAGGAAAGTGGCAAGAGGAGATGGGGAGAGACAGGGTAGGGTAAACTACCTCATGTAGAAGAGGCAAGGGGAAGTAGTTGCAGGGGAGGGGAAGAACAGGAAGGCAAAAAGGCAAAAGCATATTCTCATTGAAGTTGGCTCAAGGAGAGAATCACATACATACTAAATGGAATATCTTACCCTCACTCACTCTCTTGAGTAGGGGAAAGGGGGATGAGAGAGGGGATGATGGAGGGGAGGGCATTCTGGGGAGAGGGGAGGTTAGAAGTACCCACTATCAAAGAGGGGCAGGATCAAAGTAGGGAATGGACCAGGTGGGAGGTGAGACAGGTGGGAGGGAAATATAAGCAGTCTTTTACAATATATCTACCATGGTAATGTTTTGCATAGATATACATGTACAACACATACTGAATTGCCTATCTTCCCAGAGGCAGTGGGTGACAGGGGAGGAAGGGACTGGATCTGAAATTCAAAGTTTTAAAATTAAATGTTTCAAATGTTTAAAAATACTATTATTAATACTATTTTGCATGTAATTGGGAGATAAGATGTGCAGGCATTGGGGCACAGAGATTCACCTTGCCCTAATGGCAAAGTCGAAGGGGGTATGGAAGAAGATATGGGAGAGAACAGATTGGATGAGGGGATATCTTGTGGGACTGCTATTTTGGGGTGGTGGGTAGGGGAAAAATGGGGAAAAATTGTAACTCAAAATCTGGTGGAAATGAATGATGTAAACCAGAAGTTAATAAACCATTTGTTAAAATTTTTTTAAAAATTAAAAAAAAAAGGTACTGGGTGTTGCTACTAATTTCTGCTCCACTTTCCTCTAGCAACCAATTTCTGTCCTCCCTATACTTGTCTTTCTAGCAGTTTCCACACAACTCAGTAGCATTTAATGTAAGTTCCCTTGATATGTGCTTCTGTAAATGTTTTAGTTTACTGTTCTGTCTTAATGTGCTAAAATTGCAATTGTGCTTCTTCCATGTTTTCTGTATTTTCTCCTTCCTTCAGTTCAAAACAACCCATTTGGTTCATTTATTAACTAATGCTTTCTGCCAAGTTCTAGGAGATATGCTCTGAGGAATCAAGGACACTTTCTTGCTAATGTCCTTGGGAGTTGGGGTAGGAAAAGCTATGATATTTTAGTCAGTTGTGGTTTAGTTGCTCTATTAGATCTTAGCCACAAAATGCAAGATACAGGCTTTATATTTGATAAACGATATTATAAAAAAATTTTAATGTCACAAGTTGCTATATTCTTTTTTTAAACCAATGCTTTATTAACTTCTGTTTTACATCATTCATTTCCACCAGATTTTGAGTTACAATCATTTTCCCCCTGTTATTCCCCTACCCAACCTCCCAGAATAGCAGTCCCACAAGATATCGCTTCCTCCAATCTGCTCTCTCCCATACCTTCTCCCATACCCCTTCGACTTTTCCATTAGAGGAAGGTGAATCTTTGTGTCCCAATGCCTGCACATCTTATCTCCCAATTACAAGCTAAAGAGTATTAATAATAGTATTTATATATATTTGAAACATTTAATGTTAAGACCTCGAATTTCAGATCCATTTCCTTCCTCCCTTGTCACCCATTCCCTCTTGGGAGATAAGTAATTCAGTATATATTGTACATGTTTAGCTATGCAAAACATTATCATAGTAGATATATTGTACAAGGCTGCTTATAATTCCCTCCCACTCATCCCACCCCCCACCTGGTCCATTCCCTACATGATCCTGTCCCTCTTCTATAGTGGATACTTCCAACCTCCCTTCCCCCCAAGGATGCCCTCCCATCCATCATCCCTCCTCTCATCCCCCTTCTCCCTATCCTGCTGCAGGTTAAGATATCCCATTTAGTATGTATGTCATTCTCTCCCTGAACCAAATTCAATGAGAATGTGGTTTTGCCTTTTTGTGCCTTCCTATTCTCCCCCTCCCTTGCAACCACTTCCCCTTGCTTCTTCTACATGAGATAGTTTACCCTACCCTGTCTCTCCCCATATCCTCTTGCCACTTTCCTCTCTCACCTCATAATTTCATCCCTTGAGTATTCTCCCTTCCCAACAAATTCAACCTATGCCCTCTATCCATATATAACTGTAACCATATACACACACATTCACATATGTATTCATATGACCACACCCCCTTCTTCCATTATTTTCATAGTGAGAAAGATATCATCAGTCTCAGTTATTGCTTTTCCATATAGGAATGTAAATAGTTCAACTTTGATAAGTTCCTTTTGATTTCCCTGATTACCTTCTCAGGCATCTCTTCCTTCTTGTGTCTGGATGTCAAATTTTCTATTCAATTCTGGTTTTTTCCTCAAGAATGCTTGAAAGTCCTCTATTCCACTGAATGACCATATTTTCCCCTGAAACAAAATACTCAGTTTTGCTGGGTAGGTGACCCTTGGGTTCATTCCCAGTTCTTTGCCCTCTGGAATATCATATTCCATGCCCTTCGATCCCTCAGTGTAGAAGCTGCCAGGTCCTAGGCTATTCTGATTGTGTTTCCACAATATTGAAATTGTTTCTTCCTGGCCGCTTGTAGTATTTTCTCCTTGATCTGGGGATTCTGGAACCTGGCTATAATATTTCTGGGAGTTTTCTTTTTGGGATCATTTTCAGGAGGTGATCGGTGGATTCTTTCAACCTCTATTTCCCCCACTGGGTCTAAAACATCAGGGCAATTTTCCTTGAGGATTTCTTTAAGGATGATTTCTAGGTTCTTTCTTTGATCATGGCTTTCAGGTAGTCCAATAATTTTTAAATTGTCCCTCCTGGATCTATTTTCCAGGTCAATGGTTTTCCCATGAGATATTTCACATTGCCTTCTATTCTTTCATTTGTTTGGATCTGTTTAATAGTATCTTGATTTCTCATAAAGTCACTAGCTTCCATTTGCTCCAGTCTAACTCTGAAGGAATGAATCTCCTCAGTGAACTTTTGATATTCTTTTTCCATCTTGCAAATTCGACTTTTTAAGGCATTCTTCTCCTCATTGCCCTTTTGGGCCTCCTTTGCCATTTGAGTTAGTCTATTTTTTAAGGTGTTGTTTTCCTCAGTCAGGCTGTTGACCCTCATTTCATGCTTTTCCTGCATCCTTCTCATTTCTCTTTCCAATTTTTCCTCCACTTCTCTTATTTGATTTTTAAAGTCCTTCTTAAGGTCCTCTATGGCCTGCAACCCGCTCATGTTTTCCCCTGGGGCTTTTGGAGCAGGACTTCTGACCTCACAGTCTTTTTCCCGCTCTATGCCCCCAAAATAGGAGTCTAGGGTTGCATTTTTCTGTTTCCTTTGCCTTGGCATGTTGCCACTTAATTGCTTGACTTTTGGGCCTGTTGCCACACTATGGCTTTAAGGCCAGATAGAGGAATTTTCATCCCGAACGTGTGGGGGGCAATTTCCCTTTCTGGCAAGCTGTAAACCCACCCACGACTTCCACCCTAGATCACAATCCAGATCCAGGGAGGTTAAAGCAAGAGCGATTACCCCCCCAAGACTGATTGCTGGATCTCCCTACAATTTGCAGGCCTGGGAGCTGGAGCTGCCTCTGAAAACTACAAAATGGCGTGTCTCCTCAGAGGCTTCTAGCCCCCAGGGGAGGGAGCTGATGCATTCCCCAAATACTGGTCCCAAAGTCCATAGGACACTAACCTCTTACTTTGTCCTAGGCATGTCTATGTTGATAATTCTGGAATCGCCACAGCTCTTGGTGTTCTGGTGTTCCTCCAGCTGGCTGCTGGCCCTGCTGCCCTGGGGCTAAAACCTGGGCCTGCTATATTCTTTATATCTTTGAACCATTTTGTTTTTCCCTTCAATTTGTACAGCACAACTCAGTAAGAAAAAGAATTTTTTACTGAAGTATGCATAACATCAACTTTTGTATTTGGAACCAGAGGACATGAATTCAGATTCTGGCTCTGCCACTTACTATTTTGTGACCTTGCGCAGACACCTCTAGGACTCAATTTCTTTGTCTATAAAATAAAAACAATGGACTAGATCAGGAGTTCTTAACCAAGGGTCCATGAACTTGTGTAATATTTTGATAACTATATTTTAAAATTGATTTCTTTTGGAATTATATGCATTTTATTTTATGCTTTTTTTTTTAACTGATTGGGTGCAGATTTAAGCATTTTTATTTTATTTTCTGGGGAATTTTTTTGGTCTGTTTTCTTCTGCAACGTGACTAATATGGAAATGTTTACATGACTACACATATACATGGTTTTTTTTTGTTCTAAGTTTTATTTATATTTTAAATTATAAAGCCCTTTACTTCCTCCTACCTGCCCCACACACATTGTAAGTGACTAATTAATTAGACCCCTATTTTATATTATTCCATATGGGTAGTGACTATAAGTTCTGATATTGGGGCTCAGAGCTATGAACTGAAGATTGTAAATTCACTGGCTTAATCCAAGGAAGCTAACTAGAGGACTTCCACCATTGTTTTTTCTTGTTATGGTGACCAAGCCCAGCAAGGTAGAGGTAACTCAGTTTCATGGAAAGTTCCCCAGCTATTTTTTTTTTGAAGGTGGGGAGGCAAGGCAATTGGTGTTAGGTGACTTGCCCAAGGTCACACAGCTAGTAAGTATGTCAAGTGTCTGAAGTCAGATTTGAACTCAGGGCCCCCTGAGTGCAGGGCTAGTGCTTTATTCACTGCACCACCTAACTGCCCCATCCCTAGCTATTTTTCTTGCCCCACTGGCCCCTGTCATCCTTGTATTGCGCAACAGAGAAATGACCATGAGCACTACCAACAAGTAGGCCTGGTTACAAGCCTGTGTCCTGCCTTTCTTATTTTTTTCTTTCTTTTTCATAATTTTATTTTAGACTCAAAAGTCAGAACACAAATAGAGAACAGAGAAAAGAAAACAAACATATCATAAACCTAAATATTGGAGTTTAAATACAAAGTTAAAAAGAAAAAAAAAGCATGTTGTATGCATAACAGAACATGAGAGAATTCAAAATATATAACAATAAATTTTCATTTCAAGAAAGCCTTATGATAAATAATAATCGTTGTGTTGAGAACTGTCCATCTTTGCTTCCTTGTGAGTTTTCTTTTGTTCTCTGCTGTCCACTTTTTCACTTTCTTCTTTTTTTCCCTCCCCCCAAGGCCCTACTCCTAGAAGGCCACAATAAAGTTTAGATATGTTTCTCTATAGCTATAAATATATACATACCTTCCCCTACCCCCTATTTTATGCTTTTAGAATAATTAATCTGAGGAGGCCATATAGCCTCCGCTAGACTATTAAAGTGGTCCATAATGCAAAAAAGCTTAGTAACACCTGTGCTCAAGAGATAAAGTGATATAAACAGATCAGCAGGATGGAAAAGACTGAGAAGGCAAACATGAAAAGCCAAGACAGTCCACAAAATGAAAAAGCTAGAGCTGAGATTCCTTTTTTTGTACAATTGGCAGTCTTGTGACAGCCATGGACTCCATCTCAGAATGTTTCCACATAAATTAAATAAGTGCTAAAATTTCAGGCAAAAGTTAATTTGTTTTAAAAGATGTGATTTTCTTCCATTTATAATCATAGACCCCTAAAATCTATCCATAGACCTCCAGCCCTTGATCCATATAAAGAAAGCAACTCAAATTTGAACCTCAGACTGAAAAACTATAAAGATTTGAAATAAGCATTTACTGACATTGATAAAACACCTACCTAAAAAGGAATTGGCAAAAAATGGTTAAAGGCAACTCCTGAGATGTCATGAAAAGGAAAAAAAATAGAAGTGTTTCCTTCTGCTCCTTTTATCTTACCTAACATATACGTATATATATATATTTTAATGGGCTCTAACAAGACTTTCTTCCTTTTTCCTAAAAAAAATATTATTTAGTAACTATCTTGATTCCTGGTTAACATTAGTTGCTTAGTAATTTTGTCTATTTCCTCTTTCAACAGATTATATTTCGTTACGTGTTAGAGATTTCAAACATTCCTGAAAAACACCTGGCCCATTAAATTGCTGCTCATTTTGGCTTCTCTTAGTCCTGGCTACCTCAATAAACATAGTGGAGAGGAAACAACTATTGTAAATATTTATGGACCATTGGGGCGGCTAGGTGGCTCAGGGAGTAGAGCGCCACCTCTGGAGTTTGAAGGACCTGAGTTCGAATCCAGCCTCAAACACTTAACAGACACAAACAAAAACCTAGCCGTGTGACCTTGGGCAAGTTACTTAACCCCAATTGCCCTCCAAAAACTAAATAAATAAATAGGTTTCACTATTAAAAATATATATATTTATGGAGCATGAAAACAAAAGATATGCTATTGAACCATCTGATCAACAAATAAGCATTTATTTATTTTTTTGTTTGTTTTTTGTTTTTGCTTTTTGGAGGGGGGGAAGGCAGGGCAATTGGGGTTAAGTGACTTGCCCAAGGTCACAAGGCTAGTAAGTGTTAAGTGACTAAGGCCGGACTTGAACCCAGGATCTCCCAACTCCAGGGCCCGTGCTCTATTCATTGTACCACCTATCCACCCCAAAATAAGCATTTATTAAGAGCTTACTATGTACCATAGATCCCTCAATGCTAGGGGTAGATGTAGTTTTAACCAAACAAGAGACAGGCAATTACAGAAAATAAAATGGGTAATTTTGATTATATAAAACAAAGGCTTCCACACAAACAAAATAAATACACACAGGATAAAAGGGGAAGTCATCAAATGGGCAAAAAAAAATCTTCCTATCAAATTTCTCTGATAAGGATTGATATGTAAGATACATATTTAATATATATATACATACATACATACACATATATGTGTTAATATACATATATTTATATATGTGTTTATATATACTATATTAATTTGTTTTTGTGTGTGTATACACACATACCAAGTAGTCAAATGATATGAACAAACAGTTCTCAAAAGAACTGCAGACTATTAATACTCATATGAAAGAATGTCTACATCACTGTATTAACAATGCAATATTCACTATGCCTATGGCAATTATAAATAGGCTTATGTGGTTATTAATCACGAAATATATCAGGCTCTCTATATGGGGATAAAGCCAGAGCATTTATTAAAATACCAAATAACTGAGTCCCAAAACCAGAAAGTCAAAGCCATCAGAGTAGTTATGAAATTGGCATAAGTAGTTAATGTAGTAACTAACCACATTCTTTTTTTTTTTGCCAAAGAAAAGTAAAATTTATTAAAAGTTTACTTGCATTAGATACAGAGTAAGTCTGTGCTAGAAAATTCTACAGCACTCTCACTATTCTCTGGCATTTTATGGCACTCTCACTATTAAGGCTCTCACTAGCATGAGGACAAGACAGGGTCTTATATACACAAGGTTGTGGGAGGAATCTAGGGATGGTCTAGGGGAGGAGTTTGGGGAGGGTTTTCAGGAGGAGTTAATGAAGTCAATGAGTGATTAAGGGTGGGAGGTAGCTGGAGGCTCCAGACAATGGTGGGCTAGGCCAGTTCAAGGGTGTATTGATATTCTGATAGGCTCAGGGGTGGGCTAGGCTAGTAACTAGGCTAGTACTTAGCAGTTAGTAAGAAGGCACAAGGTAAGGCTTATGGCCTCATGCAAATGCCTCATCAAATGAGACCATTTAATCTAGAGTCCAAGGGAGGTTCCCAGAGCTTGTACCTCAAGGACTCATCATTCAGACATGGATGGAGTGGGCATCAGGAGTGTAGCTCTCTGCTGGGCTCCAAGGGTCCAATGGCCCACACTTCCCTCTGCCACCAAGGTCATGCTCCAGGAATTGGCCTCTCCTCAGGTGACTGTTGCTCTGCATCTGTTTGTTCTCCATGTGACCCTCTGCTCCACTGTATAAGCTTCTTCTGTCTTCAGCTACTGTCAGTTCATAAACACTGCTGCTGTGATATTTAGTTCCAACTAGTGATAAAACATCTGGGTCTCCTGAGCTCATAAACTTACTTGGACACGAATCCCAGCATGCATACTTGCCTGTGAACATATGCCATGTACCCTTCTTCAATTATTTTCATAATGAGAGAGGTTTCATCAAACACAGTTATTGTTTTTCCATGTAGGAATGTAAATAGTCCAACTTTGATAAGTTCCTTTTGATTTCTTTTCCATGTTTACCTTCTCAATCATCTCTTGCTTCTTGCATCTGAATGTCAAATTTTCTATTCAACTCTGGTTTTTTCATCAAGAATGCTTGAAAGTCCTCTATTCCACTGAATGACTATATTTTCCCCTGAAACAAGATACTCAGTTTTGCTGGGTAGGTGACCCTTGGCTTCAATCCCAGCTCTTTTGCCCTCTGGAATATCATATTCCATGCTCTTCAATCCCTCAGTGTAGAAGCTGCCAGGTCCTAGGCTATTCTGATTGTGTTTCCACAATATTGAAATTGTTTCTTCCTGGCTGCTTGTAGTATTTTCTCCTTGATCTGGGAATTCTGGAACCTGGCTATAATGTTCCTAGGAGTTTTCTTTTTGGGATCATTTTCAGGAGGTGATCTGTGGATTCTTTCAACCTCTACTTCCCCCACTGGGTCTAAAACATCAGGGCAATTTTCCTTGAGGATTTCTTTAAGGATGATTTCTAGGTTCTCTCTTTGATCATGGCTTTCAGGTAGTCCAATAATTTTTAAATTATCTCTCCTGGATCTATTTTCCAGGTCAATAGTTTTTGCCATGAGATATTTCACATTGCCTTCTATTCTTTCATTTGTTTGGATCTGTTTAATAGTATCTTGATTTCTCATAAAGTCACTAGCTTCCATTTGCTCCAGTCTAACTCTGAAGGAATGAATCTCCTCAGTGAGCTTTTGAGATTCTTTTTCCATCTGGCAAATTCAGGTTTTTAAGGCATTCTTCTCCTCATTGCCTTTCTGAGCCTCTTTTTCCATTTGAGTTAGTCTATTTTTTAAGGTGTTAATTTTCCTCAGTCAGGCTGTTGACTGTCATTTCATACTTTTCTTGCATCTTTTTCATTTCTCTTTCCAAATTTTCCCCCACTTCTCTTATCTGCTTCTTAAGGTCCTCTATGGCCTGTAGCCAGCTTGTATTTTCATTTAGGGCTTTTGGTGCATGACTTCTGACCTCACAGTCCTCCTCCATGCTCTTTGCCCCTAAAATAGGAGTCCAATGTTTAACTTTTCTATTTATTTTGTTTCATTTGCCCAGGCATGTTGCCACTTAATTACTTGATTTTTTGGGCTTGTTGCCACAGTAGGACTCTGCCACCAGACAGGGGAGCTTCCACCCAAATATGGGGTCTTCACAACTTCTGCCAGTTGGGTAGCCTCTGTAAAGCCTCCACCCACTCTGGCAAGTTGGATACCCACCCCAAACTTCCCCCCCAGACCACAATCCAGATCCAGGCAGTTTAAAGTAAGAGTGATTAACCCCCAGACTGATTGCTGGATCTCCCTACAGTTCGCAGACCAGGAGCTAGAGCCACTACTGACCCTGCAAAATGGCTTCTGTGCAGCTGTTTCTTCAGCAGCTTTTCGCCCCCAGGGGAGGCAGCCTCACATTCCCCAAATACTGGTCCCAAAGTCCATAGGGCACCTCTCACTTTGTCCTGGGCATATCTGTGCTGACAATTTTGGAATCGCCACAATTGCTGGTATTCTGGGGTTCCACCAGCTGGCTGAAGGCCTGGCCGCCCTGGGGCTAAAACCGAGGACCAGGGCTTGGCTCTGTGGGCTGCACTGTCGGTTCCCAGCGCGCCGTGCTGCCTGCTCTCAGAGCACTTCGCTGGCCACTTCCTGCAGGGCTGCTGGGCTGTCCTCTGCAGGAGGTTAGCTTCTCTGTGCAGTTCTGTGGGTGCTGTGGCTCCAGAAGTTGTTTGGAGTCCCCTTTCACATTATTTGAAATTTGTGTGGGGCAGAGCACATTGGAAATGCTTTTTCTACTCCGCCATCTAACTAACTACATTCTTAAGCCTTCAAAACAGAACAGGCTACCTCAGGCAAAGGTCCTTCTCTCCCCACTCACAGCAACTGGTCAGTGTCCAGGAAGTGTGCTCACAACAGCTCCACCCCCCCGCAGTTCCAGTCCCTGGCAGGACCCAACAAGAGTCCTTAGCAGAAATTCTGGCTGGCTCAAAAAGGGGTTTGCGCCTCCACCTCTACCTCGGCCATTACTGCTACTGCTTTTGCCTCGGCCACCAACAGTCCCCACCGGAACTCTAGCTTTTTTTTCCTCTTCCTCTTACCCCACCCCTTCCTGCTATGTCAGCAAGTCCAATGGGGCATGGAAGATCTTTAAATCCCATAACCCTTACAATCACCAATAAGAGAAATGAAAGCCAAAATAAGCCAGAGGTTTTACTTCATACATTGCAAATTGACCAAGATGACAAAGGTGAGAAAAGTTAATGTTGGAAGATGAGCACACTAGTACATTGCTGATAAACCTATGAATCAGTATGATAATTTTGGGAAGCAATTTTTAATTGTACAAATGAAGTAAATGAAATATCCATACTCTTTGACCCAGAGAGACCATTACTCAGCTTATACCCCAAGGAAGCAATTAATAAGAAAGTCTCTATATACACAAAATCCTTTATAGCAGTAATTTCTGCTACAGCAAAGAATCAGAAACAGAGTAGATTCCCATCAACTGGGCAATTTCTAAACAAATTGTCTGTAATGGAAATGCAGATTTAAAGATATTCCCTGCCCCTAGCATAAGTGCACCTGGAGCCTATGGTGGGAAGCTTGTTTTTTAGGAGAGCCCACACCTTGATACTTTGTGATTGGGCAGTGGGTCCAGAAGGTTGTTACATTCTCTGAGCCAGGAGAAGGCTATATAAACCCTGAGGAGAGGCTTTGCTTTGGGGCTCACTTTGAGAAGTGTTGTGTGGTTTGACCAGATGAGACTCTGGGAAGCCGTTGTTGAGAGCCCCCCGGCTTTGAAAACCCAGATGTTGATGCTTCCCTCTCTGGTAACTGTGATTTGGTATTGATGCATGTAATGTTGGGACAGTTTGGAAGCCTGTCTGTTTGATTTGTAAGTTCTGTAACTCTGAAGTTTGAGGTGCTGACCTTTTCCCCTGAACTAGGTAATGTGTGTTTGTTTGATTAAAGTAAGCTTGTTAACCCATTTTGAGTTGCTTTCCTTTTGAAAAGCAGATCTAAGAACCTGTGTTGGCAGTCACCCTGGGGATATTGGGGTGCTTGCTGCTACATTGTCATACACGAATATAATGGAATATTAACTCTGCTGTAAGAAAAGATGAATACAAAGAAGCACAGAAAGAGCTATACGAACTGATGCATAGTGAATAGAGCCAAGAAAACATACATGGTTACCACAATCATGCAAATGGCTCTCTAAGAAGGGAAGGCAGGGGAACACTGGGTGAAATTGTTATTCATTTGTTTAGGTTGTGGCCAACTCTTTGTAGCCCCATTTGGGTTTTTCTTGGTAAAGATATTAGAATGGTTTACCATTTCCAGCTCATATTATTGATAAGGAAACTGAGGCAAACAGGGTTAAGTGACAATCACATAGCTTTGTCTGGGGCTAGATTTGAATTCAGGTCTTCCTGACTCCAGGCCCTATGCTTTATCCAATATGCCACCTAGCTGCCCAAACAATGGCAGATACCTTGTGGGAGGATTTACATGTTGAAATTATGAAACTGATGTGCTACCTACCACATCAGTGAGTCTCCTTAGATTGAAATAATGGTAATGCAAAAAGCCAAGTTATAAATACAGCTCTGTGCTAAAAGCTGGGGGGAAAAAAGAAAGGGGCAACAGTATCTGCTCTCAAGGAACCTATAGTCTAATGGTGGAAATGTAAGGCTAGATCTGTGATTTCATTGTTACTGATTTCCAGATGAGGAAATTTCCTCTACCAATATAAGAAGGTACCTTCTCTACAACTTAGATTAAGGCTAGATCTGTGATTTCATTGTTATAGACTTCCAGATGAGGAAATTTCCTCTACCAACATAAAAAAGCACCTTCTCTGCAACTTAGATTACTGAAACATTGAGTGACCTCCTCAGGATTAGTCAGGGATGGATCAGGATGAGTCAGAGATGGAACTTTAACTCAGTTCTTCATGTGTTTAAGGCCAGTTCTCTAACCCAACCTGATGCCTATAGGGTAGATGGAAGGTAAACTTAAGAGAGCTTAGGTTTTGTGGAGAAAATAGGACACCTGAACTAGACCTCGAAAGATGAGTGTTTATTTCACAGAAAATGTGAGGACAGGCACATTCCAGGCAGAAGAGCTGACTTCTGTAAATGTATGAAAACCAAAGATCGGTATGACAAGTTCATACTCCAGCAAAGAAAAGTTCAGTCTGGCTGGAGCAAAGAGTATATGTAATATCTAATGGAATAATGCAAAATAGGCATGGCATAAAGAAAAATCTAGAGGTAGGAACGTTTGTTAAATGGTAATCACAAAATCTAGATTTAGGTAATAAGAATGAGAACTAGGTTCATGGCAGAGGGAGTAACAGAGTAGATGGATACAAGACCAGTAGCAAGGACTTGGTTAAAGAGCTTGATAGAGAGTTGTGTTAAATAAAATTTCAGGTCTAGATAACTAAGGAAAATGCTGGTTTATCATTAACAGAAATTGGGAAAAAATATAAATATGCTTTTTGATAGGTTGAGCTTTAGGTGAGATGTCATGTGGACAGTTGGAAGGTCAAGCGATATTAAGGCTTGAGATACAGATTTTGTAATCATTCATGTAGAGGCAGTATTGAAATTATGGGAGCAGATGTGAAGCAAAGCAATCACACTCAAAAGATCACAGAAACCATGCGATGCAAAACACCTGATCTCTTACCCAGCTAGGACCTAATCTAATTATTTTGCATGAAATTGTAAATCTCTTTTAGGTACTCAAATGAGATAAAGTGCTTTCCAACCCTAAAGCACCATATAGAGATGCTAGCAAATATTGGACAACTTGCTTTTCATTTTACATATTACTTTCAAAGTCCTCCTGCTTATGATTCCTTCTGACCTTGTTTTTGTCTATTTCAAATTTTAAAAAAAGTCCTAGTGACCCTTTTTTGTTCATTTTGCAATCCTATCCTAGCTTACGTGCTCTCTATCCCCAACTGAGGGGGCAGGAGAAAGGAAGAATATTTCTAATGTAACCCCTGCCCCACAGCCCATCAGTATGGGACTCTCATTGATGGAGATGAATACCCAGCGCTGCTCCAGAAGCAAGAGAGCTTCAGTCTTCATCAGAACCCCCTGCGGATTCACTGAGTTTCAGTATTTCTGGGTATTTCTGGCTTCCAGCTTTAAGAGAGATGGAAGAGGCCAACCTCACTTCAGGCTGCTTAAGGAAACGATTCTGGAAAGACATGAGTAGAGCTGGCAGTCTCCATCATATACTTACTCCCAGCTTGATTACACTGGAGATTCAAGAATTTCCCTATATTGAGATCTAGGAAACTGCCTCTTGATTGAGCAGTTATACCTGCTCCCAATGTTCCCAAAAGTTCCTTCACTATGTATTGTCTGGTATACATTCTCCTATGTATACCTTCTCTGATTTCTGTTTTACTATGATTTTGATAAATGGGATTCTTTGCTATTTGCTGTGTTAATTGTGGAACTGGTATTTGGTAGTAAAGGAGTTAAAGCTTTGGATATAGAACTTGAGGGGGATCCCCATTCTCCTTAGAAATAACAAGCTATCAGAATTTAAGTTAAAGCTAGTCATGTCCCCTAATATTTAAGAGAGCATATAGATAATCCTTCTAGCCCAGTACCACCTCTCTCAGAGGAAAGAAGGGCAGCCTCCAGCTTCCCCTCAGGACAAGAATGAAAATCTCCCTTGGAGAAGGGGGTGAGAGGAGGAAGAGAAGAGGCTGGAGATGCCTACTTTGCCTCCTTTCTAGCCACACAAAATGACAAGCTTTTCCTTACCTGTAGGCCTTGATACATGTGGGATCATTCTCTACCATAACAAATGTGTATAATCAAGCTAAATAAATTCCCACAAAAATTATGTCCTAAGGAGACTGTAAAGAACCACACTGAGGACAATTTTGGAGCATATTTCTATTTAGGTGGCAATAGGGGAAAGAATAACAGTAAACAGAAAAAAAATCAGTGTCACAAAAGCAAAAGGAGAAGAAAGTGTCAAGGAAGAAGGTGATTAGCAATTAAAGTTCAGAGATGTGGATTGACAGGGTCACTGTATTTGTCAATTCAGAAATGGTAACTAATGGAGAAAGCAGTTTTAGTAAAATAACAGTGAAAATAAATAGTGAAAGATTACTGCAATTTGTGAAGTAAGGAAGGAGAGGTATTAAATGATATGCTTAAGTAGAGAATAATATTCTGGTATGACTTAGTTTAGCGAAGAGAATGTTTCCAAATTCTGAATCTCCACTAGCTGTTTACTTTAATGCCTTGAAGATTTGACTCCTTTAACTTTTGTCATAGTACACAGCCTTTTGTCTATTAGTAACAATCTTAATTACAATAAGGCCACATTCCAAATTACTATCACTCCATCTTACATTGGTTCATTTTAAATTGAAGGATTTACTTTGTAGGATAATTTTTCGTTTAAGAAATTAATGCACTGCAAGGTAAACTTTCAGAAAGGTAATTTCAACCTGAAACAGAACTTCTCTCGGATTGACTTGCCCAAGGTGATAAGAGCAGCAAAACAAGAATTCGAAACTGGAGCCAACCTTATTCAGTTCCGATTTTCACTGCCGTTACCTGTTATACTCTGCTCCCTGTTTGATTGTAGTTCCGGCACAAACAAGACAAATCCTTTCCTGGCCAAGTTTCTAGGGCCAGTTTAATATGCTAGTCTTACCATCCAACTCACCCAAACGATTCCAAACAAGCCAACATGCATTGAATATGCACCTACCATGTGGCTGGCACTGTGCTAAGCAAACATACCCTTACCGTACCTCTAGTCCCACATTAGAAACGAGACCACCTTTACATCCTTCCCCTTATGCCTTCCTTTTCCTGGGCCCCATCTCATAGCCCTGGCTTGAAACTCCAAGAGTTCCTAGCAGCAAGTGCTCCCAGTGAAGGGGGGAGGGTATGGCCCAAGCCAGCCCACTTACACCTGTCCTCCCCAGATAGGGGCGCGCCAGCAGGATTTAAAACTCGGGGCCGGAAGGGACTTGGGACTTTGGCTCCGTTCTGGACCTGGGAGGACTGCAGACATTCCCACGGAGGCAGCGAAGGAAGGAGGTGTCCGTGGCCCACGGCGCTGCCCCTGTGATGCCAATGCCGGGCACCCAGTCCGGTCCAAAGAAGCCTACGGATGCCGTAAAGGGGGAAGTGTTGTCTCCCCGCCCAACCCGTGGGCACAGGTTGTGTGTCCCACCCCCTTCCCTGGTCCCCTCTTTTCCGTCTCAGCGCTCCCCTAGTGCCCCGCGCGCCCGCCTCGGGCGTCAGCGGCCACTCGCCAGGGCCTCGCCCCGCCCCCTTTCTCTTTCCCTCCGGAGTCCGCGCGAGGAACGGCGGTTAGTGGCACCTTAACGGCCCCCCACAGCCCCCACTAACGGACCGGTCTGGGTAAGTGGCTGGGAAGGCACCGGGCTGTCGTAAAAGTGTCGTGAAAGTGCCCGCCCCTGGCCACCCTCGAGGACACCTGGACGGAGGCGGCGGCAGCCGGTCGTTCGAAGACGACCATGCCGGTGTCCGTGCCCCGGGACTCGGCCTTGCCGTGGGGCTAGTGAGTCGTGAGGACGACCGAAGACTCGCCTTCATGGAGAGCCTGCTCTCCTGCGTTTATTCCTGCTGCTGTTCCTCCTCAGGCCGCTGAAGCGACTTCCGCGCTCTCTCCCCGCCGGGCCACTGTGGCCGCCGCCTCCGGGGCCATGCTGCCAGCCTGGCTAAGCCGGGGATCCCGGGGGGTGCTCCAGGGCGCCGGGCGCAGCCTCTCGCTCGCCCCCCGTGCCTGTAGCCCCGTGTCTTTGGAGCGGGGGGCCTCTGTGGGGGCCAGGTTCGAGCAGGAGCCTGCCGAGGAGCCGGTGGGGGCAGCCGGGCGGTGGTCTAGGAAGGGCGGACTCGAGGAGTTCCTGACGGGCGCCGGCAGGCGGCCCCGGCCCACCTTGAGCCCGGGCCCCGTCGCTTCCTGCGGCTGCTGGGGCCTCCTGCCCACCCACTGGGGGCTGCTCCCACCCGCGCCGGGCAGCCCCCGGCCCAGGACTGGGGTCGCGGCCGGCCTGCGGTTGGCGGGGTCCGGCCGAAGGGGACACAGCTCCGGATGGGGAAAGGAGACCCCGGAACAAACGCCACAAGCTGCAGGTGCGAAAGGAGTCTTGAACTCGCCGTGGAGTCAGCATCCCTCCAGCCTGGTAGGTACCGTGGAGAGGAGCCCCTGTGCCCCTCCCCCAGTAGCGGGCTCCCGCGCACTGCGGGGACTGCGGGGACTAGCCCCCGAGTCCCAAGGCTGAACTTGTGAAAGTCCGCGCTGAACTGAGCCGCGCGTGCCGCGTGCTGAGCATCCTCCAGGGTGGGTCATTCCAGTGTCACTGTGGAGCCCCGTGCTTTTGGGGAGCTCCCGGCGTGGAAAAGTGGATTCTTTCTGTTAAGGAATCAATAAAACGTACACAATTTTCAGGGAGGAAGCAAAACTTCCTTTAAAGACTTAATTTTAAGCAAATGATTATTCGGTTTTAAGCTATATCCCCAAAAGACGAATTGTTTTTAGTTCTAATTAAAAATGTATATCTTTGATTTTTAAAATAAAAATAAAACTTCTTTGCTGCTTGAGGTAGGAAATATTTTCCAACTTTTTTTTGTTACCTGGTTCAATATTGACCAAACATTAAGTCTGTCAACCCGGTTTTAAGTGTGGGATAACTTTTGTTATCATGATAGCAAGTTTCACTCCAATTGTTACATCTTCAATTGTTATGTCTTCAATGGCCCTCTATTAGGCCATTCCATCAGATGTGCAGCATGAGTTGAGGTAACCACATCAGGGCAGAAGTGTAAGCTGCCTTAATAGCTAAAGCATGTTGGCATTTGAGTGCTGTATGGTTTGAGGTTGCCATATCCTGGCAGAAGTTCCTTCATAAACTTCAGTCCTTTCTCGAGCATGACACAGGTTGAGTGTCATCTGGTTGGGTAATCTGAGATTAGCTTCTTTAACTTTTTGAGAGTTTTACAAATTTAGCTTAATGATTGTGAATTAATTTGATAATACATTTTCCCTGACCTGAATTATATGGCAGAAACACTCTTTTCATTATTAACTTGGGATCCAATCTAGCTTTTTCAGTCATAATTATCGAATTAATTTACCTGGATATACAAGACTGTTTATCTTTGCTTATTTTATCTTATTAGTTCCCCCAAGAGTAATTCTTAATGTTTTAATTTTTATTTCCTTACCCTCAGTCATTAATTGACCTATCACATTTTTGTTCATTATCTCATTGGATATGTTTAACTTGCTCTACACCAGACTATGCTGGGAAATTTAAGTCTTTGTTTTTTGAAGTGTGGCAGTGGAAAAGAGAGTGTGACCTTTTAACTTGAATTTGGACACACTCCTAGTAGGGTTCAGTTAAATTATGTAAGAGGACCCATTCAGCAAAATCCATTTCACAGTTATTTATTGAATGTCTACCATATGCCAGGTGTATTATGGTAGGCATTTTAGGATAGGTAATGGGGAAGGGAGGATACAGAAAAAGATAACATGGCCTAAAATAAATGTCTGGAGATTTGTATTCCACTTGGATTACTAAATGATAGTCTTACAAATTGTGAATTTCACTGTACTTTTCAGATGATGTGTTTTTTTTTTTCAAACTAGGTTTAAAAACATTGGTTGCCTGATCCTGTTAGAAAAGTGAAGTGCTTCAGAATACCCTTTTTCTTAGAATCTTTCAGTTGAGATTTGGGTTTTTCAAATATGTCTTCCAAGTTTCAGTGAGGCACCAAATAATGAGACAATAATGGGTCTCTGGGTAGATGAGAAGAAAATCACGCTAGGGAATTAGGAGCAGCAATTCAGAGCCAGATTTCAGGAAAATCACATCATTGGAATACTTATGTTCTGTCATTTGCAGAATGCAAATTTGCATTTTAAAAACTGAAAGGCTGTCATTAGAAAAATTTATTTCCAAAAGTATGGGAGCTTCTGGAAGGCAACTGCAAATCAGCTATTTTGTCACTCTGTCAAGTTCAAATAGCTATTTGTAGCTTTCAAATCATTTTCAAGATGAAACCTAAATGCCAACATATTGCATAAAGATCTTCGAAGGGAAGACATTTGGTGGAAGAAATTAGTAGGAATGCCCTGAATTTTAGAGGTGGGGTACTGTTTAATTTTAGTTTCCAGACCTGTTTTATGAATTCTTTAAAATTGTTCTGGGTTGTATATTTTCCGTAACTTTCAGCAGGGCATCTGGGTAGAGATATTTTTTTTTGTTTTTTTTTTTGTTTTGTGGAGGGCAATTGGGGTTGAGTGACTTGCCCAAGGTCACACAGCTAGTTTTAGTGTTGTGTCTGAGGCTGGATTTGAACTCAGGTCCTCCTGACTCTAGGGCCAGTGCTTTATTCACTGTGCCACCTAGCTGTCCCTCGAGATATTCTTTAGACCAGCCTTCAAGGCTTTGCATAATGGTACAAATCTACAGTTTTAGCTTTATTTTATATCCTTTCATATACTATGTCTAAACTGGACTAATGATTATTCCACAAACATAAGCTATGCATTACTGCTTTTGTGCCTTTTGCTCATTCTGCTATACGGGGATGAAATGCCTTCCTCATCTTGAAATCTCTACCTTTTGAAATTCCATCCTTTGGCAGAACTCAAACAAACCTCCTTCTGAAACCATCTCATCTGAAACTTCTGGTTTTTGTTTTGTTTTGTTTTTTAGTAATTTGTTTGCATCTTTTTCTCTTTCTTCGAGTCTCTTCTTAATTGACCCACCTCTATTTAGGAGGCTGCTTGTAGAAGCAGCCAGATCAGATGCTGTCTTGTTTATATTTCCCATTAACTCTTAGTACAGTATAACATACCAAACAGTACCTAGTAGGAGTTCAATAAATTTTAGTAGACACAGAGTTAAATTGATAGTGGGTCAGATTAAAAGCACATAGTCTCTGTGATCCTGATCATTTGTGGGAAAGGAAGATTCTGCCACATTTTTGGTTTTCCTATAAACCAAACCCTTAATCTTTTTAGGATATGATGATACTGTTATAAAGTTACAAACAATTAAAGTATATGTTAATTTTTAACTTTCTTGTTTTTCTGTTCCAGTATGAAAATCCTTGGACAATCCCAAATTTATTGTCAATGACAAGAATTGCCTTGGCCCCAGTTTTGGGTTATTTGATTATTGAAGAAGATTTTAATGTTGCACTAGGAGTTTTTGCTTTAGCTGGGCTAACTGATTTGGTAAGTTGTAATTTGTCCTCAAAAATTATAAAATAATATTGAACTACCGTAGTCATTTATTAAAGGGCCAGTAAATGCTATAACCATCAGAAAAATCTATAAAATTTGAGGTCAGTACTGTTATTAATCTCTTAGAAGCATCTGTTCTCAGGTGGGAGCAATTCTCAAGTATTCCTTTATATTTAACTGTTATTTCAGTAACATAGTACTCTACATTTGTACAACTCTTGGGCATTTTTGAGGTGTGTTCATGTCTAAATAGTTTATTTTACCCTTACAAAATGTTATATAAATTAAGTAAAATGCCTAAAATTACATAGCTAGTTTGTAGCAGAACTGGAACTAGAACTCAAATCTTCTGATGCTGAACCCTATGCTCTTTTGTGAGACTATACTGCTTCACTATTCAGCCAAACTGGTGTGGTTTTTATGTGTGTGATTCTTTTATGAAGAAGTTATCTTGTCTTGGATTAGTTTGTCTTTTTACTTACCTCACTTTATATAACATTCTAGCCACTAAATGATTATTGACTAAACGAAGCTAAACTAAACTTTTTCTTATAGTTTATAAGTGTACTTGAGTACTCTCATTATACCTTTGTAGTTTACCAGGTTTTTTCCTAATGGATGACCCATTATTCATGTATATCTCCAGCATACAGCTTTTCACTAAGGTGATGGTTTATTGTTACTTTGCCAACATTCCAATATTTAACATGTTCACTGAAAATACAAAACATTAAAAGACCCCCAAAATAAAAGTTCTAATGGTTTAAAACCTGATAGTAATTTTTACATACACTGTTCAGAACATGTACTAATGTATTTTCTTAATGTAAATCTATACCACCAATAAAACTTATGCTTCAGAATTTACTTTGCTCACTTCTTTTACAGTAGTAAACAAGGAAATAATATTCTATATCAAATTTTTTGATCAGAAAGCATTTGTCTGGCATATTTTTATGTAATATGCTAAACAGAGATCAGATTGTCAGTCAGTCAACTGTAAATATTATTGAGCAAAGTACTCTATGCCAGGCAGTATGCTGAGTAGTGAAGATATAGAAAGAATCGAAAGATAGTCCCTGCCCTCAAGGAGCTCATAATCTAAAGGGGATGATGACATAACAATATATTAAAAGAAGGAAGGACTAGAATTAAGAGGGATTGGGAACCACTTCTTATAGGAGATGGAATTTTAGGTGGAATTTAAAGGAAGACTGGGATGCTGGTAGATAGAGCTGAGGAGAGAGAGATTCTAGATGTGGGGAACAATAAGAAAAAGTGCTTGGAGCTGAGAGACAGTGTCTTATTTGAGGAATAACAAGAAGGCCAGTGTCACTGGATCAACTAATACTTGGTGGGGAGTAGGGTATAAGAAGATTGGAAAGATTCAGGGGGTTAAGAGCTTTGAATTCTGAGCAATGGATTTTGTATTTGATCTTGGAGGTGATAGGGAACCAGTGGAATTTATTGATTAGAGGGCGTGAGATGATTGGACCTGCACTTTAGGAATATTACTTTGTTGACAGAAGGGAGCATGCATTGGAGTAGAAAGACTTGAGTCAGGTAGAACCACTAGCATGCTATTCTGTTACTGCAGACATGAAGTGATAAGACCTAGACCAAAGTGGTACAGTGTCAGGAGCATTTTTATTAACAGGTATAGTTAATAGATTAGATAATGGCGGTGGGGGGGGGGGGAGAAGTTGGGGGGAATGGGTTGAGAGATAATGAGGATTCCATGATGACAAACTCCGGTTTCCATCCTGGGTAACTGGGAGGATAGTGTTGCCCTTTATTGTAATAAGGAGGTTAGAACATGGGGAGATTTTAGAGGGGAAAATAATGAGTTCAGTTTTTGACAGGTTAAATTTAAGATGTCTACTGTATATCCAGTTCAACATGTCTGAAAGGCAGTTGGAGATGAGAAATTAGAGGTAAGCAGATAATAAGAGGCAGAATAGGGAGATCTGAGAATCATCAGTATAAAGATGGTAATTAAATCAATAGCTAATGAAACCACCAAGTTACTGCAGTAGTATAGAGGGAGAAGAGGACCCAGAGCAGAACCCTGAGAGACACCTAAGGTTAGAGGGTGTAACCTAGATAAGAGTTAGTAAAAGAGACTGAAAAAGATTGTGGTCTGTTAGAAGAACTAGAAGAAATTGGTGTCCCAAAAACCTAAAGACAAGAGAATATTTAGAAGAGGGTGATTAAGAGTGTCAAAGACAGCATAGAAGTTGAGGAGAATAAAGAATGAGAAAAGGCCAAGAGGTTATCAGTAACTTTGAAGGGAATTGTTTCAGTGGAATGATGAAGCTGGAAACCTTAGGTCTTCTTAAGGGTTGTGCCTCATACAAAGAAGTTGTTGATGCCATAGAATATGGGAATAACCAAACAAGCTGTAAAAATCATATGTAACTAAATCAATGTATTACCAATATTAACAAGCCAAGCTGTACATCTAGCTTACTGACATAGTAGAGAAATGATGGAAATTACAGGCTTATAATTGAGCAGTTTTCAGAAGTGAAATGTATAACAATGAATTAAAGAAGTATTGGGGAAGTGTATAACATCAAATTTTAATAATACTTTAGTTGATTTTTATGTTTTATAAATAATATGTATTTTTTGTTTAGTAATCCAAGAACACTGCTTTATTTTTAAGTGATCTCATCATAGAATTAACAGATTGTCCTTAGTGATTTTTTCTTGTGTATATAACTGGATCTTGTAGCTGTGAAAAATCCCTTGTAGATTAATGGTGACATTTGTTTTAAGAAACAAAAACTCTTCTATTTTCAGTTGGATGGATTTATTGCTAGAAACTGGGCCAACCAGAAATCAGCATTGGGAAGTGCTCTTGATCCACTTGCTGATAAAATACTCATCAGTGTCCTATATATTAGTTTGACATGTGCAGATCTTATTCCAGGTAAGAGCTTAAAAATAATATCCGGTATTGTGGTAAGTTTCTTGCAAAATGTCACAGTCATAATATTTTTTAACTGGACCTGTAATTTCTTGGATTTAAGGAACTTGGTGTCAAGAAACACCTTCTACCAAGGTATATCAGCAACTGACCTGCAACTTATAGTCTTAATGATAGTTGCCTGGGCCTCAGAGGTTAAAATGATTTGCCTAAAACCACTATGTGTCAAAAGCATGACCTGAACACAAATCTTATGTTTCACAGACTCTTTTATCAGATATGTAATATTCTTTCTGTCATAATAATATTATGATAAATTCTAATAATAGGCCACGGATTTCTTTTGATCAAGGATAATTTGATACAAAAGTTTTCCTAATTTAAATTTTTCATCAACCAAAATAATGAATATAGTTTGGTTATAGAACCATATTTGTTCTTTCTTAAAACTTAAACCTTAAATCATTTTTTATTTCTTTAGGTGATTGAATGCTCAAAATTTAAATATCTCAGGTAAATTTTTTTTGGCAAACAATTCATACTGTTCGTTGAGAGATAACTACAAATTATTTTTTAATATTATTTTTTTCTAGTTACACATAAAGACAATTTTAAACTTTTTTTTTTTAATTTTGAGCTCCAATTTTTCTCTCTCCCTTCCTCACCTCCCCCTTCCTGAGATGATAAACAGTTTGATATCAGTTATACATGTTCAGTCATGCAAAACATATTATCATATTACTCATGTTGTGAAAGAAGACACAGACCCAAAGGAAAAAAGCACACGCAAAAATAGTTTGCATTCAGACTCCACCAGTTCTTTCTCTAGATATGTATAGTATTTTTCATAATGAGTCCTTTGAAATTGTCTTGGATCATTGTATTGCTGAGAAGAATTAAGTCATTTACAGCTGATCATTGTACAGTATTACTATTACCGTGTACAGCATTCTCCTGGTTCTGCTCAATTCACTTTGCATCACTTCATGTAAGTCTTTCCCAGGTTTTTCTGAAATTAGCCTGCTCATCATTTCTTATAGAACAGCAATCTTCCATCACAATCATATACCACAACTTGTTCAGTCATTCCCCAATTGATGTGCATCCCCTCAATTTCCAGTTCTTTGTCACCACAAACAGTTGCTTTAAATATTTTTGTACAGAAAGGTCCTTTCCCCTTTTTGAATTAAAGTAACATCTGCATTTGTATTTTCTTATATTAAACTTTTTTTTTTTTGCTTTTTTTGGGAGGGGGGAAGGCAGGGCAGTTGGGTTTAAGTGACTTGCCCAAGGTCATACAGCTAGTAAGCATTAAGTGTCTGAGGCTGGATTTGAACTCAGGTCTTCCTGACTCCAGGGCCAGTGCTCTATTCACTGCACCACCTAGCCACCCCCTGTTATGTTAAAAGTTATATTAAAGTAGTATCATGTTTTCTGAGGTATACATTGCTATATAATTTTCCTAATAGACTCCTACTTAAGAAAAATGAGAACTCTAGAATTTTAAATATGCTGTTTTTCTTATCTGTATTACACAAAATTCTATTCAGCTCAGCAGATGTTCAATGTGTACCTACTGCTTACCAGAATCTGTACTAGTTATTGGCAGTATAAAAAGTGAAAAACCTAGATGGCACAGTGGATAGAGTGCTAGATTTGGAAGCAAGAAGGCCTGAGATCAAATCCTGTTTCAAAATCTTTGTAGATGAGGGACCATGGACAAATTACTTATCCTCTCTGACTCAGTTTCTACCTCTAAAATGGGGATAAAAATAGCATTAACCTCCCAGGGTCATTGTGAAGATCAAATGATGTAATAAATGTAAAGCATTTTGCAATGTGGTAGAATCTGAAGATAGATAAAGAAAAATTAACAAGTTACTTAAACCTCCCTTTCCTTATACTTTAAAAGGGATTAATACTTTGACCAATCCTTTTTAAAGGCTGTTACAAAGATAATGCTTTGCATACTCTGGAACACTTAGATTTATGTAAGGTTTTGGTATTAGGAGAGGCTTTCTGTTCAGCACTCAATCTATTTAGATATAGCCTTCCTCTCAGAACTGTGAGGCTCAGTTACGTTCCTAACCCAGGAAATCCCATCAGTGGTTTAAGTGGGAGATACAGTATTTCTTAGAAGTAAACCCCCTGCTGGCAAGAAGGAACAGTTAAAGACCCTAAAAGTGAAGTAGAAAACATTAAAAAAATCTTTAAATAGTTGCCTCTGGGGCCTTTAAATCCTGCATACATCACTAGCCCTTGAGGTCATCGTGGTGTTACATACAGTACAGTAATTGAGGTTCACAGTGAAGCCCTGAGGTCATCAAGAAAAGGTTATGGTCTGTGTAATCCTATGAAGATGGAGAAATGCTTAACCCATTCTAGAAAGTTTTCCAGGCACAATGATTAGAATCTAAATGTTTTGGCATGCAAGAAATGTATGTAGAACACTTTCCCTCACAATACTGAGTAAATAGGGTGTTATAGATGCATTTTTTAATGTTGTCAACTGGACAGAACCGACTTCTAACCTGTGGATGGCTGGAGCCGAACAAAGCAGGCTAGAGATAGGAGACATTAAAAAGCTTTTTGTCTTTACTTTTCTGTTTATTTTGTTTCATTTGCCTAGGCATATTGCCACGTAATTACTTGATTTTTGGGGCTTGTTGCCACAGTAGGACTCTGCCACCAGACAGGGGAGCTTCTGCCCAAATGTGGGGTCTTCACAACTTCTGCCAGTTGGGTGGTCTCTGTAAAGCCTCCACCCACTCTGGCAAGTTGGATACCCACCCCAAACTTTCCCCCCCCAGACCACAATCCAGATCCAGGCAGTTTAAAGCAAAAGCGATTAACCCCCAGACTGATTGCTGGATCTCCCTACAGTTCGCAGACCAGGAGCTAGAGCCACTGACCCTGCAAAATGGCTTCTGTGCAGCTGTTTCTTCAGCAGCTTTTTGCCCCCAGGGGAGGAAGCCACGTGTTCCCCAAATACTGGTTCCCAAAGTCCATAGGGCACTAACCTCTCACTTTGTCCTAGGCATATCTGTGCTGATAATTTTGGGATCGCCACAATTGCTGGTGTTCTGGGGTTCCACCAGCCGGCTGAAGGCCCAGCCGCCCTGGGGCTAAAACCTCGGACCTGGGCTCCTGCTCTCAGAGCTCTGTGCTGGCCGCTCCTTGCAGGGCTGCTGGGCTGTCCTCTGCAGGAGGTTAGCTTCTCTGTGCCATTCTGTGGGTGCTGTCAGTTTTTTGTCTTTAAAAAAGACAGGAGACAAACAAGTTTACTTTGGGAAATAGCTTGCAAACAGAGGCAGATTAGATACAAGTGCCATGGTGAGAAGATACTTATACTGGCTATTCAGTAAACTGTAGGCCTGACAGTGGGGGTAATAGCAACAATGAGACAAGTTTTGATTCATGGCAGGGCGTCATGGCTAGAACATGGGTACTTGACTGAGTTTGTCAGGTGCTTGTCTGAACTCAGAAGACACCTGGTGCTGGTTAAAGCTATACAATAATTATGTGATTTTGCCAGAATGTCAGTTCACCTAGAAGGGTGAGTGCAAAGGATTGTTGTTATGCCAAGCTCAGAGTCACAACTTGCTTGCTGGGTCTTAGCTCTGGAACAAAGGGTGTTTCCTAATACCCTGACAATGTATATATTAAGATGATTTCATTTTCTCTTTTCAGTTTCACTCACTTACATGATTATTTCAAGAGATATAGTGTTGATTGCTGCCGTTTTTTACGTCAGATACAGAACTCTTCCATCACCAGTAAGTAAAAAATGTACTTTATTTTAAAGTGAGATTACTTAAAACCTATAGAGAAAAAAAAATTCTGTAAAGACCTGTAATCCTAAAGTGTCAGTCCTCACTGACACACAGTGAGGTTTCTTTATTGAAATACCTTTGAGCGATGATTTTTAATCCCTTAACCAACTGATTCAATTAGTGGTTTATTTTTTTTTAAAGCATGCATCATCATGCTTCATAAAAGAGATTAAAGTAATTGTCTAATAACATGAAAATACAACCAAATTTAAAAGGCATAGGAACTTACAAGTTTGAACATCACAGACTTATTAAAAATTGTCTTCCCAGCAGGAGTGGGTGACAAGGGAGGAAGGGAATGAATCTGGAATTCGAAGTTTTAAAATCAAATGTTTTAAAAATTATATAAATGCTATTATTAATACTATTTTACATATAATTGGGAGGTAAGGTATACAGGCATTGTGGCACAGGGATTCACCTTGCCCTACTGGAAAAGTCGAAGGGGGTATGGGAGAGAGCAGATTGGATGAGAGGATATCCTGTGGGACTGCTTGTAACTCAAAATCTGTCGGAAATGAATGATGTAAATCAGAAGTTAATAAAGCATTTGAAAAAAAAAATTGTCTTTTAAGATCAGAAGCCAGCATGGACTTAATTCTGCTTGGGATAACTCTAAAGCATTTGTCTGATCTCTGAATTACCATCTATATTCTAACTAAATATAATGGATTTTTAAAATGTCATTTATTTTACTATTTTTAATTCTCCAAAGTAAAAATAGTTATTTTAGTAAGAAATAAAATACTATATTAAACAGATGTTTTGTTATGCATTCAATTTATTTAATCATGATTCTTTTAATCTCTTGATTGAATAAAGCAGAACTCTGATATGTGAATATACTATTACAGTTTTTACTTTTTATATTTTATTCTATAGATTATATATAAAATTTGATAATAAGTTTCTAAAAATTATAATTTTTTTCTTTTCAAAAACAAACTAAATATCCAAACTTTTATTATCACTTTCACAGCGAACACTTGCTAGATATTTCAATCCTTGCTATGCCACTGCTAGGTTAAAGCCAACATTCATCAGTAAGGTAAGGACAATATAAACTCTTTCAGTTCTTTATTTTACGCCCTTTTTTATCTCCTTTACTATTGGGTTGTTCATTCCCAATGACAAAGATGCACTAATTTTTTTATAATCAAAGAGAGAAACAAAAATTTTGTAGCATTTTTCTATATTAAGTGTAGGTCTTTGGATCTGCTGGAACTACATATGAAACATAGCTTCTCATTTAATGAACTGGCTAGCAAATGATATTTGCTTATGACACGTTAGAAGAAAGTGATGTCACCTACATACTTCCATCTTACCCTTGTCCTTCTCAAGTTCCTAGATCTTTGTCAGTCTTGCAGTTAGCTTTATCAGGAGATTAAGAATTTTAGTGAATTCTTCAAGGTGATTTATATGTTTGAATTGGGGAGGGTGAAGAGAGGAAGGGTAATTGCTGTTTGGACAAACAAAAAAAAATTTCTGCCTTCCTGCAATGTAAACATCACATATAATCTACTTTTATTTGTTACTATCACATGCAAAGAAACAGGAAAAAGCATTATTTCATAGCACACTATCAAAACACTATAACTATATATGCCCAATTTGCTTTATTCGAGGATGCAAAAATTGCATTGTTTCATAGTAACTTCTACTTTTTGTGTGTGTATGTACATGAAGATATTTCCAAAAGGGTATATATGTAATTGGAACTGCTTCTCTAATAGTAACAATTTGCTTCGCTCTATCAGTGCCCCCTTCTCCAGTTGGTTAGATTGAAGTCTGGCCTTGGAACAACTAACTGGTCGACCGGGGGATAGAAACCATATCCTTGTTCTTGTAAATACCATGTTGTAACCAACTTAGCTAACCTGCTCTAATGGGATTTTAATTTTATCTATATTGTTTTGGCTTCTAAGTGCTTTATATTCAGCAGCAATTGGAAGGGAGTAACACTAAATAGCAGGTGATTCAAGGAGGTATAAGGACAAATGTTTCAACATCTTATCCTTATAGGTAGGCCACCAGGTAATATTAATAATAAGAATAAAATAGTTCATAATATTTGTTATATACCTCTTTCATGATCACAGCAACCCTATAAACTTCTTGAGGGCAGGGACTATGGATTTTCTAAACTTGATTCATTTTCCCCTCCACCACTATACTTTTACTCCCATCACTTAGCACAGTGTCCTGAGTATGTGGATGTTTAATACAGTTTTGCTCGTTAGTAAAAACATCTTTTTGAAGTAGTTCTCTTTTTTTATTGTTACCTGGTTGGAAAAGTAGTAACATAATACAAATAACAAGGTGTTACGGTCTCCTAATAGTCTTTTCCCCTTGTCTACACCACTTCTTATATTTTCTTTCTTCATCATTGTCTCTTCTCTATACTCCCAGTCATAGAGTCAGTATGTTCTTTGTTCACTTTTCTTAGTCCCTTTTTGATGCCCATGTTTTAGGGACATCTCCCAGCTCTAGGAAATTTACTTCAATGAGGGTAAGCAATGAGATGAATGTTTTAACATTGTTGGTTCAGGGGATGGGTGGTGTAGTGAAAAGATCGCTGAATTCAGAAACCCTAAGTTCTAGTTTTGGTTCTGCTACTAACTTGATTATGACTTTAGATAAATTATTTCATTTCTATATTGCCCCCATTTAAACAGTGGAGATAATAATGCTTGCCCAATTCCCTCCATAGGGCAGAAAGTATTTTATTTTTGTTTTTGTATCCCTCGTACCTACTGTAATACATGACATATAATAAATAGGTAGCTTGATAAATGCTTGTTGATAGACTTATGCAAATAAACTGAGATCATGTAAAATCATTTTGAAAAATTATTTAAGCAATTTACAAATGAAAGATGTTGGTATTATTGCCAAACTAATGCTATTCTCACATCTATATGGAGTACTGTTGCAGACGGGCATTCATTTGTAAACCCTCCGTAAAACTAAATAGCTAAAATTTCCTTAAAAAAAAAGTTGTATGCTCATACTGTCATTTTTATATCTAAATTTCTACATCAGGAATATTTCAGTTCAACATTTAACATTTGGTGGATGCTTTATCTTAAAACAGGCAATTTCATTGTCTACTTGTCTGTGTACTACATAATTGAGAATAGATCTAGGTGGCCTTGATTTATTTTTTGCCTAAACATTTGTTTTTCTATAGGTGAATACAGCAGTTCAGTTAATTTTAGTGGCAGCTTCTTTGGCAGCTCCAGTTTTCAATTATGTCGACAGCATTTATCTTCAGATACTTTGGTAAGCTGAAATTTTAATTTATCACTCTGAGAATTTTAATGTAACTATCTTGGTAGTTTTAAAAATGATTTCATCTGTAGTGCTACTTTGTCAGCAGTATCAACAGTATTAATAATATGTAGCATTGAAAATGTTCCTATTTAGGAGGCAGGTAGGTGGTGTGCAGTGAATAGAGCACCGGCCCTGGAGTTAGGAGGCCCTGAGTTCAAATTCGACCTCAGACATTTGCTTTGTGACGCTGGGCAAGTCACTTAACCCTGTTTGCCTGTAAAATGAGCTGAAGAAGGAAATGGCAAAGCACTCCAGCACTTTGTAAAGAAAACCCCAAAAGGGGATCACAAGAGTCCGACTCAACTGAAAACAACTGAACAAGAAGTTATTATTAATGATTGCCATGCAATTTTCAAAGTCATCCATTCCATCTTTCAAATATTTGATTGTATTTGATGTATACAACACAGATCTTTTTTTTAATGCTTAAAAGATCATTTGACTTCATGTTTTGAAAATTATGCCTACTAAACTTTTAAGAAACTTTCTGTAACTGATGGCAAATCCTAACATTTCATTATCTTAGGGCTCATTTAATATGAAAAAGAAAGTTTAAGGCAACTATATACATATATATATATATATGTATATATATATATATATTTTAATGAGATTTATGTATTTATTTATTTTGCTTTTGGTGGGGAGGGCAGTTGGGGTTAAGTGACTTGCCCAAGTCACTTGTTTTTGTTTTTGTTCTTGTTTTTGTTTTGGTGTGTGTGTTAAGTGTCTGAGGCCATATCCGAACCCAGGGCCTCCTGACTCCAGGGCTGGTGCTTTATTCACTGTGCCACCTAGCCGCCCCAAGGCAACTACATTTTTTATAATTGTTATAATTGTATTTCTTTTTTCTTCTTGCTTCCCCTACAACAAAAGGTGTTTTACAGCTTTCACCACAACTGCATCAGCCTACAGTTATTATCATTATGGCCGGAAAACAGTCCAGGTGATAAAAGGCAAATAAATGTCATCCATCATTATTAGCTGGGAAGCAGTAAGACATCTACATCAGAACCAGGTGTAATCTACAGGAGTATCCCTTTTTTGTTAGTTTGGAAAAGACTTTATCAAAACATAAACCATGTCAGTGTCATCCCAATTGAAGTCAAGTGCATTGAAATTAAGCTTAAATCATGTACTGTACATATGTGGAATTTTCCAATGTATTTTTAAATAAAAATATAATTTGGAATTTTTTATCTTAGATTTCTTAAAGTAATTTACAATTCACCAATTATTGTTAGTCAATTTTGAATTTTTTTAAAGAAATATTTCCTGAAAATATAGTCTATATCCAGGTTCCCTTGTTTATTAAGTAGAAGTTTCATTTTTAAGAAAGCATTATATATTACCAGGTCAGTGAAAGGGAAAGGAATTAGATTTAATTTGAATTTACATACAACTTAGGTAAATAGTTTTTATTTTTCAAATCTCTGGCCTGTAGCTATTGATATGGATATGTCATTTGTTAGTTTAGACTGGTGATGCATAATGACAAACTAAGTTATCAAGAGGGTGTAAGAGGCAGTCTGTTTTGAAAATAAAGTCAAGGGGTGGGTAAGTGGCACAGTGAATAGAACCCCAGCCCTGGCGTCAGGAAGACCAGAGTTCAAATCAGACCTCAGACCCTTGACATACTTACGAGCCGTGTAACTTTGGGCAAGTCACTTAACCCCAATTGCCCTCCCTCCCAAAAAAAAAGAAAAGAAAAGAAAAGAAAGCCAAACACATACTGAGGTTCATGTTGAGTTAAGTAATAAGTCTTCCAAGATCTTTGATGCCTAATAGTTTATTTGTTATTTATGTCAGAATAATGAGTAACAGAATAGTTATAGCTTACAACATAGGGAGGACATATCTATTACTGTTTGCTACCTAAGGATCAATGATTACTTTATAACTTTGCACTATGTTCCTAAAATAGACACGTTTTCATAATATTAGAACTTGTATTCATGTGATATATGAATAATAATTTAAAAATGTGTATTTTTCCAAGGTTTTTTTTAACTTAAATCTTGTTTTCATGAAGATGATAATAAAGGAATAAAATAGCAGAAAATACTATTGTTTCATCAAAAGCCTACTAATTTCCTTGATGCTGAATTACCAACAAATCAGTAAACACTTTATTTCATGCACTAAAGTTTTTAAAGGTATGTGGATCACTGGCAAACCAAAACTGAAATCTTCATAAAAATAAACTGGAAAAGTAGAGTTTGGCAGATTATTTTAGTTGCTGCTTTCATTGCTGCATTAAGAGGCATGTAGATGGCATAGCACAGAGAACACAGATCTGGAAACAGAAGGACCCAAGTTCAAAAGGCCAGCCTTAGGTACTCATAAGCAAGTCACTTAACGTCTGTCTCAGTTTCCTCATCTGTAAAATGAGTATAATAATAGCAAAATGAGAGAATTTGTGAGATACTTTGCAAATCTTAAAGCACTATGTAAATGCTAGCTATTATTATTGTTATTATAGAAGGTGATGCACTAAAGCATTGTTTCAGCAATTAATAACTTTCTGTGTATTTCCTTGTGTATATCCTGGGGTAAGTGGTAAGCAGCAAAATATTGAACTTTCCGCCTTTTTTTTTTTTAAAGGTTTGTCCTTTGGATATAGGTAAACTATTACTTTCTCTGTAAGTCTTTCTTACCTTAAACACATAAACACACACATCTAGATTTTCAAAGGAAAGGAACATGAACAAGTTGGACTTTTGATAGTAGATCTATATAGATGATCTCTCATCATCTATAAGGAACAACTTAGAAGCATTGCAATAAGTTGATTTTAGATGGAAGATATTAGGAAGGGGAACACTAACAAAAATTAGTGTTACAAGGTTATATATTGATATATTGGTTTTATATATTCAATATGTTGCTTATTGCTGTAGATAATGGGCTGGCAACCTTTTGTGTGATAAAATGTTCACTTCTGGTGTTTACTAGCTCTTCATTTCCCAGAGCTTATGACTGACCTTTAACAGATTTGACCCAACTTGGAGCATAAGTGAACCCTTGGACCAGAAATACTGACATTACTTTGTGCTGTTCTGCCAAATTTTGGCTGATTTTAAATCTAATTCAGTTACAGAGACTAGGGTTAGATTTGAGAGACATACCTTCCTTGTTTCCATTCTCTCTGCTCACATACTATGCATTACCTTGCCTGGGTATTTTTTTTTTTTAAATAGATCATTTCCACATAGGTAGGATGTGTGAGAGGACTGTTTAATTAGTCTAAGCACAGATGGTATGTTTTGATTATATGTTAGGGAGAAAAGGGGGCTTGGACCAATTTGTAAAATATCTTAATATCATGTACTGTATTGCTTGTGTAACTTGTTTATGAGTACAGATCCTCAGATTACCTTAGTTTTACCATGTAGCTCTTTAAAATTTTTTACAGCTGTAAAAAAGACCACATAATTCATCTGTTTGCTTTGAAAGTATGTTACCACATTGATTCTATCATTTTACACATGTGAGTACAGCAGTTTGAAGAAAGATTTTTTTCTGTACAAATACATCCAAAAGCAGTAAAACAAACTCAGGAAATAGAGCCACCATTAAAGACTTTAAACAATATTTACTTATTGCCATATTTTTGTGAAGGTGAGAAACACTAAGAACAAATCAAAACCACAAGGTTTGTAAGACTAGAAGGGGAATTGTTTTTATCTACAGGTATACTTAAGAATTTTGGGGGGCGGCTAGGTGGCAGCAGTGAGTAGAGCTCCAGCCCTGGAGCCAGAAGGACCTGAGTCCAGATCCGGCCTCAGACACTTAAGGAACACAAACAAAAACCTAGCCGTGTGACCTTGGGCAAGTTACTTAACCCCAATTGCCCTCCAAAAAAAGAATTTTTGTCCATATTTTATATACTAAAACCCCAAAATGTGTTCTTGTTTCCTGTTTTTCACTAGTAGATTAGATCTTTTTTAGAATCTTACAGGCTGAAGTTCATAGAAGTAGGTGTTGTTTTTCCCAGGTACTAAGAATAGAGGAGACACCTTCCTTGTTTCTCTGGAAAGTAGTTGGTCCTGGTGTTTTGCTTTTTTGAAAGTTGGATATTTTAACTGTAGAAGTGAAATTGACATACCTCCAGCTAATGTAGCCAGAATCTCTGGCTATATCCATATATTCCATATTTATATCCATATATTCCAACTTTCAAAGGAAGAATTCACAGAAATTCTTGGACAAAATCTTTAGGCAAATTGATGTCATGTCTTCAATTATATCTCAACTGGATTTGATGTTTAAAGAAGGCAAGGCTATACAATGTGAAAATTCTTTGCTTGCATTAGGACTTCATTTTAAATGTTTCAATTAAATATTGAGTTGGCACAAATCTATGAAATATTCTACGGCTTTACTAGATAGCACATCAGATTGCATATAGCAGACATCCAATAAATGTTGAACTAAATTACTATACCTAGTACTCAAGACAGTATGGAAAGACGATATGTCTATTGTCTAAGAATTAACCTAGCTGAGTTTGGAGAAGACCCATCACCAGTTTGGCAAGAGGGTGAAAATTATGTTACAGCAAGTCTCAAAGACCTATCTACCACTAGCTATAGTACTTAATTCACTGGTTGTTGAGAGCTCAAAGGAGATGATGCCTATAGAACAGCTTTCCAAGCCTTGAAGCACTATATAAATTGTAAGTTCTTATAAACTAGACATCATTGAAAGGAGTGCCTGCATACAATGAACTTATGGGTTCTTGAAGTATATGGTAACCTGCGGTTATTTGGGGAACTCTGGGAATGACCCTGTATTATACATAAAACTACTTCCCTCCGTATTCTGCCTACTCCCAGAAGTAGAGTAGTCAAAAAGGAAGATTTGGAAACAAGTGATCACATTCTTTTGCACTCTGGAAGCAGCAGTCAGTAGTGTTCATAGTGACAAATCATAGGATCATAAATTTATCACTAAAAGGGAACTTAGAGGCCATCAATCTCCTCTGTTCTCCCTTGGTAGGACTTTGACCTAATTTGATCAAAGGTTGCCAGTTCCCTAGGGTGAGCTTTTAGGCAAAGACCTTGATATTTCTCTCAAAGACTAATTAAAAGTCTGAAGTTTTAATGGATAGTCAAATGCTGGGTTTTTATAGGAGACAAGATGTGTATCATATTGTTCTGCATGTCTTGTTTTGCACTTCTTATAAAGACACACAGATAGTATAAAGGTGCTAAGTAAAAGCAGTCCACTTGTGCTACACAGACCTGCAAAAATGAATAAGAAACTTGGCTTTGTTGTAAATGTGGTACATGCTTTTCTCCATTCACTTGTTCTGGTTAAACTCAGACCTGCTTTGTTAGATGCCAACACACACACATTGTATGTTGTACTTGGTGAGAGCCCGTGTAAGGGATGCTCCCTAGCTATGGCATAGATCTCCTTCAGCACTGTCTGTTTCTCTGCTCTGTCTTCAGGGTGATAGATAAGCTGATACATGCGCACCACTGAATTGGGTGCACACCAGTGGATGAGTGCAGATGTATCAGTGGTCTCAGACACTTCCTGGAGTTTAGGTGGGTCTGGGATGGTATCTTCTCCACTGAGTCCAGGGCACCGGCACCGTGATGATTTCTGGAGTATATCACATGGAGTTTGGAGATGCTTACAAGGATGATAATCACAGAGGATATCTTGTTTAATCACATCCATCCTTTCCTCTTCCTCCTCCTCACTGTAGTCATCTAGCATGTAGATTGGAATCCCTATGACTGAAGCACTTGGCTGATGTCCCTCAGTGGTAGTCTGTGCCCTTTGATTGGTCTGGGGAGTGCTTACCATGTGTGGAAGAGAGGGGATCCTAGGGTGCTTCCTAGGGAATGGGGTAGAGTCTGAAGTAGGTATTGAGATACCTGGTCCAATAGATTGGCTAAGGAAGATTTTCCTAATAGCGTTTTCTTCCCTTAGTTTTGTTGGAGCTGTTCTTCCAGCACTGGGTGGAGTGGCCAAGTCACTAGGACCTACCGTAGTAACTGTGGTAGGGATGATTGCTATCCTTCCAACACTTTGGGTAGGCAGAGCAAATTTCAGTGTATTAAAGGTAGCTTTCTTGCTCAGGATGGAATTTTCCTTTGTAATGTTAGGTGTCCCTAAAGCAGGAAATGCTGTGGGTTCTGTTTTGTGGAAATTGGGAGAAGCCAGTGTCACTGGTTGATTTGATCCATTAAATGGTTTCTTAGAGGAATTGTTATAAGCACTGCTTTCCAAGGAAGGAGGGTTTGATACAATGAAGGTTGTGTTTCTTTTAGAAAGACATTTGCTGTACAGCTGAGAGAGGGAAAGAGAAGATAAAAATGTACTGTTGGGGTCTGCAGTTGGAGTACAAAGAGTATCGTTGGACCTAGGAGAATAAGACAAACCAGTTAGAGAATACTTAACATCAGTGTTAGCTCGATGATAGGTCGATGGATCGACTAAGCATGTGGCTTTGGTATGATTTAAGGAGCCCTAAAGGGGCTTCTACATAACCAGTCCTGATCTCTGCCAAAAGATCTCAGATTCCTACATCTATCATTCTTTTGGGTGAAGGGCCCTACTGAAATCAAAATTTACTATGAAGAGAAACCTATACTAAGGTATTATCAGCCATAAACACCTTAACCAAATTTTTTTTATCCAATAAGCTTTGGAACAATGGTGGACCATAGAAGCAGTAAACTTTGCTAGGGAAGTATGGAGTGAATGGAGGAGGGTCAAATAATGAGGTGCTGCCTAGGAGATAAGGCTGTTCTGTGTATGGGAGTGGATGGAAAGCCCTTTGAGTATCTAGGAGTTAGTATGGATACCTTGAGACCCTAATAGGAAATTGAAGCACTACCAATAAACATCCCCTACTGCCTAGTTGCGGAGAGGGACAGCTCAGAACAAAAGGCTTGAAAGACCACCAACATTCATACACTTTTAACTTGTCTGGTAATTAAAGGGGTAAGGACATGATGAGGAAGCAAAAGTCAGTTCACATTTATCGCAAGAAATATCAGCTTCTCTCACCTGAACTTTATAAGAACTATAAAGTAGGACTTATTTATCATCTATTTTCCAGGAGTTGATGAGGAAATTATTAAGTGTAAGTAACATTATGGGGTGATTGTATGAGGGAGGGAGTGTTAAGAGTAGATGATTTCCAAGTGCCCCTTTTAGCAATACTATTGTATGATTAAGTTCTGTCCTTTGATGAAGTCCTGCTCTGGACTTCATTTAAGACATGGAAATGACCCAGGTTTCTCAAAGGCTGTGCCAAAAAGTGCAAGTTATGGCAAATCCTAGAAAACTGGAATGGCCCCCAGTATGGGATAAGTGGTAGGAGTGTTTGTTGCCCAGAGATCAGCTGCTTAAAATACAGAAGGGTTCATCACTGGTGTGGCTGCAAAGTGATAAATTTTTTGGCAACTCTTGAACAAAGCCTACAAAAATGATGCTTTTCCCATTTATCAGATCATCGAGAAATCCATCCTTTTTTACTTGGTATTTATTTTGCAGATACTTTGTATATGCTTAGTTTTATACATGTCTCCCCTGATTGAAAGTAAGCTCCTTGAGAAAAGGGACTTAGACTTTGGGTTTTGGATTCCCATCCCTTACAATAGTGTCTCACTTAGGCAGTGCTTAGTAAATGCTTGTGGATTGATAGCTTGAAGAGCTATCGTCCATGTTAGTGGAAGGAGTTTGCACACTGACAGAATTCTAGAGCTTTCAAGAATGGAATGAAGCCCTTTGAAAAATTATCCTTACTTAAATCAGGCTTTTTTAGCTACTTTCTGATCCTAGCAAAAGTTAACCTTTGCATGGCTCTATCTCAGAATTTCTTGTTAACACCCAGTGGCAATTAAGCTTATTACATAGTTTGGGTGTCCCAGTTTAGTACGATCGATCTGGAGCAAGAAATCATAGTATTTGTGTTTGTGGGTTAAGCAATCCTGGGATTTTGGACAGCTGAAGAATCATGCTAATAAAGGCAATGATTCCTAAGTAGAATGTCCATCAAAATAAAGTCATTTAGCATACAGACTATTGTTGAAGGGTTACATGGACTCTACGTTTGAATAGGATGCGTTGATAATGCTGTGAGAAGTCTGGGGGTCCTACTTTCTCTTCATAATTGGGCACTGATATTTGAGAAACAGTGACCAAGGACCATGTTGATGCCTTACCCCAGAGAAATAATCAAAATACTTATATGCTGTTTATCAAAGACTTAAGATTCTAGGTGGAACAATACAAATAGAGCATAAAGTAGCAATAGCAATAGGAGACACAGAAATAATTTGTGTAAGAGCTACTAGTAAAGAGTAAGCCTTAGCTGAGGCTCCTCTACAATAAAATTCTTTTTTCCAATGAAATAATGGAGCCAGTTACCTGCTCAGGACCATTTTCTCAGAGAGAAGCCAAGACAAGTCACAGCTGCAAGTTAAAGGATTGCCATACAGGTTGATGAAAATGACCTGGGAGGAATCTAGAATCCAAGGTTGGAAGGAACTCAAGTTGCAGCTGAAGAACAAAAAGTAAAGGGTTAGAGAAAGAGGGCTAGGTATAAATTATTTCAGATAGTTTTATTATTGTGGTTATTACAAGAGCAATAGAAAATTGTATCAGCTGACTTTTGTTGGGTCTTAAGTCCACTCCTACCATAGCTATGGTCCTCAAGTCACTTAGTACCTTTGTGTCCTACTTTTTACTTTGGTCAAATACCAGTTCTTACCTCAGATGCTTCTGGAGGAGAATCAAATGACATATCTATGAAAATCACTTTAAAAACAATAAAACAAATCATTATGGAATGAGCACTCAAATATGTGGTTAACAAGACTAATAATGAAGGATTGAGAACCTACCTCCCAGATGAAAGTCTCTAACACACCAACATTGCATTGTCGTTTTAGAAGTGTTATCTCAGATTAACAACTGTAGTTAACCCTGCTTTATTTTCTATCCCTTAGACTTTCTTAGGGTCAAGTCATCCTACCAATTGCATACACATGGGCACTGGGTGTGTGGAGTGGAAGGGGAGGGGAAGCTACATACTTAGAAGATGGCAAAAATGTAGAATGGAGGAATTGGGTGTTATGCCATGGCAGATGTCAAGAGTGATCCCTAGTCTCAATAATTTTTACTTTACAAAGTGGCAAGCACATTTCCCAATCTCTCCAGAGATAACCTAAAAATCTCTAGCAAGTTAATCAGCAAGTGGAAAAGAGAGAACTCTGATCATAATAACTCTTGATCACCTAATCTTGGTCCAATTGGTGTTCTTTTGCTCAAAATTAGTTTATTACTATCAGTCTGCTGTGAAAGTGGTTTCGGATTGATCTCTGAAAATATCGTTGGCCTCACTAAGTTAACTCTGGGTTTTGGTTTTTGTGTTTTCTCCACTTTGTTGAACTATCATCATCTCACCTCAACATTCTTGTATATGTTAATCACATTAAATTGAGCTCCTAGAGCAGTATAAAAAGGGGAAAGGTTACAAAAAGGCAGTTTCCAGTTTGGGGAGTGACAGGGTGGGATATAAAACCAGAAGAGTTCACCTACTTTTCCTTGGACATTAATGGGATAATTGTCTTCATGTGAACCTTAGGGTTTGTTTGTTTTTTAGTATCAACTGCCAATCTGCTGCAAATTATGATTGGAAGCAGGGTAATGTTTTGAAAAGTACACTGGATTTGGAGTCAAGAGAACCTGAATTTAAATCCCAACTCTGTCTAGGTTACCTATGACTTTGGACAAATCTCTTAATCTTTTCTCAGCTTCAATTTTCTCAGTGGCAAAGGGGTTAGATCAGCTGGGTGAACTTGAAAGGGCTTTTTGAGCTCTTAAACCCTATGATTATGTTGGAACAGAACCTCGTAGTACATTCATCAAAAATGAATATTCATTGTTCAAGTAGACATGATATAACGGGAGAGTGTAGGATCTGGGTTAGAAGACCTGGGTTTGAATCCCAGTTCTGCCACTTACTACTTACTTTGTATTATCCTGAAATCTCAGTTTTTTCATCTTTAAAACAAGGAGGACTAGATGACTTTAAAGGTGTCTTCTAGCTCCAAATCTATGATCATAGAATCCTTGGCAATACTTTTTCTATAAAATTCATGGCTCAGGACAATTACCCCAAATAGCTATATCCTAGTAATGACTACTTATAGACTGGAATAGCAATAGCAGTTTTCTCATAGGGTTGGTGGAGTTGCTTGAAATAATGTGGATAAATGGGAACTGTGCTGACAGTCCAGCCAATTCAATCCAGTTCACTTAAAGGAGCGTTTATTTAGTGCCTACTATGTATAAGATACCATGCATTTTACTGGTCAGTGACGTGCCTTTTTTTTTCCTAAAGAAAAAGAATGTTCCACTTGTTTTGACTCAAATCTAGCTCTTCCTACTGAAAAGCCTCATTTTCAGTAATGTAAAAAAAATAAGCAAGGTCTCAAATCTACTTATCAAGTGTCTTGTCAATATATTTTGGAGAAGAGGAGGAAGGGGAACTAGCACTAATTAGTACGTGCTATGTACCAGGCACAAATATCTCATTTGATCATTAATCCTGTGAAATAGGTGCTATTATTCCAGTTTTAGAACTGAGGAAACTGAAGCAGACCGAGGCAAAGTGACTTGCCCAGGGTCATACAGCTAGTAAGTATCTGAGGCAGGATTTGAATTCCATCATCCTGATTCCAGGCCCAGCACAAAATCAGGTCTTTCTGACTCCAGGACCAGCACTCTATCCATGGCACCAGCCAGCTGCCTCAATTTCAGATTGATTCTCCTGGCAGTCTCACAGTTTTTAGCCTGTGCCAAAGTTTAGGATAGCTCTGGCCAGGACCAGACCTCAGCCAAATTATAAAATTTTTCTTTAGCACCTCCTTTTCAGAGCATTCTTCCCTGCCAATTCCCTAAATGGTGTCCCACTGCCTGCTATTCTCTGGTGATCGGTGACAAAGCTACTCTTGCTCCCAAGGCAAAATAAAACCAGTTCCGTCCTTCCCTCAAATCAAAATGGAAACAACTGGTGCAAAGTGCACTGAATTTAGTGTCAATTACAATGTGAATGAAGAATGAATACTGACCTGTAGAATAAGGAATAATAGGAAGCCCATTAAAATAATGCATTAATATGTACAACTTTGAGAGGTACTACAAATGCACAATTAGGCCTGGAATTTAGTAGAAATGGATCAGGCTAGATCACATTTGGAAAAAAGTACAAGGTACTTTCAGTGTTTGCTTAATTACTGTGTACAATGAAAGCCTTCCTTTTTACACCAATATTCTCCCAGGAATGAGAGGTGACTCCCAATAGTGGAACGCCTTATTTCAGGAGAAACAAAACTTCAAATAGCCCACAAGCAAGTGGAAAAATGTTTGGTGTACATATGTAGGCTGTAGCAAATTACTTAGAATTATGTTTTTGAGAACTGGCATAAAAGACATTATTAAAGACATGTATGACCAGAAAATGAGGGATGGAGTAAATGACATCACAAAAATATATGACAAGAGCTGGACAGCTTAATTGTTGCACAGGTTTGGAAGAACAGAGAAGTTGCTCAAGGGCAGTGTTGGGAATCACCAAGTGTAACTCCTTTGTCTACACAAGTGGCAACACATCTGTGATTTTATGGCTCAGGCCCAATAAATTGCCTGAGGCAATGAAGGTCAAATCATTCTCCCAGGGCCCTGTAGCTAAGAGTCAAAGGAGAGACTTGAATTTGGATAATTCTGACTCCAAGTCTATTCCTGCTGACTCTTGTACTAGCACCCCTGAAGTACATTGGGTATATCTTATGTGGGATACAATATGGACAAGAATCCTACTGAATGAAAAGTCATGGAGAGGTGGTGACCTGCATCAGTGGTGGGACTGCCTATATAGTGAAATACATCTCACCAGTCCAACAACATAGAAGGAAAGCCATAAAAAAATGTATCCATTCTTACTTCTGTTCACTCAGGACCCAGTTCTCTTCCCCTAGAATTGTCAGGTTAGCTAATATCTTAGCATATGCTAATAGGTTACTGTGTATAAAATAACAGCTAACAGGCCTCCAGAAGACCATCAACAAACACACACCATCAATACTGGGCATTTTTACTAGGAAGCAAGGAAACTTTTTTTTTTTAGAAGGGAAAGGGAAATTTGATTCAGCAATCACTTTTTATATATACAAGTAGTACCTACCCTAGATCTCACCATTCCTTTATACCCTTCCTCACATTCATGGCCCCTCCCCCCTCTTTCGCCTGCTGGTATGTCCTCTGTTTCTAGTTTTTCATAGATTCTGGCCTCTGGATTCTCCATAGTTTTAGTTTCCCCCCCCAAAACTACTACTTATTCAGTCATCATTGATGTGGTGTTCTCATGTGTGGTACCAGGCACTGAGGGGTTTTATACCAGTACTCCCACATATTCCAAGATATGGGGCTGCTAAACCAGAACTGCACATTCCCATATAGGAAAACTGGAAACCTTACCCTACCATGCTATTTCTAAGTCAGAATTCAACAATGACCCTGAAAGCTATGCTGCCAGAAGCTAAAATAAACCTCAAAATAAATCTTCATGTCAGCTGAGGCTAAGATTTGGGATTCAAGTCACTGCACACATATCTGTGCCTTTATCTAGGCTGTGATTCTCTTTCTAGACTTAACGACAAAAATGGATAGCTTAGATTGGCTTTAATTTCCAGTATGGCCTCCCTGGAGAAAGGGATATCACAGTATGGGAACTATTCTGGATATGGCTGACTGAGGCAACTTGCAACTGCCTATGTGGCATAATCCATCGGACCTGTGAAGGCTCTTGTCCATAAATAATCTCACCAATTCAGATGTCAAGTGTCTGATATCCCCCCACCCCCCATTAGTGATTATTTCCTTTGAGTTAAGTGAATTTCTAGGTTATTCTTTTAAAATAGAAAGGTCTCAGAGTAGAGAGAAAAGGTTAATTAATGAATTTCCTCACTCCTTTTTTGTGGATGTCATGATTACCTGAGATGCTGATGTGTCCATAAAAATAACTTGGCATAAATGGAAGGTATTTTGTCATTAATGCTTTGGGATTTTACAAAAGCAGACACACAAACAGTAAGCATACGGATCTGACGTCACTCTGAGAAATACTTACTTTTGAAGTAGGAGAGACTGTAAATGAGGAGTATCTTCAAATATTTCTGTTTTAACAAAACTCAGTGCTTGAGAGTCTTGACAATCCAGGACTCTCAGGTTAGGTGTAGCCTTGAATATTTCCCCATCAAGGCTTTTCAGTCTTGCCATCTTCTTAAGGTAGAGAGACTTGAGATTTGGTATGTCCCTGATCCATCCTAGCTGGACTGAAACACAGACGGAAAACTCTATATTGACCATACAAAGGGAAGCAAAAAGGAAGGAGCACTAAAAAGGCGTTAGTTTAATTTAAAACAACAACAAACACAAATGGTAATAATTTCATGAATATGGAAACTAATCAGAACTTTAAAGTGAAACTCAAAAGACTACATTTTAGATTCCCTAGTCAGTAATTAGTCTAGAATCTCAACTAGAAAATATGGCTTATGAGAAGGTCTAGATCCAGGAATTCATGATAATCACATCTCATTTAATTCAAAGAATTAGAATGTAGTCCAACATCCTATCAGAATAATAGACTCAAGATAGACCCAGAGCTGAAGGAGACATAGGGGTCATCTAGTCCGAACCCCCTCATTCTACTGAGGAAGAAATTGAAGTGAAGTGACTTGTCCAAAGTCACACAGGCAGTGAATAGCATTGACAGAATTCAAAGCCTTGTCCTCTGGTTCCAAATCCAGCCCCATTTTTGTCTAAGATAAAACTGAGTCTCAGATTGGTTACTTGCTGAGTGTTACTCTGCTAGTAAAGAGAAATCAGAACTAGAACCTAGACCTTCTGGCCTCTAGACCACTAGCTTTCTTTCCCCTTATATCATAATAAGAAAACTAAAGAAAAATCAAACCCATCACAGTTCTCCCAAGTAGCTAATAATGTGCAGATATGAAACGCAATGGGGGTAATTAGTGGAAATCAAGGAATGGGGAAGGGCAAGTAAAGCAGGAAAACTACTTTTTCTTACTTTTTGACTGATTTTATTTCCTGACTTCCCAGCAAAACCAAAAATTTCACCTTCTGAGTTCCATTCCATTTCCTAATTCTCTTGCTTCTCTTGAGTGGGATTTATGGTGGAAAAAAAATCTGCTTTCCTTGAGAGTAATTTGTATCAATAATGATAACAACAACAGGCATTTATATTATGCTTTAAGGTTTGTAAAATATTTTACTTATGTTATTTTATTTAACCCTCACAAGAACCCTGTTTTGTTGTTTTTGTTGCTGTTCAGTCGTGTTCAGATCTTTGTGACCCCATTTGGGGTTTTCTTGGCAAAGACACTGAAATGGTTTGCCATTTCCTTCCCTGGCTCATTTTATAGATAAGAAAAATGAGGCAAACAGGGTTAAGAGACTTGCCCAGCTAGTAAGTGTCTGAGACTGAATTTGAACCCAGGTCTTCCTGACTCCAGGCCTGAGGCTCTTATCCACTGCCCCACCTAATTGCCTCAAGAACCCTGTGAGCTATGCACATTTAACAGATGAGAAAATCTAAGGCAAAGAAAAATTAAGTGACTCACCATCAGACAGTAAATGTCTGAGGTGATATCTGAACCCAAATCTTTCTCACTCCAAGTCCAGTGTTCTCCTTCTCCACTAGGCCAACTAAACAAGGAAGTATGGGAAAGGATTGGTCCTCCAGTGGTCTGAACCGGAGTGTACAAACCTAGCACTGAGTCTATTGAGTCCATCAAATAATAATTATTTCCTAAGCACCTACTAAATTTTGAGCAATTACTATATGTATGTATATATATGTATATGTACATATATTCCTAAGGCTGCAGTGGTTGCTATTACTCACTAAAAAAACAAATTTTGTTCTATGCCTTTTATCCCCTTGTGACTTCACACACACTTTTATGTTCGTCTATATCTCTTATATATGCACGTGTATACATGTGTGTATATACACATAAATACATGTACGGAATCTTCCTGAATCTAAGGCTAGCCCTCTCCCCATGATGCTACTCTGGCCTCTCTGGCTCTCAAGCAAGAAAGAGATGAATACAAAAGTATGTGTGAATGTGTGTACAGGTACAGATATGTGTATGTATATACATGTGAATGTGTATAAATATAATTATAATTCTACATAAATGAGTCTAATGTTATATTAAAGAGTCTATGTTATATATAAGTATGTGCTTATACTTATAAGTATATATATATAAGTATATGCTTATATAATACATACATGTATTTACATATGTATATAATGTATTTATGTTATATATAAATATACACCTATGCACATATATACATATAACCAAACACACACACACACACACACAATGGGGGGATATACTTTTATAGTGAGAGCCACAGTGGCATCATGGGGAGAGGTCTGGCCTTGGAGTCAGGAAGATCTGAGTTCACGTTCTGCCTCAGACTGGCCATCTGACCATGGGAAAGGTCATTTCACTTCTCAATGCTCCCCAAAGTTAGCAAAGTTGCAGGTGAGTAGCATCAGTAAAAAGGGCGTTTACACACCAGAAATTCCCCACTGAAGTGTTCATCATTTAAATCCCAGTCCCATTCCTAGAAAATTCCTCAGACTTACTTTCTGGAAGAAAAGTGCCACTCAGATCCAATACTTCCATGCTATACAGAGGTGTCTTTTCTCCAACTTGACCTAATATTCTTTGAGCAAAGGCTGACTCTTTAATTCCTTCTCTGTCATCTTTTCCCAACAGGGTAGCCGACAGGTTAAGGAAGCGTAGGGATGGAAAGCAGGAAAATGACCCAGGTTGGATTTCCAGGATGGGATTTCCCACAAGTGAAAGCCATGTAAGGTTCTGCAATATCATGGTCTGGCAGCTGGGCATGGATGAAAGCTTGTTGTAGCTTAGGTCCAAAGTTTCAAGGCTCTCAACGACAGGAGATTCCCCCCAGTAAATCTCTTGGATCAGGTTGTTCCTCAGGATAAGAACTTGAAGATTGGAGAGGTCCCTCAGGTCCTGATCTCTTAGTTCCTTGAGCTGGTTGCTGCTTAGGTCTAAGCTTCGTAGTGTCCTTGGCAGACAGGGAGGGAAACTTTCAAGGCTTCTGTTCACTAGAAACAAGGTGGCTGTTGTCTTATTGAACTCCTCACAAGATAAGCTAGAAAAACTGAGGTTGTCCTCCCAGGGACCAAGCTGGGCAACTTGAAAGAGAGTTGCTATTGCCTTTGGCACAACAATACCTTCTTTGCTTGTTGGGCTGTCAGATGCTACCCAGCCTAGCTCCATCATGGAAAGCAGCAGCAAGAACAACATCCTGTGGTTTCAGTAGCCTCCAACTATGGACCTTTTAGGGAGGGGGAAACAAAGACCATCAGAAGGCATAGCAAATACAATTGCTGTTCAGTGCCTAGAAGCACTTTCTAAGTAAAAGGCTTGGGGTGGTATTTCCTATTATACCTGGAATGGTTGCCTAAAAGCAGGGAATGTAGTAGGATTTTTACTAGAATGAAAACCAACTCTTCTAAAAAAAACCTAGAAGAGAAAGCCATTGCTATAATCCTAGAAAAGCCTGAGATATTTTGACATGTAGAATGTCAGACCTTAAAGACCCCCAAGGTTAACACCCTTACTTTCTAGGTGGAGACCATTTCCTAAAAATCCCTGAGGACCCTATGTATCAAGCTAGACCATTAAGCTGGCGGTCTTGGGCTCAAAAAGTGAGGCTTGAAAACTTGATGAATCTCAGCTGAAATCCTTTTCCTGCAGGAAGGGTTGGGAGGAGAAACGATGAGCTAAATTCCCGGGTCTGTGGGAACGCAGTCTACTTTTTTTTAATTGTTTAAAAATTATGAGCTTGACAAGCATCAACAAATACAAACATATCCTTATACAAAACAAAACGAAGAAAAAGAAGATTGAATATGAAACTGTGAGTATAGCTTGCTTTTTGGTTTTTTTTTAAGGTATATAATACACTTAGCATCATAGCACCAATTCTATCCAGTTTACCTCATTTCCTGAGTGTCCTCTCTTCTGGGTGATTTTTAAAATGTTACACTGCTGTTCTTTTTTGGCATCACTCTCTCTCCTCTTCTGTCTTCCCCCCTTCCACCTCACTCCCCAAAATGCCGTTCTATGTGGAACCCAGTCTATTTTTGTTGTAGAGCTATTTAAAGAGACCCCTGGGGTCACATTTTAACACAGGGGTTCCTTTCTGCATTATGTGTCTCAGGCTTCACTTCTGTAAAGTGAGGAAAGTAATCCTAGAATCAACTGACCCCAATGCTCCCAGAGAACATGGACACCCCAAGGAAAGGCTTGACTACTTTGTCTCAGTCTCTGAGGGATAACTTTAGAGCTTCTGTGAGAGGAAATCATATCAATGTCACATGTACCTTTTTAAGATGCGTAGTTTAGACTACTCCAAGGTTTGCAAAGGGCCTTATATATGTTAACTCATTTGAGCCTCAAAACACTAGGAGAGAGGCGCTCTTATCCCCATTTTAAAGATAAGGAAACTGAGGCTAAGTGATTAGCTCAGAGTCATACTGGCAAGATTTGAACTCAGGTCTTCCTGACTCCAAGGCTAGCACTTTACCCACTCCATCACTTAGCCACTTAACTATAGATAGATTTGGAAATACACTAACTTGTTCAAATAATAGATAAGATACTTGGCCTTAGAGTCAGAAAGATGGGGGTTCCATTCCTGCCTCCAACACTTCAATCAATCAATCAGTAAACATTTATTAAACACCTGCTATGGGCCAGGCACTGTGATAACCCTGGCATTTGAAAGTTATGTGACCAAGGGCAAACCCCTTAATCTCTGTGAGCCTCTGTTTGCTCCTCTGTTAAATGGGGATAGACCTCATAGGCGCAATCCAATGAGACAATGTCACTAAAATGCTTTGGAAATTGTACTGTGCTATATAAATATCAGTAATTATTAAGGAAGGGGAGCAAAGAAACCCCTGGCATATGGGCTTTCGAAGCTAGCTATCTTCTGCTATCAATATCTGCACTAGCTGACAATTAATGTTCTCAATTGTGCCCCCAGCCTCTTTCCCTGTTGCTCATTGGGAAGCCTGAGATACATCTAATTATACATTTGACTCTAGGAAAGCCAGTTCCACTGTCTGGACCTCAGTTTCCTCCTTCATTAAATGAGAAAACTGGGCGGGATGTTTTCTGAGGTCCCTCGCCATTTCTACACAACACAATCATCATTCTAAAATCTCTGTTCTTGAGAGTGAGGTGAGGAGCTAGTTCAAGAAAGAGTTCCTTTACTTTGTACTCACCGGGCAGGCACCTTTTGAAGTATGTAGCCCTCCAGTCCTCCTCAGTCTCTCTCTGCTCCTTTAAAAAAAATAGATTTGACAAAGGACTTCTTAGTCAGCCGGCAACTTTGTCCACAATCCCAGGGCAGCTCTTCCCTACTCCCCCCCATCCACGTCCTTCCTGCCCCTCCACCCATGGTTAGTGGCAGAGCTTACTCCAGCCCTCCTGAGCCCCTCCTCCTCCTCCCCCTCCTCCTTCTCCTCCTTCTCCTCTTGGTCCTCCTCCCTCTTGGAGCTTTTGCATGATTAGCTCCTCTCTCCTTTACCCACTGGCCCCTCCCCACCCTCCTCTATGGCTAGCTCCTTTCTGAGCCTGTAACAGCTTCCCAATCTCTTTTGCTTCTTACATTGCCTGAACTCCCTAGGAGTGAAATATGAAAGGTCCCTGTTCTCTCAGGATCAAGGTTAACAAGGGTCAATGGGACTGGGTGGTCAGGCAAGAGCAGCTTCATCATTATTTCTGTGGTTGCGATTTCCCTGGGAGAAGTGGAAGTTGAATGGTGAGAATGGTGAGAAAATGGTGAGAAAAGAAAAAACCCTCTTCCTTTTCACCCAAGGCAGGACATCCAAATGTCAATCCTGAAGGAACTCTGTGACCATTTATATTCAGTAGAGTCTGGTGCAGGCCTGAAACAGATATCGATAAGATAATGAGGGTCCCTCAGAAGTGTCTTCTCCAAAGTCAGCTCTGGGCACATAGTTGACACCTAAAAAATACTTGTTGATTGATTTGGTTAAGTGCAAAGTGGGAGGAAGACAAAAGAGGAAGGGAGAAATGAAGAGAGCTCTACTCGGAAAGGCTTCGAGTTACTCTCAAAAGCAGGGATAATAAAAGAGCATTAAACAATTGTGGCCTGTTTTCAGATGTTTCGTACTCATTTTGCAGTGGAAATCTGTTACTGGATGATATGTGCAGATTTCCTTTGTGTTTTATTTTATTATTAATGTACAAGACATATAGTATATCTGTGTAATTCCTAAGATCAGAGTCAATAGTCAATACACATTTATTAAGTACATACTTAAGTACTAAGCACTGGAGATACAAATATGAAAAAAGAAAGTCTTTGCCCTCAAGGAGTTTACAATCTAATGGATTATGCTTGCCACCTAACCAAAAAATCACATTAATTCAAACTGGACTAGATCACATGGGACATGTTTAATAGTGGTATTTGCGTACTCTTAAGTGCCAGGGAGGTAAAACTGGTTGTTTAAAATTTAATGTTTTTGCTCTTAATTTGTTTTTAAAAAAACCCAAAAGAGGGAACAGTTCCACAAAAAAAGAAGAGAAAAAGAGTACTATATGTGAAGCTATAAATCCTTATTATATATAGCTTACTTTAAAAAAAAATCAATAAATTCAATGTTACTGTTTTATTTTTGCAAGTATTAAGCATTACTCCCTCCTACTGCTCCTCAAACTGAATTAAAAAAATCATCTATTAAATAAATAATAATAGAAATAAATCCTTTATTTATAAAAAATAAGAACAATAGGCAAAAAAATATCTTGCTCATCTGTTTCCCTCTGTTCTCCCTTTTGTTCACTTCTGTGCATTCTTTAAAAAATGTTTTGATGACACTCTTTTGTTTCTTTTATTTGTTTGTTTTTAGCAGCACTATCTCTAGCTTGAAATGGAGCTAACTAAACATTAGTTATCACTAGGTTCAAATGGAATGTAGTGGAATTATAAAAAAAAATCTTGGGCCCTACAGAAGATATATGAAAAGATACCTCTCCTGGCTTCTCTGAAGAGACTGGTGTTTGATGGGTATGGGGCATTGCATAAAATGTCAGATTATTTTAATATGTTGATTGGTTTTTGGTGAATTTTTTCTTTTCGTCCTCACTTCTGGAAAGAAGAGGGGGACGAATAGAGAGGAAAATGTAGATAATTAAAGACAAAAGATATTAATAAAACCTATTTTAAAATCATAGTTATCTGAGTTCTACTAACTTAACTTTGTATCAATTCATTCAAGTTCTTCTAGGCTTGCCTGAAGCTTGCACTATAAGGTGCAAAAATATTCCATTATATTCATATACCATCATTTGTTCAGCTGTTCCCCAAGTAATGAGTAACCCCTTAGCTTCCCATTCTTTCCCACAACAAAGAGAAGTAGAAATATTTTTATACATATAGGACATTTTCCTTTCTTTGATCTCTTTGGCTTATAGGTTTAGTGGTATTACTAGATCAAAGGATATACAAAGTTTAATGAATTCTGGGGTCTAGTTCCAAATTTTTTTTCCAGAATGGCTGAATAAATTCACAGACCCACCAACAATAAATCAGTTGACTTTCCTAAGCCCCTCCAACAATGATCATTTTCCATTTTTATCGTCTTTGCCATCCTAATGTGTATAAAGCAGAAGGTCAGGGTTTTCTTTAATTCACATTTTTCTAATTATCAATGATTTGAAGCATTTGAAAAATGTGACTGTTGATAGCTTGGATCTCTTTCTTTCAGAATTTGACCACTTATCTACAGGGGAAAGATTGTCATTCCTGTATATTTGAATCATTTGCCTATGTATCTTGGAAATGTGATCTTTATCAGAGAAACTTGGGCAAAATTTTTCCCTTAGTTAACTGTTTCCCTTCTAATTTTTTTTTTTGCTTTTTGGAGGGCAATTGGGGTTAAGTAACTTGCCCAAGGTCACACAGCTAGGTTTTTGTTTGTGTGTGTTAAGCATCTGAGGCAGGATCAGAACTCAGGTCCTTCTGACTCCAGGGCCGAAGCTCTACTCACTGCGCCACCTAGCTGCCCCCTGTTTCCCTTCTAATTTTAGCTATATTGATTTGTTTGTGCAAAAACTTTGATTTTATGTGATCAAAATTGTCTTTTTCATCTTCCATGATCCTTTCTGTCCCTTTTTTGGTCATGATTTTTCCCCATCTTCATAGTTGTGAAAGATATTTCCTTCCTGGCTCTCCTAATTTTTAAATTATATGTTTCTTTACATCTAGGTCATCCATTTGGAGCTTATTGTGGTATAGAAGATTGATTATCACAAACTCTGTTAGTTCTTAATGATTTAATCTCATAATACTGTTCTTTGGTTTTCTTTTTTCCTCCTTTGATTAGAATCATATAATTTGAAGGTTAGAAAGGAGCTCAGCAGTCATCTAGTCCAATGCATACCCAAAAGGGACTCCCACTATCGTGTATTTGACAAGTGATAATTCTCTGCTTGACAACCTCCAAGAAGGGGAAACACACCGTACCATTCTACTTTTGGATGATCTTTTAGAGTATTAAACTATTTTTAAAGATTTATTTACTATTAGTTTACAACATTCAGTTCCATGAGATTTGGAGTTCCAAATTTTCTTCCCTCCCTCTCCTCCCCCTCCCCCAAAATGGCAGCATGCAATCCAATATAGATTCTACATATACCTTCACATTAAACATCAAGTTGTAAAGAAGAATTATAACCAATGGAATGAATAATGAGGAAAAAGAAACAAAATAAAATGAAAAAGAGAGAGAGCAAGTAGTTTGCTTCAATCTGCATTCAGACTACATAATTCTTTCTCTGAAATGTGGATATAGCCTTTTCCATCATGAGTCCTTTCGAGTTGTTTTATAAGCTTGCATTACTGAGGGGAACCCAGTCTATCAAAGTCAGTCATCACTACTAAACTATTTTTAAAGGATTCTACCCAGAAAATGACACTGAGTAGAAGAGAGGATATGCTGGCAATTACATTTTGTCATCTAATTGATTTTTTTTTTTTTAAGCAATTGGGGTTAAGTAACTTGCCCAAGGTTACACGGCTAGGTTTTTTTTTTTGTTTGTATGGATTAAGTGTCGGAGGCTGGAGGCCGGCTCCGAACTCAGGTCCTTCTGATTCCCGGGCCAGCGCTCTATTCACTGCGCCACCTAGCCGCCCCCATCTAATTGATTCTTTAAAAGTTTTATTTCTGCAAAAAAATTGTAACTATCTTAGTCTGTAAATCCTCTCATCTTTTGCATTGCTGATTACTAGCTGTATAACCATAAATTAGTTATTTGACTTCTCTGGACCTCAGTTTCTTCAACTTGAAAATGAGGGAGTTGGACCAGATGATCTCAAATGAACCTATAATTTTTTGATTCCTATAATTCTATGAGCATCTTAAGAATTCCTATAACTCAATGAATATAATTATACAAATATGAATGAGTTCTGTATCTCAGAATTGCAAGTGTAAAGCAAAGCAGATCCCCTGCCCTTGATCAAATGGATAGGAGACCTTTCCTTCATCCAATCCCATTAGAACTTGAGAAAGTCTGGGGGATAGAGGGTGAGAAGGGGTTAATCATGCAAGCTTGCACCAGATTCTGAGATCAGACTAAAATTTATCTCTCTTCCTGTCATTCCTTATCTAGGTGGTGTTGAAAAATACCAGATTGTCTACGACAACCATAGCATTTATCTTAATGGGATATAATCTCCTTTCTCTAAAATCTCAAAAATCTACTTTGAATGAAAATTCCAGCTATAGAAAAAATTATTCTTATAAACCCAAAGACATATCCCAACCTGCCAAAAGTATTAGATTTTTGGTATTCTGATTCTGCCAGTAACTGGGTCCAAGTAACAAAACTATTAGCCTTTTTCTAAGGCCTTTTTCTATTTAAAGCCTAGGTGAATTTACCAGCTATTTAGTCCTGAGTCCAAGTCCCTGGTTTACAGGGGCAACAGCAACCAATCATTGATTACACAAGCTAGGATCAGATAGCATCTATTGTTGTGAGGACCCATGTCTATAATCAAGCTGGGAGAAGGTCCATGGGAAATACGAATTGGAAGAGAGAGGTAGTATAGGGTAACAAAAAGACCAACCATACATACATATATGTATGTATGTATGTATGCATATGCAGGCAACTAGGTGGCATAGTGGATAAAGCAATGGGTTTGGAATCATAAAGACATCTTCCTGAGTTCAAATCTGGCCTCAGACACTTACTAGCTGGATGACCCTGGGCAAATCACTTAACCTTAGTTGTCTTTGTTTCTCATCTATAAAAATGAGCTGGAGAAGGAAATGGCAAACCACTCCAGTATCTTTGCCAAGAAAACCCTACATAGGGTCTTGGAAGGTCAGGCACAACTGAATTCAACAACAACAATCATGTGCATCTAAGTATATATGTATGTATGTATGTATGTATGTATGTATGTGTGTGTGTGTATATATATGTATGTATATATATATATATTTAGCATTTACTTATAGGCTCACTATAAAAATCACACAAGATAATACATTCAAGATGCCTTGTAAACATAAAATACCATATAGATATAAAGTAATATAGTCTTGATATAAAGTAAAACTTCCTAATAAACCAAACTACCCCAAAGTGGATGCATTGCTTCAATGGGTGACCTCTCTAGAGGTCTTGGAGCAAGGCTATATTAGGGACTCCCCTGCCATCTTCTCCAAAGCCTCACCAGAAGCTTTGTTGAATACATCTGAAATTATGCCTAGAGGTTTTAAATCTTTCATCTCTAGAATTTATGTCATAGGGTCCCATAAAAGCATGGTATCAGAATGAAGAATTCAATAAGTGTCAACAGCTAGTGACTTCAGTACCAAATCATCTAAAACAGGTGATGGCAGCAAAAGAAGGATCTTTTGCATGTTAAATGTCTTTTTAAAGGTATAAAAAGGCATTTAAAAGGCATAAAAATTAAAGTTATAAAATTGATTGTATACATTTCATTATTTTACTTGGTAGCAGTTAATTTACACTCCACTGTAGTTTACATGTTAGTAAAAAACATTGCCCATGAAAAAAAAATTCATGTTATGTATGTTTTCCATTTTGCCACAATTTTTTGGTTAGTCCTTACATCCTATAACCATGTCTCTGAGAATTTGTATTATTTCTGAATTAAAGACCATCAATTGTCAGTGAAATGAAGGGGAGAAGTCAACCATCCTGTCCTAAAGAGTGGCTATCCTTATCCTTACATATCAATTATGCTGCTCTAATTTAGCCAAAATGGCCAATCGCTTCAGTACTGTTCTCAGCAATGTGGGACAACCCCCAAAAGCAGGACAGGCAAATGTTCATTGTGCCAGGCCCTTGTTATTCCCTCTCTTTAATTCTTCCTAAAACCTATGAACAGAGCAGGGAGACAGTTTTGATTACATATAATTAAAACAGTTTTTATGCAAACACAACTCATGCAACTCTAATGAAAAGAAAAACAGGTAATGAGGGAAAAAAATCTTTGTAGCAAGTCTCTCTGATAAGAGTCTCATTTTTTAATGGATTTTTTTTTTTTTGGAGGGGGAAAGGCAGGTCAATTGGAGTTAAATGACTTGCCCAAGGTCACATACCTAGTAAGTGTGTCAAGTGTCTGAAGTTAGATTTGCACTCAGGTCCTCTTGACTCCAGGGCCAGTACTCTATTCACTATGTCACATAGATCCTCCAAGAGTCTCATTTTCAAGATATATAAGGAACTGATTTAAATTTATAAGAATAAGATCCATTCCCCAATTGATCAGAGAAATAATTAGAGATATACAAAGTAAATCAACTTGTGTGGTTTCACTTCACACCTAATAATATTGGTGAAGGTGACAGAGAAGGAATATTACAATTGATTGAGGGATGACAGGAAAACAGGCATATTAATGCACTTTTGAGGGAGCTGTGAATAAGGCTATCCATCCAGGAAAGCAATTTGGAACTCTGTTCCCAACATGCCTAAACTATTCATTCCTTCTGACCCAGAAACACTACTACTTGTACTATAGATCAAAAGGTCAAAACAAAAGGAAAGGGACTTTCTCTCTCTCTCCCTCTCTCTCCCTCTCTCTCTCTCCCTCTCTCATTCTATCTCTTTTTCATTCTCTCATTCTTTCTCTCTCCATATATATATATATGTATATATATATATATATTCATTTTTTTGTTACAAAGATTTCCCCTATTAACAAATTATGATATATGAATGTAATAGAATACTATTTTGCTTTATATTTAATCCTCTTCTTATGTTGCAGTATACATGGAAATATTCTTTTTTTTGTCTTTTTGTATTTAAGTTCAAAATTAATACCCCCCCCCACTATTTTGCCAAAAGAAAATAATAGAGATGGTTTCAGGGAAACCTGGGAAAACTTGAACAAACTGAAGCAGAATTAACTGAGCAGAATCAAGGGGACACTTTACAGCAATGTAAAGACAAACACTTGAAATACTTAAGAAGACTGATCAATGGAATGACCTACCAATCATGATTCAGGAAGACACACAATGATGTGTCAGCATTCTGCTGACCTTATGACAAAGAAGTAATGGACTTAGGGAACCAAGTGAGATGTATACCTTTTGGACATAGCCAATGTGGGAATTTATTTTGTTGATTATTCATAATTCTTTACAAGGGTGTTGATTTTCTTTTTCTCAATGGGAAGGATGAGGGAAAGAGAGAAAATAGATTTTTGTTAATGGGGGAGGATGGAACATAGACCACATGGGTAAAAAAAAAAAAAAAGTACTACTGGGAGAATAACCCCGTGCATTGTAGGAATGTTCTCTCTGCCTTTCCTTGTTCAGGTTGTCTGACTAAAGTGCCCTGCTAGGGTAGGCTCAGGGCAGGTGTGGTTATTTGTCATTCTTCTCCAGAAAGCTAAATTTAACTTCCCTTTTAACTTTTATGAAGTGGTGGTTTGGGGTTGTGGGTGTCCTAATCCCCATGACTGCAAGACCTGGAATGTGAAAGATTGAAAGCAGCATACTTCTCTGACACCACATAAGATAAGAAGAAGTAATAAGAGGGCCATTATGGGAGGAGATGGTACCAGGTTGTAAAGTCTCCGAGTAAAATCCATTACAGAGGAATTTCAAGTGATTGGAATGAAAACATGAAAACATCAGAGTGACACATAGATTAACAAGAAAAATTCTTAAGTGAAGAAATAAACGATGTAATTAAAAATGGTACCAATTTGAAACACTCATTATTCAGTTGGGACGTTGCTAAAGATAGGATTTCATCAGGTAAGTTGGAAAAAAAATACCCAGTGTTGGCATACAAAAGGCATAGATTTAAAATGTGAAAAAAAGTAGAATCCAAGTTGCATTTTAATTTGAACTGTAATTGTCTGAAGTGATAAGGTTAATTTTAAATAAACATATAAGATGTATATATCCAAAAGTGGGTTATGCCTCTACTTACACCCCAGTGAGAAGGAATTAATTGAATTATTATTCCCCCTTCCCTTGATCCTTTAGAAAGTGGAAAGAGAAGGCTTTAGTCTCAGTTTTGCTATGACCTAGCTTTATGGCCTTGTGTATTTATATCTCTGGGCTTTCATTTGTGACTTCTCTGGACCTCAAGTTCCTCATCTGTAATGAAGAAATGGAAGAAATCTGTAAATGAAAAGGCTACACCAGATGACCTCTAGGATTCCTTCCTAGTCTAATATTCTGTGATTCTGTGAAATGTGTCATCCTCTCCAAAGTCATTACCTTCAAGTAAAGGTTCTTAATCTCTTTTGCATTATGGACATTTTTGGAAATAGGGTGAAGCCTATGGACCACTTTTCAGGAGCAGCTAGAGGATAGATAGAACACCAGAACTGAAGTCAGGAAGACCTGAGTTCAACTCCAGTCTCAGACACTTACTAGATGTATGACCCTAGGCAAATCACTTATTCCTGTTTCTCTTAGTTTCCTCATTTGTAAAATGAATTGGTGAAGAAAATGGCAAACCACTCCAGTATCTTTGCCAAGAAAACCTCAAACGGAGTCACAAAGAGCTGGATATGACTGAAATGACTGAACAATAAGATGGACCACTTCTCTGAAGTCTTTAAATGTATAATTTAAACACACAGTATTACAAGGGGAGCAAATATATTAAAATGCAATTATCAAAATTAAAAAAAACCTACAAGTTCACAGACCCCAAGTTAAGAGCCTTTCTCTTCGAGGTACATTTTCTTTTGCATTTTTTCCCCTGTAGGTCTGTCTAATGGCTGTACCATTTATAAAGAGACAAGTCAGGGTAACAAAACTTCACCTAGCCTAGGGTGAAAAAAGGCAAGTCCAAAAGGAGGAGGTTCCTCACAGAGGAAACTTGTTATTAAGAGTCTTTCCTTTTGAACTCAGTTAAGTGAAAATATATGAATTTGTCCTCTGGCATATAAAATCTTTTATAACCTGGGCCCTTCCTACCTTTCCAGGCTCACACTTACCTCTGTGATCCAGCTATCCTAGCCTATCTGCCTTTCCTCTAATACTACTTTCCATCCCTCCACCCTGCACCAGGGCCTTGGCTGGACTCCATGTCTAGAGTGCTCTGCTCCATCCCCTCCAAGGAGTCCTCTCTATAACCCAACTCAATTGCCAAGGCTGGCTCTCCCTTTCTAACTGGCTCTTTCCTGCTGACAGAAGCCAGCTTTTTCTGACTTGGAGAAGCATGCCTGACTGCAATATCTCATCAGCTGTGCCCTCAGACTCTTTCAAACTGACTCTCCAACTGCTGGATGCAGTGTCTCCCTCTGGGGGAACAGCTCCATTACTCAATGCCTTGGCTTGTATGAGAGCAAAAAGGGAGGAGAAAGGGAGAGAATTCTTTTTCTCCTACTCCAAGAGATGAAGAGCTGCATCCTCCCCAATGAGTGATTTTCTCTTTGATTCACCATATCTAATGGAACTCTTGAATTGCTGAACTCTCCAGGACGTAGCTATTTAAAGTATTGCTGTGGTAATGTTCATTTTTCTGTACATCCAGTAACATTTCTGCCTTTGGACTCAAACTTTGTTATGGCATAAGAGGGTTTTAAACTTTTTAGCAATACATTAGAGCCTCATAATTCATGGGTCCATCCTGTGACTACATTAACTGATCTAGGGGAAATCAAGTCTCCTGTTCCCTTGAAACTTATAAAAGACAAACAGATCTAAAGTCAGATAGCCATGTCTTCTGTACAAAGCTATTAGCTGGCTATCTTGAGGCAAGTTCAGCAGTTTATCTACTCTAAAACGGCCTGGGTCACAATCCTGGGAAATTTGTTTAACCTTTATGCATTTCAAGTTGTTACAGGGGTGTCTTAATGGAATGGGACTGTCAACCTTTCCTGATATGGCAGGGATGGAAGTGAGAGAAGAAAGTGACAGGAGAGGCTTAACAAGATGGGGTTGTTGATTGAATACTGGCAGAATTCTAAAAGAAAATAGACAGCATGGTGTTGGGCAGCTAGGTGGCAGTGGATAGAGCCCCAGGTATGAAGTCAGGAAGACTCATCTTCCTGAGTTCAAATCCAGCCCCGGAGACTTACTAGCTGTGTGACTCTGAGCAAGTCACTTAACCCTGTTTGCCTTAGTTTTCTTATCTGTCAAATAAGCTGAACAAAGAAATGGTAAGTCACTCCAGTATTTTTGTCAAGAAAACCTCAAATAAGGTCATGAAGAGTCAGACAAAACTGAAATGTCTCAAGAACAATGTGGTATAGTAGTTAAAATACTGGACTTAGCCTAAGGAGACCTAGATTTAAATCCTACTCTGCTATTAATTGACCATAGGTGAGTCCCATAATCTCTATTGTTTTGTTTCCTCATTTACAAAATGGGGACAACACCTATAGCACTTACCTTACAATGTTGCTGTGAGGATCAAATAAAAAATGTACATGAAGTGCTTTGCAAACCTTAAAAATGTGAGCTCTTATTACCATTGACCTCTCTGGTTATGTAACAGAATGCTGAGAGGTTAGTCATTAGAAGAAAGAATGATATATCACTAATAAATCAAGGCAAATCTTTGCAAAGAAGTCGAATATAAAAGTGATTAGTATTTTAATCACCAACATACATGGAATTCTTCCTTGATCCTCCCAGAAAGGGAGAATGGCTAGATATGTGTGTGGATATGTATTTATTTGTTTTAAATTCCATTTCCATTTTATAAGCTAGAATTGGTAGAGCCTTTATTGAAATCACTGATAATTTGGGATTTTTGTGAGGGCAAATAGATCTCAGTGAAACACTTAGTGGATTTCTTGGTAGATTTTCTACTATGATTTTGGACCTCATTCTGAATCACCATTTTGCCAGGTCCTAGGCTTCTAAAGTATAGTGGAACTGGGAGTGTCCATGCACATGTCTATGTCTCTGACTATTTACAACTCCAAGGGGGAAAAACGGTTCCAAACGTAATATGGCTAGGGATCAGCTTCTTACTTAGTGGAAGCTCTCTAGTATAGCTTTAGTTTGTCCCAAATTATGAGGCTTGGGGGAACTATTGTTTATTAAAGAAGATTAAAGATGAAAGAAGATCCAGGATCTTGAAATTCTGGAAGATTTGCACTGGGATATGAGCTTGCATCACAGGTGCAAACTTGGAAAAGGATGAGATGGAAACCACAAAGAGGAGAGATTGCAAGGCAACTGGGTTCAGCATTCAGCAAGACTCTGAGCATTTCTGAGCATGGAATAAGACTTGGTGAAGGAAGCATGCACCTCTTTGTGTACAGGACAGAAGATCACAACCACTTTTCTTCTTTCCTATTAATTGCATTTTTTTTTGTCCTAATTAAATGCTTTTGCTACAGTGTGTGTGTGTGTGTGTGTGTGTGTGTGTGTGTGTGTGTGCCATATGTTTTGGAAATGGAATGTTGTAAGGAGGGAAGGGGCAGATTTGAATAATTTATTCAAATAATTGAATTTGAATAATTATCTAAAAAGTCTGATGGATCAACTCTAATCATTATGAACTGTTTTGTGGGCTGGCTTAAAAGAAACTATATGATTGCAGATTTAGCACTAGAAGGAATGTTAGAGGCCATTAAGTACAGCACCCTCATTTTGCAGGTGAGGAGACTGAAGCTGAGAAATGTTAAGTGAATTACCCAAAGTCACACAGGTAGTAAGTTTCTGAGGCCATATTTGAACTCAGGATTTCCTGACTCCAAGTCCTATGTCAGTGTCCTACATCACATTACATCTCTGACACCATGATGTCTATTTTATATTTTTGTGTATGGCCACACCTAGGATTGCCTCAGATCACAACATGATATCAACTAGATCTTTACATGACGAGCTAGGTAGCACAGCGGATAGAACACTGGGTCAGGAGGCAAGAAGACCTGACTTCAAGTCTTGCCTGATACTTAGTACTATGACCTTGGGTAAATTCTCTTAACCTCTCTTTACCTCAGTTTTCCCAACTATAATGGAGACATAATAACACTTACATCCCAGGGTTGTTATAAGAATCAAACAATATAACATACACATTTAGTACAGTGCCCAGCACAGAATAGGCACTAAGTAAGTGCTATGATGAAAATGATATAAAATTGACTATTCACAAGTCATGGAATAAAGTTGTCTTCTTATTCCCTTGTAGTCAAAGAAACTGAGAAACAGAGACTGAGTCGACAAGGGTCATACAGTGAGTCAGAGCCATAATTGCCAAGACACTACTGGAAATAAGGTTTACAAATGTTTTGACCTTTTTGGACAGAGCCTGTGATTTCACTGCAATAGGAAACTCCCCTTGAAGACATTTCCTCTACCAAAGTATTTCAGCAAGTGTCCTGCAACTTATATTCTTAGAAAGTTGGGTGAGGCTTAAATAACTCATCCAGAGTCACATAAGGAGTGCCTCAGAGGGGGCAAAAAATTGTAAGCCTTCCTGATTCCAAATTTAACTTTTTAGCTGTCATATCATGGTGCTCCTTGCTAGGTGCAGATTTTTTATCATAAAAAATGAACACTATGTTTTACCATCATTAATTTTGCTGGTGACTGGTTAGGCACTGAATATGGAGAGTAGTGGTTATTTTTAATGTCACTCTTCAGCTGCATCTAACTCTCCATGACCCTATTTGGCATTTTCTTGGCAGAGATACTTGGGAGTGGTTTGCCATTTCCTTCTCCAGCTCATTTGATAGATGAGGAAACTGAGATAAATAGGGTTAAATGACTTGCCCTGGGTCACACTGCTAATAAGTGTCTGAGGCTGGATTTGAACTCACAAAAGGGAGTGTTCCTGTCTCCAGCCTGGTACTCTTACCAATTGCACCACCTAGTTGCCCATAACATTGTTACACTGCTAAATCAACTAGATAAGTAGTTCTTAAGAGTAACTGCTTCAGCAAATATTATAATCTTCCAAACTGTCTTGGTTAGTATGAAGAAAATTTTTGTTTTACCTTACCTGAGGTTGCCATTTCTCACTGAGGATCCTAGGATCCCACATTTAGAGCTGTGAAGGGATTTAGGTGCCACCTAGTCCAATGCCTTCATTTTATAGATAAGGCAACAAGAGACCAGAGTTTCAGTGACTTACCCAAGGGAGTACATATACAGTGACAGAGGCAGGGTTTGAATGTGTGTCCTCTGTAAATCCTGAACTCTATCCCCTGTGTAGGATACAGCGACATGTGTTTAAATGTTTGGCTACTGAGCAAAGCTTTGGAGTATAACCTTGCTTCCCATCTACCATCCACTGAACAGAGGGGAAGTGTAAGTGTTTGGTTCCTGGCTTCACAGAAGTTTAGGGCCTGCTGGGGCGAAAAGAGGCTGCACCAGTTCTTTGTTAATAGTGTGTGTATATTGGGGTTACATGAGGGGAGGGTTACTAAGTAGCCAAATTAGGACATCTGAAACAGTCTTTGGACTCCAGGATCATTGGTATTCCCCAATTTGCTTTTGAGGGGTGGCTGCAGGGAATTTATCAGGTGAGATATAAGATTAGTGGTTTGGCACAAAGCCACCTTCCCCATTTATAGACAATTTAAGAATTTTTACCATGGTGGAGGTGAGGTAAAATACACTGGAATACATATGCTTTTTCACAGTTAGAGAATTCCAAAGAATTCCCCTGACCAGAGAGAGTCCAAAGAACAAGTCGAGTGAACTGAAAATTCTTCCTTGCTCAGTACTTTTGAAAGAATTTGTAAAATAGTTTAATTTCATGGAATTTTTCTGTAATTCATGTTTGGATTTTCTATACCCAGTTAAAAGGTTACCCTATTAACTGTAAACTATTTCCTTTCCTCCAAAAATTTTACGATGCTGGCCAAACCCTAATAAGTGCACTGAATGCCCAATGCTTTCTTTCACCATTGTAGGGGAACTATAGAAATAGATAAAAGTGGATGATACACAAAAGGCTTAGGATGAGATAAAACAGCCCAGACAAAGCTCCATTAAAACAGGAGATTTTCTTTCAGTGCCTGGAATGGCTTTAAAGACTTTGGAAATCAAAGACTTCTCCTCATCTTAACTCCTCCAGAGAACGGGTTATCACAGAATTTCAGAGTTATAAAGAATATCACTGGCTATCTGGTCAAAACCATACCTTTAAAACATTTCCTCTGTAACATACCAGAAAAGTAATTCACGTAACCCGTCACTTCAAGGTCACATTACTTGCTCCATTTTTGGATGGTTCTAATTTTTAGGAAATCCGTCTTGTCATTTAGCCTAAATTCAGTACTTTGCAACTCCCACTCATTACTATGACTCAGCCTTCTGCATCCAAGCAGAATCTAATCTCTCTTCCAGATCACAGCTTTAAAATCTTTAAAGACAGTTATATCATGCTGTTCCTCTTCCCCACCCCAAGTCTTTTCTTCTCTATATTAAGCATGTTCCTTTCATTCAACTAATCCTCATCAAAGGCCTTCATCTTGGTTGAAGATGAAGAAAGGCCATCCCCTTTGGGTGTTCTCCAGCTTTATCAACATCCTTCCTGAACATTACAGATGTGATGTTACATGGTAGTTTAGGATTTCTTCTCCATAAAGTGCTAATACTTCTGCTGTGGTTGTGATTCTTGCCAGGTAAATCTGCCTTATCCCAGAACCCCAAGGGCTGAACTTGGGATGTGTTAAATGCCATGCTTAAGTTCCAGTAGGAGGGGAAAGAAAAGCTACTAAGGCGAAAAAAATAACTGATGTGTGTGTTGGAAGGAAGTGAATAGTGACCAAAGAAAGACATTCTTTTGCTTCAGTTTAAGCAGGAAAAAGGAACCTTGAAATTTTATACCACTTTCTTTCTAAGTTTCTTGAAAACCATATTAAAAAAATTTCTCGAGGGTGGCTAAGTGGCACAGTGAATAGAGCACTGGCCCTGGAGTCAGGAGGACCTGAGTTCAAATCCGGCCTCAGACACTTAACACTTACTAGCCATATCACCTTGGGCAAGTTACAACCCCCATTGCCCTCCAAAAAAAAGGCAAAAAAAATTTATCTGAATAATAAATGGTAACTGTTTCAACTTTTATACCTGTTTCAACAGGTAACAATTGCTGGCTAGAAAGAACTAGTCAGTTGGGTAGTGGATAAGGTAGTTGGATTTTCAAGCACAATAGTGATCGTTTCCTCACTAGATTTCCCACCACCATGAAATCACAATAAAAACAAGAACAAAAGTACTTACCTTATGGAATTGTATCAAATGATAGTGTAATTAATAAAGTTATTAGTAGATGAATATACTTATTCTACCTATTATTTGTATTATTGTTTTTTGGGGGCAGTTTTAATGGACTTTGATTCTCACCTGCTTTGTTCAACAAAAAAAAATTGTGAAATTTTCTAGTATGTTGCCCAGTTTGTATACAGATACATAGACGCCTCTATCTGAACTGGTAAGTACATTTCCTTAAATAGTAAGGTGGTGGGTTCTTCTCAGAGGGAGGTGGGGAGGGGAAGGAAGGAAGGGAAAGCTGAGGGTCTTCAAGCAAAAACTGAATGATCACTTGTGTTAGAGACCATCATGAATATAAATGTCTATTATTATTCTTAGCATTGCCAGAAGTAATAAAGCATGTCAGTGGCAAATCTGAGATAGTCATTAATTAGAATTATATAATTATAGGGTTATAAATTTATAATGAATTATAGAGTTCACTATTTGTCTAGTAATAAAAGAACACAGGCTTCAATATAAGTACCCAGTACATGAATTTCCAGGTTTTTTTATGTTTGTTTTTCTCATGAGATGCTTTGAAGAAACTAAATCTACATTCTGTAGGTAGGGCATAAACCTGGACAACAGTGAGGCAGCAGCCAAGATATGCATGATGTTTCTATATAGTGTTTGGGACAGAATTTAAGGTTCAGGTTTTGGTTAGCATTAGAGTTTCAATTTGGATTAGAAGTGAGACTCAGGGGCGGAGCCAAGATGGCGGAATAGAAACAGCACTTCCAAGGTGCTCCCCCCCACACCACTTCCAAACTATGTAAAAAGTGGACTCTGAACAACTTCTGGAGCTCCAGCACCCACAGAACGACACAGAGAAGCTAACCTCCTGGTGAGGACAGCCCAGCAGCCCTGCAGGGAATGGCCAGCACAGCAGCCAGCCCAGCACTCTGGGAGCCGAGCCTGGGCCCAAGTGAGTTGAGGTTTTAGCCCCAGGGCGGCCGGGCCAGCAGCTGGCTGCAGGGACCCCAGAACACCAGTACCTGTGGTGATTCCAGAATTATCAACACAGATATGCCTAGGAAAAAATGAGAGGTTAGTGCTCTATGGACTTTGGGACCAGTATTTGGGGAATGCATCAGCTTCTTCCCCTGGGGGCAAGAAGCAGCTGAGGAGTCATAGCACAAAAGCCATTTTGCAGCTTCAGTTCATGGTCTTCGAACTGTAGAGAGATCCAGCAATCAGTCTGGGGGTTAATCACTCTTGCTTTAACCTGCTTGGATCTGGATTGTGGTCCAGGGGGGAGGTCTGGGGTGGGTATCCAGCTTGCCAGAGTGTGTGAAGGCTTTACAGAGGCCACCCAATTAATACCTCCAGAAGTTGTGAAGACCCCACATTTGGGACAGAAGCTCCCCTGTCTGGTGGCAGAGACCTACTGTGGCAACAAGACCCAAAATCAAGTAATTAAGTGGCAACATGCCTAGGCAAAGGAAACAAAATAAACAGAAAAATGCAACATTAGACTCCTATTTTGGGGGCAAAGAGGATCAAAGCATGGAACAGGAGGAGGTCTGTGAGGTCAGAATTCCTGCACCAAAAGCCCCAAATGAAAATATGAGCAGGTTACAGGCCATAGAGGACCTTAAGAAGGATTTTAAAAACCAAATAAGAGAAGTGGAGGAAAAATTGGGAAGAGAAATGAGAAGGATGCAGGAAAAGTATGAAATAAGAGTCAACAGCCTGACTGAGGAAAATAACACCTTAAAAATAGACTAACTCAAATGGCAAAGGAGGCTCAAAAGGGCAATGAGGAGAAGAATGCCTTAAAAACCCGAATTTGCCAGATGGAAAAAGAATCTCAAAAGCTCACTGAGGAGATTCATTCCTTCAGAGTTAGACTGGAGCAAATGGAAGCTAGTGACTTTATGAGAAATCAAGATGCTGTTAAACAGATCCAAACAAATGAAAGAATAGAAGGCAATGTGAAATATCTCATGGGAAAAACCACTGACCTGGAAAATAGATCCAGGAGAGATAATTTAAAAATTATTGGACTACCTGAAAGCCATGATCAAAGAAAGAACCTAGAAATCATCCTTCAAGAAATTCTCAAGGAAAATTGCCCTGATGCTTTAGACCCAGAGGGGGAAATAGAGGTTGAAAGAATCCACCAATCACCTCCTGAAAAAGATCCCAAAAAGAAAACTCCTAGGAATATTAAAGCAGGTTCCAGAATTCCCAGATCAAGGAGAAAATACTACAAGCAGCCAGGAAGAAACAATTTCAATATTTGGAAACACAATCAGAATAGCCCAGGACCTGGCAGCTTCTACACTGAGGGATTGAAGGGCATGGAATATGATATTCCAGAGGTCAAAAGAGCTGGGATTAAAACCAAGAATCACCTACCCAGCAAAACTGAGTATCTTATTTCAGGGGAAAATATGGTCATTCAGTGGAATAGAGGACTTTCAAGCATTCTTGAGGAAAAAACCAGAGTTGAATAGAAAATATGACATTCAGACACAAGAAGCAAGAGATGCTTGAGAAGGTAATCAGGGAAAAGAAATCAAAAGGAACTTATCAAAGATGAACTATTTACATTCCTATATGGAAAAACAATAACTGTGACTGATGAAATCTTCCTCATTATGAAAATAATTGAAGATGGGTATATGGGCATATGAATACATATGTGAATGTGTGTATACATGTTTACAGGTATACATGGATAGAGGGCACAGGTTGAATTTGGTGGGAAGGGATGATACTTAAGGGGTGAAGTTAAGAGGTGAGAGAGGAAAGTGGCAAGAGGAGATGGGGAGAGACAGGGTAGGGTAAACTACCTCATGTAGAAGAGGCAAGGGGAAGTAGTTGCAGGGGAGGGGAAGAACAGGAAGGCAAAAAGGCAAAACCATATTCTCATTGAATTTGGCTTAGGGAGAGAATGACATACATACTAAATGGGATATCTCACCCTGCAGGAGAGTAGGGGGAAGGGGGATGAGAGGGGGGATGATGGAGGGGAGGGCATTCTGGGGGGAGGGGAGGTTGGAAGTACCCACTTTCAAAGAGGGACAGGATCAAAGTAGGGAATGGACCAGGTGGGGGGTGGGAGGGAAATATAAGCAGTCTTTTACAATATATCTACTATGGTAATGTTTTGCATAGCTATACATGTACAACACATACTGAATTGCTTATCTTCCCAGAGGGAGTGGGTGACAAGGGAGGAAGGGAATGGATCTGAAATTCGAAGTTTTAAAATTAAATGTTTCAAATGTATATAAATACTATTATTAATACTATTTTGCATGTAATTGGGAGATAAGATATGCAGGCATTGGGGCACAGATATTCACCTTGCCCTAATGGCAAAGTCGAAGGGGGTATGGAAGAAGATATGGGAGAGAGCAGACTGGTTGAGGGTATATCCTGTGGGACTGCTATTCTGGGGTGGTGGGTAGGGGAAAAATGGGGAAAAATTGTTAACTCAAAATTTGGCTGAAATGAATGATGTAAACCAGAAGTTAATAAAGCATTTGTTAAAATTTAAAAAAAAAGAAAAGAAGTGGGACTCAGTGTTATAGTTAGGGTCTGAGAAGTCAGTCAGTCAATAAGCATTTGTTAAACATCTATGATGTGTCAGTCTCTACGCTAAGCACTGAGAATACAAAGAAAAGGGGAGAGTTCCTCCTCTCAAAGAGCTAATGAGGGAAACAACAAGCAAATATGTACATACAAATTATATGTAGGAAAATAAAAGTGTCTACAGAAAAAAGGCACTAGAATTAAGAGGGATTGGAAAAGGCTTCCTCACCTTCTGTCGAGGTTTTAGCTGGGACTTAAAAGAAGCCTGAAGAGCCAAGAGGTGGAGATAAGGAGGGGGGACATTCAAGGGATGGGGGGCAGTTAGTGAAAGTGCCCTGGAGGCTAAAGGGAATAAAGGTTATATTAATACCACGAGTGGAGTTTCAGGATATAATAGAATTTTAGGTTTGAGTTTAGGGGGCAAAATTTTAGTGTTTGAGTCTGGAAGAGTTCTCAACCTCTCTTCCCTATTGTAACCAAGCTCTTTGAGAGGGCTGTCTACAATTGATGCTACCACTGCCTTTCCTCTCACTCTACAATCTAGATTCCAACCCCATCATCCAACTGAAATTGCTTCCTCCAAAGTAACCACCGATTTCTTAAATGTACTGCCTTTTTTCTCAATCCTCATTCTTCTTGGTCTCTGGAGTCTCTGACACTGTCAATCACCCCATTTTTGATGGTTTCTTCTTTCTAGATTTTCATGCTGCTGTTTTCTCCTGTTTCTCCTACCAGCCTGATTGCTCCTTAGTCTCTGTTACTGGATCTTCATCCACAACACACCCACTGGCCACATGTCCACCCCCTCACTATGTTCTGGGTTCTCTTCTCTCTCGATGCTATTTGACTTGGTGATCTCACCTGCTTTCAGGGATTCAATTATAATCTCTATGAACATGATTCTCTGACCTATTTATTCAGCCCTAACATCTCCCTTTCCCTTTTCCCTCTAAAAGACAGTTTTGTGTTTCAAGAACCTAACCACACTAAGTCTAATCCCAAACCCAAAGTGATAAAGAACCATACTGCCTGATCTCCACCATATTGTAAAGGAGCACACAACAAAACTCTGATTAAGTTGGTCAACAGACTTCATCTTGTCACATGGTGTAAATACCTTGCTGTACTCTGTACTTCCTCTATCTTGCCCCAGAAACTTTTTCATCATGGAAATCCACTCCAGCCTTAAAATTCTCAACTGGAAGCATCCTGTGCCCCCTTTCCTGATTGGATAGTTTCTCCCTGAACTCCAGTTAAGGAAGGTGTCTAGGTCAGCCAGGTCTCATTCTTCTTTTGGTTGTACTCTTAACTTTCTCTACCTTAAGTCCTTTCTACCCCATCTAATACTTTGGTCTCCTCTCAACCCCTTTCAGTTTTCTTTTATGTGTTGTCTTCCCCTATTAGAAAGTAAATTCCTTGAGAGTAGGAACTTTCTTTCTGCCATTTGTATTCTCAGAGCTCAACATCTTTCTTGGCTAGAGTACTTAAATGCTTCTGGACTGATGACTCCAATCTTCCACTTCCAGCATCTTAATGCTGGATATCCTGAACTGGGTATCTTATAGACATTTTAAAATCAGCATGTCCAAAGCTGAACTCATTCTTCCCCACTTATACCCTACTGTCTAAATTCTGTTACAGTAGAGGGTGTATCCTCTCACCTAGGCTCACAGCCTACATGCCATACTCTACTTCTGTCACTCCCCATATCTAATCAGTTGTGAAGTCTTGTCCTTTCTATCTTCATAACAACCTTCAAATATGACCCCTTCACTCCTCTGATACTGCTACCACTCCGGCCTTCATTGCCACAGGCCTGGACTACTGCAATAGCCTACTGGCTGGTATCTCTGCCTCAAGCTTCTCACACTTCAGTCCACCCTCCACTCTGAAGTGCAGTCTGACCACATCACCCAGATATTTAATCAACTCCAGTAGCTCCTTATTACAGGCATCCAGGTGGTGGCAATTCAAGCTCTGGGTTTGCAGTTAGAAAGACCAAGTTCAAACCCTGCCTCAGACACTTTCTAGTTTATATGCAACTCTGGACAAGTCACCACCTCTTTCTGCCTAAGCTTCCTCATCTGTTAAATGATAATAACAACACCTACCTCACAGGGTTGTTGAAAGAACCAAATGAGATATTTCTAAAGCACTTAATACAGTGCTTGTGACACTCAACAAATGCTTATTTCCTTCCTTCCTTGTAAGGAACAAATATAGTCCCCCGTTTGGCTTTTAAAGTCCTTTACGACCTGGCTCTCTCTTATCTTTCCAGTCTTCTAACAATTTATTCCTCTCTGTGCACCCCAACATCTATCATTGGCCTCCTTGCTATGCCTTGTCCAAGACACTCCATGTCTTGATTTGTGACATTTTCACTGGTTGTCCCTAGAGCCTGTAATGTTCTCCCTCATCTTCATCTCCTAAATTGTTCTGACTAGGGCAGAGGGCATAGGAATGATTCCCTTATTCATGAAGCTGGTAGTTTATGATCTCACTGACTTTTTTGGGATGCTACATCAAAAACTGCCGACTGATATTGAGCCTGTAGTTTTAAGAAACTAAGAAATTGAGATTTCTAGGCTTTCAGTGTCTACCCTGGTCATTTTTATTTCTTCTCAAAGGTGGAAATAGGAGTAGGAAAGAAGAGGAGTGCTATTTCATAGTTCACTGGAATTTCCTGACATCATAAATAAGCTGAAGTTGATGTCTAAACTAATGTTTTCAGATATCTCTAACTGCCCAGATAATCAGTATAACTTTTCTTTTCATGAATAGATGAAAAATGGCTTTCATTCTGGAGTCCTGATGAAGGATGAGAGAATCAGAAAACTGTGTTTGTTTTCTGTGTGACAGAGAAAGCAAGGGCATAACTTACCTTAGCATATAGACAGCTATATGGGAAAGAGCCAATTAGGCCCAGAACAATACTCACCAAAAAAAAAAAATACCATACAAACTTTGTGCATTTTATTACAGTAGTTAAAAAATACAGAGGCAGCATCAGAAAGCTAACTTGGATGCCAGGTTGACCTGAGTTCAAGACCTGCCTCTGATGCTTAACTGCCTATATGACACTTAACATCGTAGTGTTTCATTCAACTCTAAACCTGTAAGTGCAGAATTGTTATTAGACATTTTAAAAGAAAAGCATACTGTATATAAAAGATTTGCAGTTACATGTAAAATCTTTTCTCTGATCTACTATACGGAAATGCTCATATTATCTGGCATTTGTTAAATTCAGAATTAAAAATGACTTAGTTGCAGAAGAGGTACAAGATCAATCTACACTGGCAGAATTTCCTCACTAGCAGTTCACTCTATCAAGGAAATCTCAGGCCCTATGTCAAGTTCTTATACCCATCCATATAAAAGAAATTAAATGTATATTTTCCCATCTAATGTAGACAGAAAAGCTAGTAGTTTTAAATTGCATACATTAGTAAAATTTTACAGTGATGGTTACAGAGAACATAGACTCAAATAGCTTCATACAGGACAAATGAGCTGCCTATACCATTTAGTACAGTGCTTGGCATGCAGTAAGTGATTAATAATCACTTATTGACCTGTTGACTTGATGTGGCTATTTAGAAATCTAATACTCTAAGAGGATAATGAGCTAGTCTAAATTTAGACTAATGCTTTTGTAAAGTGCATCTCTACAGACTACAAATACCTCATTTGGAAGATTTCATTTAACTGCCACCATCTCCTTTGTAATAGCCAACTACCCATGAATGAAACTTGAAGTTTATCCTGACATTCTTTGTTGCAGACAAAATTTGGTCAAAATCAGTCAACATCTGTGAAAGTTACTATGGGAAATGATAGACAAATGGGAAATACCAAATAGTTCAGTTGAAACCAAGGTCTCACTTCAGTAAACTATGTACAACTTTGTGTTTTGTGATAAGTAGACTAGTTATATATACTTTAAATATTATAATTCTAATCCATAAACTGAAATATTATGAGGCTTGATACTTTAATACTTACTGAAGTTTGATAGTGCCAGGGATATGATCAAATTACTAGTTTGTGTCAAAAGAAAATGTTCCAAATATTTGTTACTACATGAACCGTATGGTCCTAGGGCCCAAGTATTAAGTTAGGCCTTAAATCTTGAGGCTTGTACCTAGAGGTGGAAAGATGTTTCCTGATTTACCTCACCTGGGTCTGGAGGCAGGAAGAATTAGGCACGAGAAAATTTTATTCTTCTATGTCTTACTCTTGAATTCTAGGTTTTCTTCTCATTTTCTAGCTTTAAGGAAATGAAAACATATCACTCAAAATTTATTGCTAAGTTCTAGTTCCTCTGGGAATTGGACAGAATCCTTGATGGCATCGTCTCAGGATACCTCACATATATAAGTGTAAGAACTGCTTTACTTTATCTGCACTTTCTTTCTCCATTAGTCTGCTGTCACCTTAGGCTGAAATCAAACTTTAGGTTATAATATTCTGGTTCAAGTAATTCCACCATAGAAAATGCTTCAGGGAGTAAGGGTTTGTATTTGGGCTTGTGCAACAAACAAGAGGTGGATTCAAGTGACTAATAACAAAAGAGGGAGGGATTTAGCATGGGAAGTATTCCAGGATTTATATTGTATTGTTATATTATTCTATCTGTCAGGAAGAGTCAAAGGATTTAAAAACAAAAACTAAAGCAAAAACCATGATACAGCCGTACTGTTTGCAAAGGTCAACCACGTCAGCTGGTTCACTCCTGACCTCCTGTTAATTTGTGGAAGAGCTCTTCATCAAGTGTTTCATTTTGGTCTTTTGAGCGAGTAGATAAGAAGATATAACCACCAATATATTCATGTACTATCTTGCAATCTGCACTTCGGCAAGTGAAAGCAATAGATAAATTTTGGTCAAACTCTATGGCAACCTGGAAAAAAATAAAGAATGCAAGTAAGAAAAAAATCTACACACACAGATGGGCAATCACATATCATAACTCAGCCTGCTGTTAATGATTATTTAGACTGGTTTCTTGTGAAATAGTCTACAAACAATTTAAGCACTGCCTTATCTTTTAAAAAAAAGGGAATAAGGAATTACTGCTCATTTGGTGCCCTCCTGTGGTAGAAACTTTTAGAGAAATAAATTCTGAGAGTCAGCTGGAACAATTACAAAGTTGGCCTTCAATCAGTACTTGCTGATTGAATGATACAAGATACAAATGTTGTCCAAGTAGTCCCTATATTACAAGGCAACCCATGAATGAAGGAGGTCTTCTTTTTACAGGAGGTAAGTTTATATCACAATTAATAAAGAGCAAGAGAGATATTTTGAAAATTTTAACAATGATAGAAGACACTTAAAGAGACCACTTAGTCTCAGTTCTCCACTTTTGCTATTTTAATGGAAGGAGATCTGGAGAAGGTATGGGTATGTGGCTTGCTTAGCACAGTGTCTGGCCCATAAGAGGTGCTTAAGAAATGCTTTTTGACTCACTGTCCAAGATCACATAGTAACAAGAACTTGGAATCAGAACCTAGGATTTTAAGCTTTTGGTCCAGTGTGCCCACCATGTACTATACTAATAGATTTGCATTCTACAGAGTTGTTTGAGGATACAGGAAGATCAGAGTATGAAATCTTGGGCAGAGATGGTTATTTTTTTTTTAAATCACCACTGCCAATCAAAGGTAAGTCCTTTAAAAGAAGAAAAAAGGTCTGCTTGGGAGGTGAACAGCTGACAGCTGATTAAGAAGATGGCCTCATGAGAATGGCGATTTGGATTAAAGCTTTAAATATTATCATGATAAACTGTCAATATAATTAATATAGGTTATAAGAATGTATTTACATATAGTCTTATAAACTTTACTGAATGAAAAAGCATTTATTAAGCACGTACTATGTGCCAAGCACTGTGCAAAATGCTAGGGATTCAAGTCACCAGTCCCAAATGAACTAGGCTACTGAATGAACTGCAGGATATCATTTTTAGCAACTGTCATTGATCTCTGAAAGATTATGGGTAATGGCAAAGTACCACAGTGATATGTTTTTTCTGACAAGGAGAATAATCCTTGAACTAAAAAATACCGAACAAAAATGTCCCTAGAGCATATAATCAAGAATAATAGAAAAACTTGTATTCCAATTTTCAAAGAAAGAGAAGAGACCAGAGTCTACAAAGCATAAGTCAATGAGCTTGATTTCAATTTCTGGAAAAATTTTGACATGCATTATTAAAGGAGTGGTTAATAATATAAAGAAAAGGAAGCAATGATCTCAAAGAGGAAGAATAGCTTCAAAAAGATGTCATTCTAGATTAAATTAATTTCCTTTTTTTTTGATAGATTACTATATTGGTAGGTCAAGGGGATGCTGTACATATAATTTACCTAGACTCTAGCAATACTTTTGACAAAGTCTCTTACACTATTCTCATGGAAAAGGAGAAAACTGGGATATGACAGTATGCTCAGGAGCATTTACAAGTGATTGAATGGCTAGACCCAGACAGCTCCAGTGATCTGTAATTGGTCTTGTGCTATTTAACATTTTGGCATTGACTTGGATAAAGGAACTGATAGCATGCTTTAAAAAAAAAGTCTGTACGTGACACAAAGCTGGGAAAGAGAGCTAACATGCCGGATGACAAAGCCAGGATACTGAAACATCTTGACAAGCTAGAGAGCTGTGCTAAATCGGAGATAAATTTAAACTGGATAAATACATAAGCATATACAGGTAGGTGTGGATAGAATGCCCAGTCTGGAGTCAGGAAGACTCATCTTCGAGTTCAAAACTGGCCTCAGACACTTACTAGCTGTGTGACCCTGGGCAAGTCCCTTAGCCCTGTTTGCCTCAGTCTCCTCATCTGTAAAATGAGCTAGAGAAGGAAATGGCAAACCACTGCGGTATCTTTGCAAGAAAACCCCAAATAGGGTCATGAAGAGTTGGCCATGACTGAACAACAGATGAAAAATACATAAAGTCTTATTCTTGGTTTAAAAAAATAAAATATATAAGATATTTGATATATAAGATGGCAGAATTATAACTAGAGAGAGGTTCACCTGAAAAAGATCAGGGGATTTTAAAGGACTATAAGCTTAATATGGGTCAACAATGTGACACTGCATCCAAGAAAACTAGTTTGAACTGAGAATACATTAAGAAGGGGGCGGCTAGTTGGTGCAGTGAGTAGAGCGTCGGCCCTGGAGTCAGAAGGACATGAGTTCGGATCCGGCCTCAGACACTTAACGCACACACAAGCAAAATCCTAGCTGTGTGACCTTGGGCAAGTTACTTCACCCCAATTGCCCTATAAAAAGCAAAAAAAAAAAAAAAAAAAGAATACATTAAGAATATCAAAGTGTCCTGGAAAACAGAAGTGATAGTTGCATTGCCTTCTGACCTGATCAGACCACATGTGAATATTCTGTTTAATTCTGGGCTCCACATTTTACTACTACTACTAATAATAATAACTGGTAAGACTGAAAGTATCTAGAGGAAGGCAACCAAGATAGTGGAGGATTTCAAAATTATGTCATTTTGAGATCAGTTGATGGAATTGGGGATATACAGTCTGGAGAAGAGAAGACTCAGGTGTAACATAACAGTTGCAAAGATGTTATCTAAGAGCTATCACATGGAGACAATTAGATTTGTTCTGCTTGGCTCTGATGGCAAAACAAGATGGAAAAGGTAGAAGCTGGAAAGATACAAAATAGGTTTCGAGGAATAGAAACAAAGCTTTCTCTAACATTTAGAGTTGTTTCAAAGTAGTGGGCTTCCAGAAGTACAAGGCCTTCCCCTGTACTGCAAGTCTTCATATGATGGATAAATGACCGCTTGAATGTGTTGTAGATTAGATTCATAATCAGATAGAAGTTCCTTCTAACTATGAGATCTTGTCATTCATTTTGAAATATGCTGATCAAGGCCCAAGAGTATGGGTTCTTAGTGTTAACAGGCTCTTTTCCAATCTGTGCAAATGAGTCATTTAACCGATTTTTTCTTTCATAAATAAAATTATTTTTAGGTTGACAAATATGCTTAAAGCTCAAGACAAAAGAATCTGTTTGCAGATACCAAAAAATGTGTGCTTTAAGATTGGTTTTACGTCAGTCATACATGTTATATTCACCTTTGTGAAATGATGAATCTAAGCTTTCTCATAAGCTTATAATGAATGAATGAAAATGAATTAACATGTACAGCTCAGCAATTTTAGGGAGCCAAAGATTCTATATGTTCAAAATACAAATTAAACAGTTTTGTCATGTCAGTTCAGTTATTTTTTGGTCTCTACATGTTTAAAAAATTGCCCAGAATTAAATGTGATTATTTTATATACAATTACAAAACCTTTGTGGTTTGTTAGCTTTTGAAACAAAAGTTCCTCCTTTTAAAGCCATCTCTGGTTCTCTGGAACAACACATATTCACAGGACCTACATCTATTTAGGAGAGGAAAAAAATCTTTATTACCTGACGAATTTCCCAGTTTACATTCCACTGTTTCATATTTGCAAATCTCCATGTTGTAATTGGATCCCCTGTGGTTGTATCTATCCTAATTAACCTATTATATGAAACTCCAAGAAGATCATCTTTCTTGCTTCCTTTAAACCTGGAAGAATAATGATTATATTCATTACAAGAGCAAGATCCAATTGGAAACCATTTTATAACAGGGAACTTAAGATAAATGGTTCTTACTCAAGTCTCTCTTTGGGAAAGACAAATAAGGTACATACATTTTAAACCATTCCATTGGGATTAAAAAAGGCTTGTTAATAAAGCATTTGTTTAAAAAATAAAAATAAAAAAATAAAAAAGGCTGAGACAGTTCACCGACAAGTCCTAGTGAAGTATCTTTTTATTGTTGTATAAAATATAAGAGAAAGAATGACACTGAATTACAAATTCATTCCTTGATGGCACACAAAAATAGATACCATTACCCCAAAAAAATTCATATCAGAGGAAAGAAGGGTAGTGGTAGTGCAAGTACATATAAGAAAAAATAGTATTAAATGAAGTGTAACTTAACTCTTTTTCCTATGTTATATGCCATAATGTTTCTTCAGTCTCACCTTTCTGTATTTCTACACTTCTAGGACATGTACTTCCTCTGCTTCCACTTTCCTTTTGTTGGCAAAACAGAAAACTATATAGAATGGAATACCGAATCTTTAGCTCAGTGGCTACAGGACTTCCTTGTGTATGAATACTATCGTGTGTAAACATGGTGAATACTCCTGGTTCACATATTTTGGAAAAGTTTGATAATCATAAAACCATTGCATGTAAGAGTCTGTCAGGGTACATTATTAAATTACATTAATCACCAAATCAAGGTACATTAATCCCCAAAACAGTAGCAGATCACATGTGGTGGGAGAAAGGTAGTGAAATGGGTAGGGGAGGCAAAAGAAAGAATAAGGTAAACAGTTCAGGAAGAAGGGATTAGCTGGAACAGAAAGTCATGGGATATTTTCCTTGGGCTGGTAGGATAACTGCCTCAGGGGGATTAATTAGAAAGGAACACAGCATAATAAGAGAACAGGGGGTAGGCTCACTGTTACATTACCAGGATGAGTTAAGAATGGGCTATTTCTTTCTTTTCCAACTGTAATTTGGGGGCAAGGGAAAAGAAGATAAGGAATAAACTTTAAATAGGTCTGTTCAGGAAACAGGTGTAATGGCAAGCAAAGAAATACATAGCATTTTGTTTCAGCTATTTAATTATTTAGCACCTTGTTTCAGTTCAAGTTTCTTTTGAGCCTTGCCCATGATTATACCAAGTCTTTGTTAAGAAACAGAACTTGTGAAACCCACAGTGGGAGGAACTTGCTGATGCAACAGGAAGGGGCGGAACAGGGAGGAATTGATGATCTATAAGGAAAAGCCCAAGCTGGGAGGGGGCAGAATTGAGAAGGGGAACTTTGTGGTGGCCAGGCACTCTGTTTGCCTGTGTTGATTTTTGTTTGTGATACTTTGTACTTTGTACTGGAAACCCTGAAAAGACGATTTTCTTGTTGTCTGTTTACATTAGTCCTGGAGGAGGGTTTCAGAGGACTATACTGTTGATTTGTGTTGAGTTCTCAGACCTTATTTGTGGGTTTGTGTTGAATTCTCAGATCTTGTATGTGGGTCTGTGTTGGTTTCACAAGCAGATAGTGAAATGGTGATGGTGCCAGCAATGTGCATGAATGTTATTTTGGCTCTGTTAAACTTTGTCTTCCCAGAAACAGAAACTGTGAAGGACTCCAAGTGGACTGGACACTGCGAACTTCAATATGGAACTTGACAAGGAGCTGAGAGCTGCCTACCTTTGTATCCAGGTGACACAGATGGGTAAATTTAGGCAAGAGCAAGGACCACAGAAGAGGAACCATGGAATCTGGGAGCCAGCCTCAAGTCAAGATGAAAAGATCACTCCCTGGGTACTTAGTACTGACTGAGATCATGATTTACTGTGGCCTAGGGGTAGGAGATCTTTGTACTCTGTACCTTGTACCTCTTAAGGATGATTGAGTTAAGGATGACTGGAAACTAATCTCCAATTAAGAAGAAAGAAGACTTTTTGACTGAGAGATTAAGACAATGTGACCTAGAGGTGAAGAACTTTGGCCTTTGTATCCCTTAAGGAGGCTTGCTCCTTAAGGATGATTGAGTTAAGGACTTACTGAATGATATCTTTTACTTAAAACTATGTGGCCAACTTTAGTGATAAGTTTTTGTTTTTTTGCTTTTTGGAGGGCAATTGGGGTTAAGTAACTTGCCCAAGGTCACACGGCTAGGTTTTTGTTTGTGTGTGCATTAAGTGTCTGAAGCTGGATCCGAACTCAGGTCCTTCTGACTCCAGGGCCGACGCTCTACTCACTGTATCACCTAGCCGCCCCGAACTTTAGTGATAAGTTTTTATATTATAACATTGTGAATGCCGTACTTTGGTTAATGTGGATGCTTTGCTTTAATTTACTGCTGAATAAATAGAGAGTTCACTATATTATGTGATCAGAGCCTTAGAGCTACCCACAGCAGCAGTCCTCTGAAAAGCTGCTCATGTTTGGCTTTATAATAGGACAAATATAGATACTCTCCAGTTACCCCTGCTAGGGGAGAGTTGTTACAGATAAGGCAAAGGATGAAGTCAAGTTTTTGAAAAGAACCATAATAATATGGAGATTATGCTTTATATAAAACAGCCAGATTTATCATTGAACAATATACTTTTGGACCCAAAGTGAACATTAATGATAATCTAGCCAAACCTCATAATTTTATATGAAAGGAAACTCAGTCTTAAAGAGGCAAATTGGCCATTACTAGAATCTAGGTTCTCCTAAATTCCAGTCTAGTGCTTTTTCCACTATATGACAAGATAAATGATAGGGCAACTACTTGTTTACAGTAGTAATCATAGGATTTCTTTAAATATGTGATTCAACTTTCAAAAGGTTTCATTTGCACATACCTTTTTGGCAACATAACATATTTCGTAAAGTTAGGTTTCTTAGGTTCTTAGATTCCTACAGGATCTAGCTGTCTTTTTTTTTTAAACCTTAGGGAGGTGATATTAGTGAAATGTAAAGAACAGTAAACTGAGAGTTGAGATTTAGGTTCTGTTTTAATCTCATTTATGCTACTATCTATCAGCACTTCTTAAACTGTGGGACGTGAAAAATTTGACAACAGTGAAAGTCTTCTGAAGGCACAATGACCAAAAATTAATTGTAAATTAAATATGTAATGAATCAGGTGTTTCTGGCATCACTTGCCCAGGTAGCTGTGCAACTTCATTGCAGCTTTGGTTCTGAACACAAAGCACCACACTTTGCACTCTGCATGCCCTCAGGCCACACAATAAAAAGTTTAAGAAGCCCAGACTGACCTTGGCCAAATAAATCTGAGCTACAATTTTCTCATCTCTTACATAAGAGGATTGGATACATTTGGAGTCAGGGTGAAAATGAGTTCAGATCGAGGAGATTGGGGGTAGGGAATGCTAAGACTACCTACTATAGTTAAGAATTTGTGATTATGGGGGGCTCACTTTGAGAAGTGTTGTGTGATTTGACCAGATGAGACTCTGGGCAGCCTTTGAGAGCCCCCTGGCTTTGAAAACCCAGCTATTGATGCTTCCCTCTCTGGTAACTGTGATTTGGTATTGACATAATGGTTGGACAGTTTTGAAGCCTCTCTATTTGATCTGTCTGTATACTGTGAAGTTCGGGGTGCTGACCTTTTCCCCCTGAACTAGGTAATATATGTTTGTCTGATTAAAGTAATCTTGTTAACCCCTCCCCCCCCCAAAAAAAGAATTTGTGATTATGAAGACAGGACATCTGGGGCATGATCTGATATTCAACCTAGATTTTGGGAAAGCAAATCTCAAAAGGGTTTTGAGGAAGAATAGTTTCAAATTAACAAAATTATACAGGGTAAGTCAGCCCAAGATAGATAGGATATTCAAAAGTGAAATTCTGGAGTCATAAAAACAAACAATTCCAATGAAAAGGAAAAAAGAGGAATTGGTTAAAGAGACCAATGTGGATTTAGAGGGACCTCACCAAACAACTGTTTTTTTTTTGGTTTGTTTTTTGCTTTTTGGAGGGCAACTAGAGTTAAATGACTTGCCCAAGGTCACACGGCTAGTTTTTGTGTTAAGTGTCTAAGGTCGAATTTGAACTCAGGTCCTCCTGACTCCAGTGCCAGTGCTCTATTCACTGTACCACCTAGCTGCCCCTACAACTTAGTTTTGAAATAAGGAAATAAGGAAAAGTGCAGAAGATAGAAGCAGGTTCAGTTAACAGAGAGTGAATATGAGAAGTTTAGAGTGTGTTGTAGCTATGAGAACCTGAAAACAGTTTTGTTTTGTTTTGAGAAAAGGGGGGATCAAAGATAGGAAAGTACTTCTGCTGGGGGTGAATCCAATGAAAACAACTAGCAGCAGAGGAGGCAGAACCGCTCAACTTCTTTTTTGCTTTTCTTATCTCAGCCAAGGAGAAAGACTTTTGCATTCAAAAGAACAACTGTGGTTAAGGGCGAGTTGATAACCAAGATAAGTAATGAGTTGGTAGTGGCAGATATAATTGCTGAGCCACTGGTGGGAAGAACTGAAAGATGGCGGAAAATGGGAGAGGTGCCATTAGATTTGAGAAGAACAAGCATTGTCCTTATTTTCAAAACAGGGAAGAGAACAACATCTTCCAAGTACAGTCCAGTAAACTTAAATTCAATTCCTTGAAAAAACCTAGGGGGCGGAGCCAAGATGGCAGAGTAGAAACAGCTCATCCAAGCCACTCTGCCCCCAGATTCCCCCCAAACTATGTAAAAGGGGACTCTGAACAACTTCTGGAGCCCCAGCACCCACAGAACAACACAGAGAAGCTAACCTCCCGCTGAGGACAGCCCAGCAGCCCTGCAGGAAGGACCAGCACGGTGGTCTGGGACCTGGCAGCGCGCAGAGTGTGGGGAGCCGAGCCAAGCCCAGGTCCCCGTGAGCCGAGGTTTTACCCCAGGGCGGCAGGGCCAGCAGCCAGCTGGAGGAACACCAGAACACCAGGAGCTGTGGCGACTCCAGAATTATCAACATAGACATGCCTAGGACAAAGTAAGAGGTTAGTGTCCTATGGACTTTGGGACCTATATTTGGGGGAATGCATCAGCTCCCTCCCCTGGGGGCTAGAAGCCTCTGAGGAGACACGCCATTTTGTAGTTTTCAGAGGCATTTCCAGCTCCCAGCCTACAAATCGTGGGGAGATCCATCGATCAGTCTTGGGGGGTAATCGCTCTTGCTTTAACCTCCCTGGATCTGGATTGTGATCTAGGGTGGAAGTCGTGGGTGGGTTTACAGCTTGCCAGAAACGGAAGTTGCCCCACACACATTCGGGACGAAAATTCCTCTATCTGGCCTTAAAGCCATAGTGTGGCAACAAGCCCAAAAGTCAAGTAATTAAGTGGCAACATGCCAAGGCAAAGGAAACAGAAAAATGCAACCCTAGACTCCTATTTTGGGGGCATAGAGCGCGAAAAGGACTGTGAGATCAGAAGTCCTGCTCCAAAAGCCCCAGGGGAAAACATGAGCGGGTTGCAGGCCATAGAGGACCTTAAGAAGGACTTTAAAAAAAATCAAATAAGAGAAGTGGAGGAAAAATTGGAAAGAGAAATGAGAAGGATGCAGGAAAAGTATGAAATGAGGGTCAACAGCCTGACTGAGGAAAACAACACCTTAAAAAATAGACTGGGGGCGGCTAGGTGGCGCAGTGAGTAGAGTGTCGGCCCTGGAGTCAGAAGGACCTGAGTTCGGATCCGGCCTCAGACACTTAACGCACACAAACAAAAAAAACTTAGCCATGTGACCTTGGGCAAGTTACTTAACCCCAATTGCCCTCCAAAATACAAAAAAAAAAAAAAAAATAGACTGACTCAAATGGCAAAGGAGGCCCAAAAGGGCAATGAGGAGAAGAATGCCTTAAAAAGTCAAATTTGCCAGATGGAAAAAGAATCTCAAAAGTTCACTGAGGAGATTCATTCCTTCAGAGCTAGACTGGAGCAAATGGAAGCTAGTGACTTTATGAGAAATTAAGATGCTGTTAAGCAGATCCAAACAAACGAAAGATTAGAAGGCAATGTGAAATATCTCATGGGAAAAACCACTGACCTGGAAAATAGATCCAGGATAGACAATTTAAAAATTATTGGACTACCTGAAAGCCATGATCAAAGAAAGAACTTAGAAATCACCCTTCAAGAAATTCTCAAGGAAAACTGCCCTGATGTTTTAGATCCAGAGGGCAAAATAGAGGTTGAAAGAATCCACAGATCACCTCCTGAAAAAGATCCCAAAAAGAAAACTCCCAGGAATATTATAGCCAGGTGCCAGAATCCCCAGATCAAGGAGAAAATACTACAAGCAGCCAGGAAGAAACAATTTCAATATTGTGGAAACACAATCAGAATAGCCCAGGACCTGGCAGCTTCTACACTGAGGGATCGAAGGGCATGGAATATGATATTCCAGAGGGCAAAAGAACTGGGAATGAACCCAAGGGTCACCTACCCAGCAAAACTGAGTATTTTGTTTCAGGGGAAAATATGGTCATTCAGTGGAATAGAGGACTTTCAAGCATTCTTGAGGAAAAAACCAGAATTGAATAGAAAATTTGACATCCAGACACAAGAAGCAAGAGATGCCTGAGAAGGTAATCAGGGAAAAGAAATCAAAAGGAACTTATCAAAGTTGAACTATTTACATTCCTATATGGAAAAGCAATAACTGTGACTGATGATATCTTTCTCACTATGAAAATAATGGAAGAAGGGTGTGTGGTCATATGAATACATATGTGAATGTATGTGTATATGGATAGAGGGCATAGGTTGAATTTGTTGGGAAGGGAGAATACTCAAGGGATGAAATTATGAGGTGAGAGAGGAAAGTGGCAAGAGGAGATGGGGAGAGACAGGGTAGGGTAAACTATCTCATGTAGAAGAAGCAAGGGGAAGTGGTTGCAAGGGAGGGGGAGAATAGGAAGGCAAAAAAGGCAAAACCACATTCTCATTGAATTTGGTTCAGGGAGAGAATGACATACATACTAAATGGGATATCTCAACCTGCAGCAGAATAGGGGGAAGGGGGATGAGAGGAGGGATGATGGATGGGAGGGCATCCTTGGGGGAGGGGAGGTTGGAAGTACCCACTATAGAAGAGGGACAGGATCATGTAGGGAATGGACCAGGTGGGGGGTGGGATGAGTGGGAGGGAATTATAAGCAGCCTTGTACAATATATCTAGTATGATAATGTTTTGCATAGCTAGACATGTACAACATATACTGAATTACTTATCTCCCCAGAGGGAATGGGTGACAAGGGAGGAAGGAAATGGATCTGAAATTCGAGGTCTTAACATTAAATGTTTCAAATATATATAAATACTATTATTAATACTCTTTTGCTTATAATTGGGAGATAAGATGTGCAGGCATTAGGACACAAAGATTCACCTTCCTCTAATGGAAAAGTCGAAGGGGGTATGGGAGAAGGTATGGGAGAGAGCAGATTGGAGGAAGCGATATCTTGTGGGACTGCTATTCTGGGAGGTTGGGTAGGGGAATAACGGGGGGAAAATGATTGTAACTCAAAATCTGGCGGAAATGAATGATGCAAAACAGAAGTTAATAAAGCATTTGTTTAATAAAAAAAAATCTGAGACTAGATAATTAAAGAGATGGTTTCATGAACAGCTAGAAAGAGAAGGTGTGACTACAGGGAGCTAGTGTGGCTTCATCAAGAACAATTCATGCCAGATTAGCCTCATTTCCTTTTATGACGGGATTATTAAAGTGGCAGATGAGGGGAATGCAGTAGATATAATTTATTTAGATTCTAGAAAATATTTCGGGCAGCTAGGTGGTGCAGTGAGTAGAGCGCTGGCCCTGGAGTCAGAAGGACCTGAGTTCGGATCCGGCCTCAGACACTTAACACACACACAAACAAACAAACAAAAAAAAACCTAGCCGAGCAACCTTGGGCAAGTTACTTAACCCCAAATGCCCTCCAAAAAAGCAAAAAAAAATTTCATAAAGTACTATATACCATTCGTGTAGAGATGAAAAAATATGGCATAGATGATTATATCATTTGTTAGACTCAGAACTGGATGGACAACCAGACTCAAAGAAGAGATATTAATGACTGAATGTCAACAAAGCAGGTTTCCAGTAGCACCCCAGAGATTTGTGCTTGGGTCTGTGCTATTTAAAATTTTTATTGATTAGTTGAATAATGGCATAAATAAACTTGTGGATGACAAAATTTGGAAAGCTAACATACAGGATGACAAAGTCATAATCCTAAAAGATTGACAGGTTGGACTGAATCCAATAAAATGAAATTAAATAGTTACAAATATAAAGTTTTACATTTGGATTCAAATACAGGATGGAAGATATTATCATACAGCAGTTTATCTTAAAATAACAACAATAATTAGGTGTTTTAGTGGACTGCTAGCTCAATGTGAGTTTATAGTGTGATGTGGCTGACAACAAAAACCTAATAAAATCTTGACCTATAAAGACAGGCATTGCTTCAAGAAATAAGGAGGTGATCACCCCACTATACTTCCTGTGCCCTCATCAGACCTCATCTGGAGTATTCTGTTCAATCCTAGGTGTCAGTTTAAGAAGGACAAGGATAAGGCAGAGAGTGTCCATAGGAACCAATTAGGCTGGTTGAAGAGTTTGGAGTCCCTGTAATATGATGCTCACTGAAAGGAACTGGGACCATTTAGTTTTTAAAAGAGAAGACTGAGAAAGAGCAGACCATAACTTATTTTCAAAACATTTGAAGGGCTGTCATGTGGAAGATGGATTGAGCTTGTTCTCTTTGGCCTCAAAGGCCATTGCAAAGAGGCAAATCTAGACAAGGTCAGGTAAAACTTTCTAACAATTAAAGCTGTTCAACAGTGGAATGTGCTTCCTTGGAAGTTTGTGATTTCCTCCTTCTTGAAGGCAGTGGCTGGAAATAATTTTTGCTTTTTATAACTTAAAATTTATAAAACTGTATAAACTTCATATAACATATTACAAAAATATATAACCACAACTGTGGGAGTTCCTTATGGGAGAGTTGGACTAGATTAGGGGTTTTTTACTTTTTTTGTGTCATAGACTCCTTTGGAAGTCTGATGAAGCCTACAGACCCTTTCTCAGAATAATGCTTTTAAATGCATAAAATAAAATACATAGGATTACAAAGGAAACCAATTATACTGAAATACAATTATCAAGATACTTTTTAAAAAAAAATACAATTTCACCAACCTTAGGTTAAGAAACTCTGGCCTACTTGTTTACTGGGGTCCCTTACAATTCTCCAAGTCTGTTATTCTATAGTTATATAATCCCTTCTGGTTCTAAAGCTAACTTCCTTTTTTTTTTTTTTTAAGCAATCGGGGTTAAGTAACTTGCTCAAGGTTACACGGCTAGTCATTATTTATGCGTGGGTGCTCATTTTCTGAGGCCGGATCTGATCTCGGGTCATCCCAACTCCGAGGCCGGCACTCTTACTCACTGCGCCACCTAGCCGCCCCTTTAGGGCAATTGGGGTTAAGTAACTTGCCCAAGGTTACACGGCTAGGTTTTTGTTTTTGTGGATTAAGTGTCGGAGGCCGGCTCCGAACTCAGGTCCTTCTGATTCCAGGGCCGGCACTCTATTCACTGCGCCACCTAACCACCCCTCTAAAGCTAACTTCTAAGACCACGGGCAATAAGAATTCCACTGTTCTGTCTGGTTGAAAAAAAAAAAGTCATATTGTGACCACTTGACATTTTATATACGTTTCTTGGAAAGGACTTTTTTTTGGAAGGAGAAGGTGGATTCATGGATAATAATGAATGTGTCAAAAAAGCATCAATAAAATATTTTTTTTTTGCCTTTTTTTTGGAGGGCAATTGGAGTTAAGTGACTTGCCCAAAGTTACACAGCTAGTAAGTGTATTAAGTGTCTAAGGCTGGATTTGAACTCAGGTCCTCCTGACTTCAGAGCCAGTGCTCTAGTCACTGAGCCACTAGCCACCCCAATAAAACATTTTTAAAGGCAGAGAAAAGTAGTATATAAGGAAACACAAAAAGAGTGATTTTGTTACTCCCTGTTAAATAATCTAGGTGTATACTTTTTTGGGCAGCTAGGTGGTGCAGTTGATAGAGTGTAGGGCCTGAAGTCAAGAAGACACCTTCCTGAATTCAAATGTGGTTTCAGACACTTGCTAGCTGTGTGACACTGGGCAAGTCACTTAACCCTATTTGCTTTTGTTTCCTCATCTGTAAGATGAACTGGAGCAGGAAATGGCAAACCACTCCAATATTTTTACTAAGAAAACCCCAAATGGGGTCATGAAGAGTCAGACCCTACTGAAACGAGTAAATGACAATATTTTTTAAAAAGCAAATGACATATAATAGCATTCAAAGTCACAATTCTCATTTGTGCATTGAAATTTTTTTGTCAGTGACTGATAAGCTCATAGTAAAAATGTATTTTAAAAAGTATTGCTTTTTACTGATACTTCACATGGCTACAATGGAAATAAAGTACCTGGAATACTGTGTAAAGTCATACTTTGAAATAAGGATGTCCTGCCTACTGTACAGTGTCTCCTCTGCCATGCTGTGAGGATAAAATTCAATTACATAAGTACTGATTCAATATAATAGTGAGGAGTTACCATTTGCTTTTAAGAAACTAAGGTACTGGACTCTCCTTCCTTCAATGAAGGTTACCTTTTAGGTATCAGGCTTCTTTAAGAAAAATTAGACCATTTCTATCTTTTAATTGCATTTCAGGGTTCTGATATTTTGGGTATATTATTTTATCACACAGAAGAGTCCTGTGAACTACCAAAAAAGTTTTGACACTTAGTGAAAAAGTAGATTAGAAATTTATCCCAATGGAAAATGAACCAAATTCCCTATAGGTCATTTAAAATAAAAAATATATAAGAAAGAAAGAAAATAAGCAATGTTATTACCTGACAATGTAGTATGCAAGCCCAAATTCTGGTAAGGACTGCCATGCTTGGATAAAACGGAGCTTGGCTTCAACTAGAGACATCTGTGCCACATTCTGATGGGCTTCCAGAATTCGAGCTGCCAACTAGGAACAATAAGAATGGTCTGACAACACCTGAAGACTATTAACGGCTCCCATTAACATCATTAGTTCTAGGATACTCTTCAAAGATCATAAGAATCCCAGGAATGATCCTAAAACAACTTGTTCATTCTTTATTAAGACATTGAAATCTGAGTTCATACTGAAATTATCAGCTAACACAAGTATTATCAGATATTATCTAGTGATCATATTGATTGGTTGAATAATGTTGTGATGATGTCTCACTATAGGTTTTCATATTCTATTGCTCCCACTTTCTTTTATATGGAACTTTCATTTGTTAAGCCATTGACTTAGTCACACTATCTTCTGCATCCTGGAAGAGTTTGTGGCTGAAGTCCTAGGTCTTAGTGTGGATAATGGAAAAAGTCTTGGACTTAGGAGCTAGAATTCCTCGGGTTCTAGTTCCTGGTATGCAATTGGTAGTTGCAAAGGGATATGATTCTAGGACTTGAAGTTTCCAGACCAGATATGATCTACCATTTGTACCAAAGGAATGCATCTTGGGTGCCAGAGAAGTCCTACAAAGCAGCCATTTATGTTTTGGAACTGGAACCATATTTGAAAAGATTTTGCACTATTGAAAGCACAGGAAAGATTTTACAAATTGCCTCCTTTTTTCTAGTCTTCAAAATATTTCATGTAGCATGTAGGTTAGAAGAGAATTCCTTAAGGGCCCCTCATTTCTAAGGGACTGCTTTATTTTTGTCTCTGTATCACCAACACTTTGCATGTAGCAGGTGCTTCAATAAATATTTGTTGGACTGAGTTACTAATTATGAGACCTTTGCCAAATAAGCCACCTGCATCACAGTTTCTTCTCTGTCATACAAGGATAACAGTATCTGTCCGTTATCTTACAAAAATGTTGTTTTGAGGAACAAATGTATGTGAAAATGATTTTGCAAACTGCAAATTCCTATACAAATATTACTATTATTTTCCTCATGTTAAGAATATAAGGGTTGTTGCAGAAAAACTAATAAAACAATTTTCACTGAAATGTTGAGTTTTGTTGAGAGGTCTAACCAATAATGTGTAATGAGATGACTAACATAAAGCATATGACCTTGAGGGAACAATAAGATTTCAATGGAACAAGACTGGGGGATGGGCTGGAGAAGTTGAGGAAAAGCATTGCAGACATGTATACCCAAGCAAGAAGAAGGAAAATGGGAGAATAAATTTGGAGAATGGGGAGTATTCTCATTGGCTGACACATAATGTGATAGGGAGTGTTGTGAAGTAAGATAATATGATTTACTGGGTTTAGGCTAGGGATACTAGGTGGATGAGTTTGGAGTTAATAGAAATGAAATAGAAAGAAATGAATGTGTGGACTTCAAGTCAAATGGGGGCAAGAGAAGAGGTAAAATTATCTATAAGAAAGGGTAATTTCTTAACAGGACAGGACTATTCTATAAGATAATCAAGGACTTGTCTATTCGTGGGAGTAGCCTGAATCTTTTGTTCCCATGGTCAAAAGGGGCCTTCAAACAAACCATAATTCAAAATGTATAAATAATACAGCAAGTAATTAAGATAAATTCAGTTTAGTGGGAGATAGAATTAGTTACTCTGGTGGTTTAGGGGATAGAATCTAACAGCTGAAAGGTACCTTGGAGGTCCTTTAGTTCAACCTACAGGGTTTGAAATCCAATGCCTTTCTACTACACCAAAAGGCCTTAGCAAAGTAGTCACCCTTATTTGGGGGGAAAGTTGCTGCTTATGGAAAGCACTCAGGAAGGAAGCTGGTTTTCTTGGAATTGAAAGCGGGAAAGTAAATTCCCAGGGAGGGGCATGTCAGAGGGGGGAATTCCTTAGAGGATGACAAGAGAAAAAGATAAAACTGAACAGCCTTCATTCCACCCTAAACTCCTTTCTCCCCCTCCTTGGCTAAAGTCTGAGATCCCCTCACTTCCTTCTATTTCACTCAGGGACAGCATATATTACATTTTTGAATCTTCTAAGTTTTCTGAGGTGAAGACCTAGGGCCCCTAGGCCCTGCCAACAATGTTATAATCTCTGCCAATGTTAGAATTACCTGTTTAGACTTGTATTTCTTTGCACACCGAGGTGACACAAAACATTCTGGTTTCATATCCATGCATTCAGGATCAGAAGGTGCCTGTGAGGTTGTATTTCTGTTTTTCATCTTCAGAAATGAAAGAATGTTGTTTACTTCAGGCCAGTAGGAGCTATCTGCCATAGTTTTGCCTTTTGAAGCTAAGATACAGGCAGCCATCCATCTGGCATACTGATTCTCCTGTAACACAAATGTGACAGGACCCTAAAATACCATCATACAAAATGTACTTTAGTGGCAGTTGTTTCCCGCCCCCCCCCCCCCAAAGAGTGTCTCCTCAGCAGTGACTATACTTTCTACATATCTTAAAGATATGTTAGTATTGCCTGTACTCTGGCTCCTACCATATAGGAGGTAATCAACACCTTTGACACAATAAAAAGATGATGTTAAAAGAAGGTTATGGGGCAGTTAGGTGGCACCAACGAGAGAGCAGCAGCTCTGGAGTCAAAAGGACCCGAATTCAAATCCAGCCTCAGACACTTACTAGCCATGTGACCCTGGGCAAGTCACTTAGTCCTGATTGCTTAAAAAAAAAGTAGGTTATAAGAGATTTTTATAAAAGAGTGGCTATAGGGCCAAACTTCGAGCCAGCAAGACCTGGGTTTATGTATTGCCTCTGACACTTAGTGGCTATGTGACAGAGGAAGTCACGTAACTTCTCAGTGATGCAGGAAACTTTGTTAAGCGTGTTAAGTTGTAGAGCAGGTGCCAACCTGTATTGGCAAAGGGAGTTTCCTCATCAGAATCTCCCTATACCAAAAAAATTATGGTGTGATTTCCCTCCCACCCTCCAAAAAACTGAGTTATAATTTCCTGTTTTAAGTCACCAACCATTAAATTGCCAACTAAAGCTCTGTAGTGTTTCTAGAGTTTTAAAGTGATAAGTTGCTACAGCACAAGTAGCTGTGATGTTCTGGTTAGTGTCTAGCACCATAACCAGGATGCTACCAGCACTTAAATAAATCAATGACTGACTATAGATAGATAAGTAAAAACAACAGGTGTTTCAAAGTACCACTCATCTACATGTTTGTTTCCCTTTCCTTACCCTGACTGCTCCTTTTAGGAGAAATAAAACCAATTAGCTTATTTGGTATTTGCCATCTTGTAGTTCCACCCACTGACTCCTGTCTTGCCTGGATCTTACTGTAGGGGTAGGCAACCAATGGTACAAGGACACTGAAAAGGAAATCACTGGTGGACACAACCACTGCTCACTGTATAGACACCTCTGTTCTCTCTGATCTAAGTTTTGAAGGTATGGGAGAGAAAGGTGAGAGGAATGGTGGCTAAAGACCAGAGGAACCTGAACCACAAATCCCTCAAAACATTAGCAGCATATAGGTGAGAAAATCCTTCATTTGCTATTACCACTGGTTCTTATGTTAAACAACTAAGCATTCATTCAGTTTCACCTTTTTTACTCACATTGTCACACCTCAAATATACTTCATTCATACCATCAGCAACAGGGATTAACAACTTGATTCCAAACTTTCTCCCTGATACGTTTACATCGGGTACAACTTCACAGCCTAATGAGAAAGGGCAGGGAAAGCAGTTGATTTCTGAGGATTCACTTTTATACATTAAGAAAAGGGTGTGGATTATTAATTATGAAGTTTTTCATCAGCTTAGTCATGCCTTAGATCCTAATATCACTCAAATTTACTTTATCTCCTAAATCCCCTATGACTACAATCTCTTGGTCTTGAAATTATCCTACCCTTTTACTGTTTTCATACAAGATGATGATCTGATCCCTCCTGGAAGAAATCATGAAATGTTGACTAGGCTAACTACAAATTTCTTCTATTTAATGTCAACTGGACCCTCTCTGTACATTAATCCATTTATTTGTCAATTATTTTATTATTCCCAGCAACAGCAGATCCAACTTTCTTTCCCCAAATCCTCAACTTGCTCTCCTAGTAAATAACCTCTGCTTAGCCCCTATTTTACTTAAAAAATCGAGGCCATCATGTCAGTGAACTTCTCTCAAGTTCCTTTTAAACCTGTGTCCTTATTCACAGTCCCCTCCATCCACTGAGTCTCAGAGGGAAAGATGGCCCTCTTTGTCCTTTATGCTTTGTGAACCACAAATTATTTGGAAATGTGAGTTGTCACCATTATGATAATATTCAGTGTCTTTCTCTCTATTGACTCCTTTTTGTCAACAAACATATCCAGTACTTTTATTTAAAAAAAACCAAAACAACTTTTCCTTGATTCTGCTTCTCAATCTAACGTATTTTTCCCCTTTCTATTTACCACCAAACTTCTAAAAAGAGAAGCCTATGCTTATTATCTCTACTTCCTTCTCAGCTCTTTCCAACCTACCTTCCACCCTCACCATTCTATTGGAATGGCTTTCTCCCAGTGCATTGATGCATTATAAACATAGTGAGCCCTCTCTGATTTGTTGCCCTCATCTTCCTTCTATAGCACTGGATAAGGCGGATGACCATTTTCTTTCTTGGTACTCTCACTTCTCCCTTGGCTCCCATAATGCTATATATGCTGTCTTTCTCTTCTGGTCATTCTTCTTTCTTGGCCCTCTTCTCATTTTCACCCTCATCCTTTCTTATGTCTTCATTTAATATTTTTATGCAGATTACTTCACAATTTATATCTGTGCTTCCTCATTCTCAGTTGCTCCAATCCCACACCTTTCCGCTGAATATACTTCAAAATATGTCCAAATAGAACTCACACTGTCCCCTTAAAATTGGCTGCATTTTCTCATTCTGTTGATAAGGTTATCCTTCCAGTTATCCAGGCACATAACCTTGAATTCTTTAGTTCTTTTCTTTCCCTTATCCCTCAAATCCAATCAGTTACCAAGCCCCATATTCTCCTATGATGCTCCTTTTACCTCCCCACTCACATTGTAGCTGCCTTAAATTTAAATTCCTATTTCTACTCACCTAGACTTTATAATAGCCTCCAACCTGTTCTGCCGATCTTCAGTCCAACTTCCTTTCTAGCCGGTACTTAAGACTTCTGCTAGGGTAATCTGTTCTGTTCACATCTCCTTTTTATTCAAAAACCTGCACTGGCTCTCTTTTTCCTTCTCAGTAAAACATAAATGCTCCTGATTCTGACTTTCAAGGTCAGTCAGTCAGTCATTAAACATTATACCTACTATGGGCCAGGCACTGTACTAAGTACTGGGGATACAAAAAGAGGCAAAAGAGTAGTACTCCACATTTTTACCCCAACCTAAGTGTTTATTCTCATGTCATGACTTACTTCAGCCAAACCGCACAATTTAATCTCTGTTCTCCACTTTTGTCTCTCCCTTTGCTTATGCTGTTTTCCCAAGCCAGGAATGGATTTCCCCATCACTATCTGTTGAAATTCCTCCCTTCCCTCAAGATGAAATCAAGAGACACCTCCTTCTTGAATCACTCTCTGATCCTTTCATAACTTGCATTGTGAATTCTCCCCTTCAAATTTCTTAACATTTTTGTGAAAACTCTGCATCTCCCTCACTCCCTCTGTCACTTTAAAACTCCTCTCATTACATTTTAAGCCTTTTAAGATAAAGGTTTGTATTTTAAGCTATTTTTATATTGCCAATATCTAAGACACAGTACTTGGCACATAGGAAGTACTTAATATTTGTTGACATAAAATATTAGATTTTTCTCAGGTTTTTCTCTTGAAACATGGACCAGAGAAAATAGATTTTCAAATATTTTTTTAATCAGAAGGTCACGAGTAATTGAATGACAAAGCAAAACTATTCATTACCCCACTATTTGCTTCAGATATATTAGAAATTTAATTTGTTAGCTTGAGACTGTTGACCTTATATCATACACACTATTAAAAATACAAACTCTGAAATAAATCAAACACAGTTTACTTTCATCCAGTATGGCAAGGAAATGGATCCTTATAATTAATCAAATAGTTTGGTTGCCAGAGTTATTATTAATTTATTTAACAATTATTAAGAACCTACTGGAAGGTATCATATATGCCAGACATGAATTACCAGTTTTCAAACAGACTGCAATGCAATAACACTTAATGCTAAAACTAGCCTGAATTAAATTTAATCCTTAATTAGTCAAAAGGCATTTCTGGATCTTGTAGTACCTTAGCATTATTGTTATGAACAATTATTTTTCTCTAGATGTATGGAAATACTAATTAATGGGGAGTTTTTTTAATAAACGGGATGCTAAATTGAAGAGTTTACAATACCATAATTAAGGTTTATTTTGTATATGGAATGAGACCTTGAAGCAGAACATACACCTCAAAATCATGCAAAATAATTTTACCAATGGACTAAATCTAGTTTCCAAGGTCCTTCTACATTTAACCTGTTAGATTAATCATGATAATTCAATTCACCATTGAATATTCTTACCTCTAAGATGCAGTCTCTCAACTGGTTCCCCTTGTTCATGGTCCTTATTTTTAAAGTAGGCTATTGAAGTGTCTTTAAAGACAAACCAATATTGTTTGAAAGTTTTTAATGTTAGTTTTTTGGCCCTGAAAATGAAAGAATAATAGCTTAATGGTTCCAAGAAAAACAAATGCACATATGATTTTGAACAGGACACTTAAAAGTTATTCTCCTCTAGTGTTCCTTTCATATAATTTATACTATATTAAATCATTCTGAAATTTGAGGATTGCAGAATTTAGAGATGGAGGCTATTTAGTACAGCACCCTCATATTATGGATGAGGAAACTGAGGGCTAGAGAGGTCAAATGGTTTGCTCACACAGGCAGTTAGTACAAGACCTGGGACTGAGGATTTGAAAACAAGTCTTCTGACTCTAGATAGCATTCTTTTTCAATTATATCCAGCTGGAGTAGTTTAGTTATAAAAACTTGAAATTAGGTTTTTGCATGAAAATACATAGCCCTGGTAACTAGAACAGTTCTTAGACAGAAAATGAGGGAGTTTGCTAGTTTCTACTGGACACATCTAAGAGAAACTATCAAAAAAATTTTGGTTAACATTGGAAATTACCATAACTTAAAATGAAATTATTTTAAATTAATAATTAATTTTTTTAAAGGGAGCACTAGCCAAGATCTGAACACCTCAAATTTTAAAGGAAATATTTGCTTTAAAAAGCCATTGAGCAAGAGATAGCTGCCCTGGGACTCCTGAGGATCACCAACAGTGTGAAATAATAATGGGGGTGCTACTAGCTAGGGGAAAATAAAGAAATAGATTAAGTAAAAGAAAACTGGAAAAGAAGTGATGGAAAGGAGAAATGTGAGAAGGATAATATGAATTATATATAATGCCAAATGAAAAAATACTACCAATGGTTGTCATAGAGCTTCTTCAGTGTACTTGGAACTGGGAAAATGTCCCAATTTTCCAAAATATCTATGACAACAGAATCTGTCAAGTATATGCCAATGACCTTGATTTTTTATTCCTGGCAAAATTCTAGAACACACACACACACACACACACAAATTTATTTAAGTGATAGTTAATGAATATTTAGAAGAGGACAGAGTAGGGGTGGCTAGGTGGCGCAGTGAGTAGAGCTTCGGCCCTGGAGTCAGAAGGACCTGAGTTCGGATCTGGCCTCAGACACTTAACACACACACAAACAAAAACCTAGCCGTGTGACCTTGGGCAAGTTACTTAACCCCGAGTGCCCTCCAAAAAAAAAAGAAGAGGACAGGGTAGATCATATAGTGCTCACATAGCTTTATTATGAATCAGTCAAGCCCCAGTCTTATATATTACCTAGTAAATAAAGGGAATGTTGTAAGGCAGCAGCATAGTACAGCAGAAAATGGGTTGTACTTAAAGTCAGAGGTCCTCAGTTAAAATCCTAGCTCTGCCTCTTACAACCTGTGTTACCTCAAGCTAGTCCAACTCATGTAATGTCTCTGGACCTCAGTTAACTTCTGTACAATTAAAAGTTTAGACTATTTGTCCCCTCAAGCTCTAAATCTGTGATCCTGATATATCATTTGTCTACATTTTAATGAGGCATTTGATAAAGTCTCCTATTTTCGTGGAGGATGTGGAGAGAAATAGGACAAATGATTACATGATTATGTGAATTTAATACTTGTTAAATGTCTGGATCCCAGGAGTAGTCATTAATAGCCCAAAATTAATTTGGGACAAAGTCTCCATTGGAGTGTTCCAGAGTGTGCCTGATCCTATGCTGTGTACTATGTTTATTAATGACTTGGATACAGGCATTAAGTAGCTTCTAATCAAATGTACAGATAACACAAAGCTAGGAAGAATCAAGAAAGCAACAGATTACTAAATCCAAAAGAATTTTGACAGGATAGAGTAATATTTTGAATCTAGAAAGTTTCTTTTATAAAGTTTCTCTTTAAACTTCTCTTATAAAGGTCTGCTATGTAAGTTATATAGAAAATTGAACACAAATATATAAGAACAAGAGCTATTTCCCAACAGATAATAGTTATTATGGACAGTTCATAAAAGATAAGCTATCAACAATTTTATGAAAAAAAAAATCCTCCAAGTAACTAAAAATAAGAGTAATGTAGATTAAAATAACCCTGGTTTATCCCTGAAGTGCTATCAGATGTCAAAGATGACAAAAATGGAAAATTTTATTTGTTAGAGTTATGAATTGACCTAATCACTGAAAAAAGCAATTTGGTACTCTAGCCAAAAAAGTCACTAACAGGTATAAAACTGCTGACCTAGCAACACCAAAGAACTCAAAGAGGGAAAGAACAACGTAGATATTATTGTATACATATACACAATATGCATATACGTTGTGTATCCACTTACAAAAAAGCATTTATAACAGCAATATCTGTTATAGTAAAAAAACCCAAATTTAAACACATACACACACACACACACACAACAACAACATCTGGAAAAACAAAGTGAATTTCCATCAATGGAGAAATGGTTAAACAAATTATGATATATGATTGTAATGGAATATTTTTGAAAGAAAAAGGGAGTATTAAGAGCAACAAGGGCAGTACAGGTGGGACTTGAGCATACTGCTGCAGAATTAAGTGAGCAGAAACAGAACAACTTATACAATGACTACAACACTATAAAAAACTTAAAATCATGTTCATTGTAATATGATGATATGTATGTACCTCTTGCCAGACAGGTGATTCTCGAGGTGCAAAATGAGATGTACATTTTCAAACAGTGCCAATGAGTATGCGGGTTTATTTTTATCTATACTTAACTGTTACAAAGTAGTGCTTGTGATAGTGATTCCAAAAAAAAAGTAGAAAAATGGTCAATAAAAACATCAAATACATGTGTATATATATATGTATGGATCAATAATGGTTAATATCAATAGCTAACATTTATATAGTATTTTCTATGTGCCAAGCATTGTAATAAGTGCTTTACCATTATTATATCATTTGATCTTCATGACATCTCTGGAAGATAGGTGCTATAACTATCCCTATTTTGCAAACAGAGGCTAAATGACTTGCCATTGGTCACACTTATTTTAGTAACTGTATGAGGCTGTATGTAAACTCAGGTATCCTTGACCCTAGGCCTGGTGCTCTATCCACTGTGCCACCCAGCTGCCCCTACATACCCTAACAGCTGCCTCTGTAGGAAAGCAGAAGGAAGTTCACAGTGGGATACAGGATAGTGTTGGAACTACCTTGTGAAACTGAGTATGTATTAAAAGCAAAAAGAAACAAAAAACCACTAAGCTCCACAGTGTCGTAAGCAAGTCTCCATTTGTATTCTTTACATCAGAAAATGTCTATATTTGTAAATGTCTGTCATGTTCATCATAATATTTTTAAATAAAGATTAAGAGGGGGTAATTATAAAGTCTTATATTTGGTTTATTTAACTTTGTAAGTATAAGATAGGGGAGATATAAGGTAGCAGTTTATATGAAAAAGATATGGGGGTTTTAACAGAGAGCAAACTCAGTATGAGTTAAAAGTATGATATGGCAGCCAAAAGATAAAACTAACATGGTATTAGACTGAAGTAAAAGAAGTAGAAATAGGGAGATTATAGCCCTGAAGTGCTATGCCCCAGTCAAGTTACCTCCCTCAACTGGTATCAGTTCTGAAAGGCCCATTTTAAGAAGGACATTGATAAATAAGTACAGAACAGAGTTGATATTTCTAGTCCCAGAGAATCTGGATTTGAATTTTGGCTCTGCTCCTTATACCTCAGTGACAGGGTTTCCTTTAAATCTCAACTAAATCCTACATTTTATAAGAAATCCTTACCAAACCCTCTTAATTCCAGTGCCTTCCATCTGCTAACTATTTCCTGTTTATCAGGTTTGTCACCAACTCTGCATATATTTATTTGCAAAATATCTCATTAGACTGTAAGCTCCTTGAGGGCAGGAGCTATCTTTTCCCTTTTTTAGTATTCTCAGCACTTAGCACAGTGTCTGGTACATAGCAGGAACTTAATAAATGTTTACTGACTAACAACTACTTTAGGTCAATTTCTTCTTCTTTAAAATTAGAGGGATAAAACGTCCAACGTCTCTTTTAGCTCTAAACCTACGATTCTATGATTCTATGGTACTAATGTGGAGAGGGTCCACAGGAGGGTTCCCAGTTAGGGAAGAGCCCGGAGAACATGTCACATAAAGATCTATTGAAGCAAGTGGGAAAGTTTAGTCTGAAGAAGAAAATACTTGGTATGGACATGATAGTTCTCTTTAATATTTGAATGGCTACCACTTAGAAGAAGGTTGAGATAAACTAGCCACCCAGAGGTATTCAAAGTCAAGGATCAGGCCCTAAACTCATAGCCTGAGAAACTAAGAAACAGGAAGTCACAATGGGAAAAAAAGAAGCCGAGAAGGAGAAGGGGAAGGCAAAAAAAGTCTATTCGAGCATACTATGCAGGGCAAGAACAACAAAATACACAGGACAATATAGACTCTCTACCCACACCTGAGACCACAGAAGGAAACATGATCTGGTCTCAAGCCCAAATAGCATTCCTGGAGGAGCTTAAGAAAAATTTTAAAGACCAAATCAGGGAAGCAGTGACCAACTTGGAAAAACGTCTCAGTGAAGTAATTGGAGAAAATACCTCCCTAAAAAAGGAACTTCAAAAAATAACTGAAGACCGTAATTCGATAAAAATTAGAAACAATCAAATTGAAGCTCAGAACTCTATGATGCAGTAAGAGTCAATCAAACAAAACAAGACGATCGAAAAATTGCAAGAAAATGTAAAATATCTCACTGGAAAAATAACTGACCTAGAGAACAGATCCAGGAGAGACAACCTAAGAATTATTGGTCTATCAGAAAGCCATGATGAAAAAAGCAGCCTAGACAACATCCTCCAAGAGACTGTCAAAGAAAACTGTCCTGAGGTCCTGGAATCAGAAGATAAAATAACTATCGACAGAATTCACTGGACTCCTCCTGAGAGAGATCCTAAACTGAAAACTCCAAGAAATATAGTAGCCAAATTCCAGAATTACAAGATTAAAGAAAAAATTCTACAAGCAGCCAAAAAGAAACAATTCAAATATCGAGGAACTACAGTTAGGATCACACAGGACCTAGCAGCTTCTACATTAAAAGAGCGGAGGGACTGGAATTTGATATTTCGTAGGGCAAGAGAGCTAGGACTACAACCAAGGATTAACTACCCAGAAAAACTGAGCATAATCTTCCAGGCAAGGAGATGGTCGTTTAATGAAATAAGGGACTTCCAGATGTTCCTGATGAAAAAGCCAGAGCTCAATGAAAAATTTGATCTCCAATTACAAGACTCAAGAAAGACATAAAAAGGTAAACAAGAGAAACACAGACTCACACATGCATAAGTGCACACACCCACACCCACAAACACATGCTCATTACTTGGGATACAACAAGAGCAAAATGTTCACATCCCTATATGTGGAGCTGATAACTGTCAATATTCAAAATCTTTATGATTATCATGACCTTCAAAAGGGTTATACTTAGATAGAGGGTGTGGGTATGAATGCACTAACCTGATGTCTAAAAAAAACAAAACAAAACTATTAAGGGGATCAAAGGTACTGTAATGGGAAAAAGGAAAGGATGATCTAGGAAAAGGTAAAATATGCCATCTGAAGGGACATTAAAACACACTATAGAAGAGGGGAAAGAAAGAGGGAGAGGAACATCATTTAAACACTATTCTCACTGGTTCTGGTTCAAAGAGGGATCACTTAAATCAGTGAAGTTTAAGATTTTAATGTGAATAGACACATAAATTCATTAAATAGAGGAAAAGGAGGGAGGGAGAGGAGCAATGTTTGAAATTTACTCTCATTGGTTTGGAATCAAACGGGGAGTAATTCACTCTGATAAGTATAAAAACTTATTTCGTCCTATAGAAAGCAGAAGGGCAAGGGGGGGTGAAAAAGAGGAGACTAAAGGGGGGGATTAGAAGGGAGGGAAACAGTAATAAGGGGAGAGGGCAGGTTAAGAAGAGGGATCACTGGGTGGGAACACTGAGGGAGGGGGTGGTCAAAAGGGAAAACTTCAAGGAGGGGAAGGGAGAAGGAAGAAACAAAAACATAAACAGGGGAGGAAATAGGATGGAGGGGAAGAGACAGATAGTCATTATTACTGTGAATGTGAATGGGATGAACTCTCCCATAAAACAGAGGCAGATAGCAGAATGGATTAAAAACCATAATCCTACAATATGTTGTCTACAAGAAACACATTTGAAACAAAGGGATACCCATAGGATAAGGGTAAAAGGTTGGAGTAAAATTTATTATGCCTCAGCTAAAGTAAAAAAAAGCAGGGGTAGCAATACTTATCTCAGATAAAGCAAAAGCAAAAATAGATCTAATTAAAAGAGATATGGAAGGAAACTATATCCTACTAAAAGGCACCATCGAGAATGAAGCAATATCACTACTTAATATATATGTACCAAGTGGTATAGCATCTAAATTCCTAGAGGAGAAGTTAAAGGAATTAGAGAAAGAAATAGACAGAAAAACTATACTAGTGGGGGACCTTAATCTCCCCCTCTCTGAACTCGATAAATCTAACCTCAAAATAAACAAGAAAGAAGTTAAGGAGGTGAATAGAATCTTAGAGAGACTAGATATGATGGATCTCTGGAGAAAACTGAATGGGGACAAAAAGGAATTTACTTTATTCTCAGCAGTGCATGGTACACACTCAAAAACAGACCATGTACTAGGGCATAAAAACCTCACAATCCAGTGCAAAAAGGCAGAAATATTAAATGCATCATTCTCAGATCATGATGCAATAAAAATTATACGCAATAAAGGGCCAGGGAAAGATAGACTAAAAACTAATTGGAAATTAAACAATTTAATCCTAAAAAATTGTTGGGTCAAACAAGAAATTATAGAAACAATCAATAATTCCATTCAAGAGAATGATAATAATGAAACAACATACCAAAATTTGTGGGATGCACTAAAGGCAGTTCTCAGGGGAAGTTTTATATCCCTGAGTGCATGCTTCATTAAAGCAGAGAGAAGCGAGGTCAATGAATTGGACATGCAATTGAAAAAGCTAGAAAAAGAACAAATTGAAAATCCCCAATTAAGTACTAAATTAGAAATACTTGAAAACCAAAGGTGAGATTAACAAAATTGAAATTAAGAAAACCATTGAATTAATAAATAAAACTAAGAGCTGGCTTTATGAAAAAATCAACAAAATTGACAGACCCTTAGTCAATATGATAAAAAAAAGAGAAAGAAGAAAACCAAATTATGAGTATCAAAAAATAAAAAGGGTGAATCTACCTCCAATGAAGAGGAAATCAAAAAAATAATGAGGAATTATTTTTCCCAATTGTATGCACATAAATATGACAATCTTAGTGAAATGGATGAATATTTACAAAATCACAAATTGCCCAGATTTACTGAAGAGGAAGTGAATGACCTAAATAACCCCATCTCAGAAAAAGAAATCAAACAAGCCATCAAAGAACTCCCTAGGAAAAAATCTCCAGGGCCAGATGGGTTTACTAGCGAATTCTATCAAACATTTAAAGAACAATTGATTCCAATACTCTACAAACTATTTGGGAAAATTAGTGAAGAAGGAGTCCTACCAAACTCTTTCTATGACACAAATATGGTACTGATTCCTAAAGCAGGAAGAGATAAAACAGAGAAAGAAAATTATAGACCAATTTCCCTCATGAATTTAGATGCAAAAATTCTAAATAAAATATTAGCCAAAGGACTCCAACAACTCATCACAAAAATAATACACTCTGATCAGGTAGGATTCATTCCAGGAATGCAAGGATGGTTTAATATTAGGAAAACCATCAGTATAATTGAGCACATCAACAATAAAACTAGCAGAAACCACATGATCATCTCAATAGATGCAGAAAAGGCTTTTGACAAAGTACAACACCCATTCCTATTAAAAACACTAGAAAGTATAGGAATAAATGGAGCCTTCCTCAGAATAGTTGATAGCATCTATTTAAAACCACCAGCAAGTATTATATGCAATGGGGATAAACTAGAAGCCTTTCCAATAAGATCAGGAGTGAAACAAGGGTGTGCACTGTCACCCCTCTTATTCAATCTGGTACTAGAAACACTAGCAGTAGCAATTAGAGAAGAAAAAGAAATCAAAGGAATCAAATTAGGTAAAGAAGTGACCAAGCTATCACTCTTCGCAGATGATATGATGATATACTTAGAGAATCCTAGAGAATCAAATAAAAAACTACTAGAGACAATAAATAAATTTGGCAAAGTTGCAGGATATAAAATAAACCCACATAAATCCTCAGCATTCCTGTACATCTCTAATGAAACTCAACAGCAAGAAATAGAAAGAGAAATCCCATTCAAAGTCACTGTAGACATTATAAAATATTTGGGAATCTACTTGCCAAAACAAACCCAGAATCTATATGATCACAACTACAAAACACTTCTCACACAAATAAAAGCAGATCTAAATAGTTGGAAAAATATCAATTGCTCATAGCTGGGTCGAGCTAATACAATAAAAATGACAATATTACCCAAACTAAACTATATATTTAGTGCCATACCAATCAATTTACCAAAAAACTACTTTCTAGAGTTAGACAAAATAATAACAAAATTTATTTGGAAAAACAAACAGTCTAGAATATCAAGGGAATTAATGAAAAGAAATGCTAGGGAAGGTGGACTAGCTATGCCAGATCCTAATCTGTATTATACAGCAGCAGTAATCAAAACTGCTTGGTACTGGCAGAGGTGTAGAGTAGTGGATCAATGGAATAGATTAGGTGCAGGAGACCCAGCAGTTAATGAATATAGCAATCTATTGTTCAATAAGCCCAAAGACCCCAGTTTTTGGGATAAGAATGCACTATTTGACAAAAACTGCTGGCAAAACTGGAATACAGTATGGCAGAAACTGGGCATAGATCATTATCTAACACCATATACCAAAATCAAGTCCAAATGGGTGCATGATCTAGGTGTAAAGGATGATACTGTAAGCAATTTGGGAAAGCAAGGAATAGTTTACCTGACAGATCTGTGGAGAGGGGAAGACTTTAGGACCAAACAAGAATTAGAGAGCATTATAAAATGCAAAATGGATAATTTTGATTACATTAAATTGAAAAGCTTCTGTACAAACAAAGCCAATGTAACCAAGATCAAGAGGGAGGTGGGGGGGCTCACTTTGAGAAGTGTTGTGTAATTTGACCAGATGAGACTCTGGAAAGCCGTTGTTGAGAGCCCCCCGGCTTTGAAAACCCAGATGTTGATGCTTCCCTCTCTGGTAACTGTGATTTTGGTATTGATATAATGGTAGGACAGTTTGGAAGCCTGTCTGTTTGATCTGTGATGGTGTGGATCCATGGAGGGGGTTTATTTACGGGTGAGGCATCAACCTATGATGGACTGGCCCTCTCTGCCCTTGAAAATGTGGTAGTGGTAACCATTCAGTACCGCCTGGGAATCCTTGGGTTCTTTAGCACTGGAGATGAACATGCTCGAGGAAACTGGGGCTATTTAGACCAAGTGGCCGCACTCCACTGGGTCCAGAAGAACATTGGTAACTTTGGAGGTGACCCAAGCTTGGTGACCATCTTTGGAGAGTCAGCAGGAGGTGTTAGTGTTTCAGCATTGGCTTTCTCCTTAAAAATCAACTTTACTGGGGCGGAGCCAAGATGGCGGAGTAGAAACAGCTCATCCAAGCCACTCTGCCCCCAGATTCCCCCCAAACGATGTAAAAGGGGACTCTGAACAACTTCTGGAGCCCCAGCACCCACAAAACGACACAGAGAAGCTAAACTCCCGCTGAGGACAGCCCAGCAGCCCTGCAGGAAGGACAAGCGCAGTGGTCTGGGACCTGGCAGCGTGCAGTGCACAGAGCGCAGGAGCAGAGCCGAGCCCAGGTCCCCGTGAGCCAAGGTTTTAGCCCCAGGGTGGCAGGGCCAGCAGCCAGCTGGAGGAACCCCAGAACACCAGGAGCTGTGGCGACTCCAGAATTATCAACATAGACTTGCCTAGGACAAAGTAAGAGGTTAGTGTCCTATGGACTTTGGGACTGGTATTAGGGAATGTGTCGGCTCCCTCCCCTGGGGGCTAGAAGCCGCTGAGGACAAACGCCATTTTGTAGTTTTCAGAGGCAGCTCCCGCTCCCAGACTGCAAATTTGTAGGGAGATCCAGCGATCAGTCTTGGGGGGTAATCGCTCTTGCTTTAACCTCCCTGGATCTGGATTGTGATCTAGGGTGGAAGTCGTGGGTGGGTTTACAGCTTGCCAGAAACGGAAGTTGCCCCCCACACGTTCGGGACGAAAATTCCTCTATCTGGCCTTAAAGCCATAGTGTGGCAACAAGCCCAAAAGTCAAGTAATTAAGTGGCAACATGCCAAGGCAAAGGAAACAGAAAAATGCAACCCTAGACTCCTATTTTGGGGGCATAGAGTGGGAAAAGGACTGTGAGGTCAGAAGTCCTGCTCCAAAAGCCCCAGGGGAAAACATGAGCGGGTTGCAGGCCATAGAGGACCTTAAGAAGGACTTTAAAAATCAAATAAGAGAAGTGGAGGAAAAATTGGAAAGAGAAATGAGAAGGATGCAGGAAAAGTATGAAATGAGGGTCAACAGCCTGACTGAGGAAAACAACACCTTAAAAAATAGACTAACTCAAATGGCAAAGGAGGCCCAAAGGGCAATGAGGAGAAGAATGCCTTAAAAAGTCGAATTTGCCAGATGGAAAAAGAATCTCAAAAGTTCATTGAGGAGATTCATTCCTTCAGACTTAGACTGGAGCAAATGGAAGCTAATGACTTTATGAGAAATCAAGATGCTGGTAAGCAGATCCAAACAAATGAAAGATTAGAAGGCAATGTGAAATATCTCATGGGAAAAACCACTGACCTGGAAAATAGATCCAGGAGAGACAATTTAAAAATTATTGGACTACCTGAAAGCCATGATCAAAGAAAGAACCTAGAAATCACCCTTCAAGAAATTCTCAAGGAAAATTGCCCTGATGTTTTAGATCCAGAGGGCAAAATAGAGGTTGAAAGAATCCACTGATCACCTCCTGAAAAAGATCCCCAAAAGAAAACTCCCAGGAATATTATGGCCAGGTTCCAGAATCCCCAGATCAAGGAGAAAATACTCCAAGCAGCCAGGAAGAAACAATTTCAATATTGTGGAAACACAATCAGAATATCCCAGGACCTGGCAGCTTCTACACTGAGGGATTGAAGGGCATGGAATATGATATTCCAGAGAGCAAAAGAGCTGGGAATGAACCCAAGGGTCACCTACCCAGCAAAACTGAGTATTTTGTTTCAGGGAAAATATGGTCATTCAGTGGAATAGAGGACTTTCAAGCATTCTTGAGAAAAAAACCAGAATTGAATAGAAAATTTGACATCCAGACACAAGAAGCAAGAGATGCCTGAGAAGGTAATCAGGGAAAAGAAATCAAAAGGAACTTATCAAAGTTAACCTATTTACATTCTTACATGGAAAAACAATAATTGTGACTGATGAAACTTTTCTCAGTATGAAAATAATGGAAGAAGGGTATATGGTCACATGAATACATATGTGAATGTGTGTATATATGATTACAGTTATATATGGATAGAGGGCATAAGTTGAATTTGTTGGGAAGGGAGAATACTCAAGGGATGAAATTATGAGGTGAGAGAGGAAAGTGGCAAGAGGAGATGGGGAGAGACAGGGTAGTGCAAACTATCCCATGCAGAAGAAGCAAGGGGAAGTGGTTGCAAAAGAGGGGGAGAATAAGGAAGGCTAAAAAGGCAAAACCACATTCACATTGAATTTGGTTCAGGGAGAAAATGACATACAAACTAAATGGGATATCTCAACCTGCAGCAGGATAGGGGAAGGGGGATGGGAGGAGGATGATGGATGGGAGGGCATCCTTGGGGTGAGGGAGGTTGGAGTACCCACTATAAAAGAGGAGATCAAGTAGGGAATGGACCAGGTGGGGGGTGGGATGAGTGGGAGGGAATTATAAGCAGCCTTGTACAATATATCTACTATGATAATGTTTTGCACAGCTAGACATGTACAATACACTGAATTACTTATCTCCCAAAGAGGAATGGGTGACAAGGGAGGAAGGAAATGGATCTGAAATTTGAGGTCGTAACATTAAATGTTTCAAATATATATAAATACTATTATTAATACTCTTTTGCTTGTAATAGGGAGATAAGATGTTCAGGCATTGGGATGCAAAGACTCACCTTCCTCTAATGGAAAAGTCGATGGGGGTATGGGAGAAGGTATGGGAGAGAGCAGATTGGAGGAAGCAATATCTTGTGGGATTACTATTCTGGGAGGTTGGATAGGGGAATAATGGGGGGAAAATGATTGTAACTCAAAATCTGGTGGAAATGAATGATGTAAAACAGAAGTTAATAAAGCATTTGTTTAGAAAAAAAAGAGGGAGGTGGGAAATTGGGAAAGAATTTTTACAACTTGTGTCTCTGATAAAGGACTCATCTCTAAAATTTATAGAGAATCGAGCCAAATCTATATGAATACAAGTCATTCCCCAATTGATAAGTGGTCAAAGGATATGAACAGGAAATTTTCAGAGAAAGAAATTAAATATATCTATTAGCATATGAAGAAATGCTCTAAATCACTATTAATTAGAGAAATGCAAATCAAAACAACTCTGAGATACCACATCCCTCCAGTCAGATTGGCTAAGATGACAAAACAAGAAAGTGACAAATGCTGGAGAGGATGTGGACAAATTGGAACACTAATACATTGCTGGTGGAGTTGTGAACTTATCCAACCATTCTGGAGAGCAATCTGGAATTATGCCCAAAGGATTATAAATAATTTCATACCCTTTGACCCAGCCATACCACTTCTAGGGTTATATCCCAAAGAGATCATAGAAGTGGGAGGAAGACCCATATGTACAAAAATATTTTTAGCAGCCCTTTTTGTGGTTGCAAAGAATTGGAAACTAAAGGAGTGCCCATCAATTGGGGAATGGCTAAACAAGTTGTGGTATATGAATGTAATGGAATATTATTGTGCTATAAGAAACGAAGAGGTGACGGATTTCATAATTACCTGGAGAGACTTATACAAACTGATGCTGAGCGAGAAGAGTAGAATCAGAAGAAATTTGTATACAATCACAGACATACCATGTCTGTGATGACCAACTATGACAGACTGGACTCTTTTCAGCAATGCAGTGATATAAGTTAATCCCGAAAGACTCAAGAAAGTGAGAAATGCCCCATCCAGAGATATAACTAGAAAGAACTGAACCTGAATCCTGATGGAAGCAAACTAAATGATCTTGTTCTTTTCATTGTTTGGTTTTATTTCTTCCTTACCATCTTTCATCCTACCTAGTACAATACGCCTTTGTAATTGGAATAATGTCTAATATGAATGCATTTGCAGATCCTATACTGGACTATATGCTGTCGTGTGGGCGGGGGAGGGAAGTAAAGGAAATTTGAAAATCAAGGAACTATAGAATTGAAACTTGTTAACTGAAACTAAACTAATAAATTAATTAAAAAAAAAGAAGAAGGTTGAGATTTGTTCTTCCTGGCCCTAAAGGGCAGAAGAAAGATGAATCTGGCAGGTACTTTCTTGCATACAGGTAGTATTCTGCCAATAGAAACTGAGCTCTTTGAAGGCAGGAATGGCTGTATTTTGTGTGTTCATGACATCTTTGGAAGATAGGTGCTATAACTATCCCTATTTTGCAAACAGGCTGTATGTGTGTGTGTGTGTGTGTGTGTGTGTGTGTGTGTGTGTGTGTGTGTGTGTGTGTGTGTACCTAGCACAGAACTGTGTTATTTTATAAGTCCTTAATGTGTGCTTGTTAAATTGAAGTTAAAAAGAAGCAAATTAAGGTTTAATGTAAGGATAAACTTCCCAACAATTATAGTTCCACCATGAATTGGGAGGTAAATGGTCCCTCCCTCACTGAAAATCTTCAAGAAAATATTGAATGGATATGTTGCTGAGGAGATTATTTGTTCACACATAGGATAGATTTCCGAGACATTGTGATACTGTGACTTGGTTTCTTTTTCCTTTTTTAGTCTGGACCTATGATTTTATCAATATAGGAAACAGGCTGAGAAATTTATGTTTACTGAAGCAAATCAGCACCTGCTGTCTCTACCTGGTCTTCCTTTGGACACTAGCTCTCTAACCATTTTGAAACACTATCCCATAATTCCCTAACTACCAATTAAATAATAGGTAAATATTTTGGGTTTTTTATACTCTAGAACTATAACATGACTAAAGAATCTAGCAAACTAGTATTTAGAGAACTGAGTTTCCAATTATAACATTGTTTTTCAGCACACTTGTGAAAAAGGGGGAAATTTAGGATTATACCTATATAAATCCATGGCCAGAATCACAAAATACTGTCTGTGACTGATCCACTATCAGAAATACAACGTTAAAAAAACCCTTTGAACACCTGTTACATTTATATGTTATCATTCACTGAACATTTTTTTGAAAGTCTTTCCTCTGCCCTTTGACTTGGTTATAAACAAACCTGCCAGTGTTGCAGTGGTTTTTTTTTTTTTTTTTGAAGTTAAGCGCTCTAAGTCTGTTTGCTGAGAAAAATCAACAAATCATAATATGGCATAAGTAACTGATATAACTTCAAAGAAGTTTCATTTCTTTCATCTTAACACTCCTTTAGTATTATCACAGACTTTACAATCATTTCTTTCATAGGAAAAACTCCCCGACAACCTAACAAGTCTGTAATTAGGGTGACAGTAAAGGCTATCAGAATCCAGAGACAGATAAAATCATTATCACTCTGAAGTGCAGCACTCACCCCTTTCCATTGGAGCCTTTGTTTCTCAAAATTAAGGCAAAATCTTTTTATGTAACTAATTTTGATCGCTTAATAATTATAGTAGGACTACCACTTATTAAAAATTATTCTGATTTTGTCAAGGTGAAAAATAACCTAAATACCTAGTCAGCACAAAAGCTTAAAGCACCACAGTGATTTGATCCCCTAATGGTGGCATATAACCCCTAGTTCCCATTGATTGGTGCTCAGGGGAAAACAGAACTGATATTTGTTAATATGTGGTTGGGTTTAGACATTAAATATCAAAGAATTCCTTCTCCATAAACCTTGATTACCAATGATTTCTTGGTTCTTCTATGTAACTGTTTTGGTTACTCACCTAAATAATCTGAGACAATCTGCAAGCTTTGGTATGTCTGTAATGTCCTCCTATGGAGAAGAACATACACAGTTTTTTACCAGCAGTAATTTTATAAGAGACAGAATTTTTTACACAAATTAATAACCACTTAATAAGTAAGCAAGATTAAGGAAAAACGTAAATTTTTAGAAATATTTTTCAAAATGACACAATAATTACTCAGTATTTTAAAAATTGTTTTTAAATGTCTCTAAATTATGTAGGAAATAAACACCAGTGGGTCAGATTAACAACACAAAACAAACTGTTCAAATTCATCTCACAATATACGTATATCTTTTAGAATTCAAGTCTACTGTTTAATTTCATCGAACAATATCCAAAGACCAAGTTGCTCAAAAAGTACTAATGTCTCATGTTTTCTTTCCAATATAGGCAATATGTGAAAACAATGCTAGTTATAGGACCAGAGATTCAAAACTCTAGGGTCAAATAGAAGTTTCTCTGACATTTAAAACTTTGCCTAGCTTTTCCCCTTTTACCTTTCTGGTTTTCTTAAATATTACTATCTTTTACACACTTATGATCCAGCCAGCCTCAAGGCCTACTTGCTCTTCTTCATACATGATACCCAACCTCTCCTCTCTCTGACTTTACACTATCTTCCATGAGCAGAATATGCTCCTTCCTCACCTCTACCATTTAGAATTCCTGGTTTTCTTCAAGACTTGTATCAGGCAAACATCCTCAGATGTCAGAGTCAGTGTTCCTTCTACCTTGTGTTCAGTTGTTTTAGTTGTGTCTGATTCTTCATGACCCCATTTGGGGTTTTCTTGGCAAAGATACTGGAGTGGTTCGCCATTTCCTTCTCCAGCTCATTTTAAAGATGAGGAAACTGAGGCAAACAGGGTTATATGACTTGCCCAGGGTCACACAGCTAGTGTCTTAAGCCAGATCTGAATTCATGAAGATGAATCTTCCTGATTCCAAACCCAGTGTTCTGTCCACTAAGCCACCAGCTGCCCTCCTCTGCATTACCATGTAGCTATAATTTAAGTCTAATATAGAACACCATAGTGATCCATGGGATTAGTGGCACTCTACCTTCCATTTCAAATCCATTCCCCCGATCAAGTATTAATACTCCTCAACATGGTAACTCTACTTTCGATATAGTATCAGTGTAATTTTTTTTCATATTGATTTCTGAAGTGGATTCAATGGAAGTATTCTAAATTTATTTTTTTCTGTTTTTCTATGACACTAACTTATAGAGTACAGACACTAACTTAAAACAGAACTGGACTTGGAGGTGAGGGAAGACTTGGGTTAAATCCTACATCTGATGCTTATTAGCTGTGCGGCAACAGGTTTAAGTCACATAACGTCCCTGAGCCCACTTTCTCACTGTATAATGGGCACGACAATGCCAACTGCCTTCAAGTAATTCTTTGGAGGTTCAAGGGAAATAATGGGTAAAAAATGCTTTGCAAACTTTGAAACTGCTACATTATTATTATTTTCTGTTTTGTACATAGTATGCACTTAAATGCTTGTTGAACTGAACTTCCCATTTAAAGTCTTCAGACACACACACACACACACACACACACACACACTAAATGTATAATTCTTATTATCTCATAGTTAGGTGTTTTTTCTTTTTCCTTCTTACTATTTATAGATCAGTAATTATGTGCAAACAACTCACTTCCTCTCTCATCATGTGTCAATATCATTACGGTGATAATTATTTCTAAGATAAAGAAGGCAAACAAAAGGTAGTGGAAAGTCAGTGACTGAATCAAACAGGAGAGGCGATCCCACTGTTGGCTGAAGTGTTTCTCCATAGATGAACCATCCATTTAAAAAGCTCCAAAGGGAATGAAATTTTACTGGATTTTTTTGTTTGTTTGTTTACAGCTCTTAACAGTCTGTTGTGTGTGTTTCAAAATTTTTAGTTCTCTCCTCTTCAAAATGGTTTTAAAACATTTTATAATACGCCAGTTCATTATTTCAATTAATCCTCATAGAAAGTCACTGAAATAGTGAGGACAAATGTTGCCAGGCCAGTCTTATATTGCAGAGGAGGAATCACACATAGGTCAAGTGACTAGCCACAAGTCACACATAGTTACAGTCATTTCTCCTGATTCCTGGTCTAGTGTTTTTTCTATCCACCATGCTAATTAACTGGTCCTTAGAGGCAGCTAGGCAGCACAGTGGTTAGAGTACCGGGCCTGGATTCAGGAGTTTAAATCCCAGCTCATTCACTTACTAGCTGTGTGACCCTGGGCAAGTCACTTGTTCTGTCTGCCTTACTCTTCTCATTTGTAAAATGAAGGTGATAACAGTAACTGCCTCATAGTGTTGTGAGAATCAAATAAGTCAGTATTTGTAAAGGACTTCACACAGTACCTGGCACATGGTAAGTACTTAATAAATGTTTGCTCCCTTCCCCTTCCTTAACAAAAGATGAATTACTTTGAGAATTCTGCAAAAGTAAAACATAATCACTTGCTAAGTCTCATCAATTCTACCTTCATAATATCTCTCAAGTCCACCACTGTCTCTAGTCATATATCTATGACCCTAATTCAGGCCCTTATCATCTCTTCCCTAGATTACTAATGGCTTCTAATTTGGTCTTCCTGTTTCAAGTCTCTTTTTTCTTTAATCTACATCCCAACAGCTGTCAAAACATTTTTCTAAATGGAGAGACTGAAGCACATCCCTGTCTTCCCTGTCTTGTTCAAAACTTCCAGTGTCTTCCTATTAGGACACCCTCTAGGATAAAATATAAACTCCTCAGCTTGGGCATATAAGGCCTTCCAAACCTGCCTCCAACCTACCTTTAAAAATAGTAATTCAAATGGAGATAGTATTTTAAGGTTGACAGAGTTATCCTGACAGCAACCCTATGAACTACCTGATGGTAAGGACTGTTAACTTCATTTTATAGATAAAAGACACTGAAGCTGTGAGAGTTTAAGTCACTTTCCTTGTTCACATAAGCTAGTAAGGGTCTGAGGTCAAGATTTGTACCCAGGCCTTCAGAATCTAAGTCCAGCACTTTCTGAACTCCTGGAACTCTCTGATAGACTTACGATAGACTCCTAAGTATTCCCCAGACATGACAATGCCCTTTTGTGTGTCCTCACACAAGTTATTGCCTTATTTCTGGAATCCACTCTGTTATCTTTGCCAATTATAATCTTTTAAGGTTCCGCCCAAATGCTGCTGCTTTCATGATGCCTTCTTTGAGTGCCCCTGTTAGGGCTCTGTTCCTCTTCCAGCTAACTAACATTTATCTGTGCACATGTTGTGTTCTTCCCAACCCCCAGATCCTCCAGTAGAAGAGCTCCCTGAGGTTTCATTTTTTTTTTGTCTTTCTATTCCGTGTCTGACTTTACTCCTTGCACGTAGCTTTGTGGCTGCTAGCCCTCTATATCAACTATCTGTGAAAGTGCCCTCAGGTCTTAGTGATGGTTTTACACCCGAGATTGAGAACTAATTTCCCTCTTTCCTTCCTTGGCTATATTATTTTTATTGGAATGAATTGGGGACATAATTTTAAAGAAAAATGTAACTTAAAAAAAAACCCTGACATTTTTAATAACTTTATACATGTGCTACATTTTGCCTATATGAAATGCTATCAGAAAAAAATCACAGCAAACAATTATTATTACATGCTTTCACGTAATTTTCAGGATCTCATCCTAAAGAATTATCACAGAAAGAGAAAAACAGGAATTCTAGCAAATAGTACTCTTCCTGTATCATGCATGTCTAAAAATTGGGACCATTTCCCAGATAGCCTCATTTAAATAGTTGAGTCATTTTAAAGCCATACAAATTATTTTTATGGTCAAATAATCCTGAATATCTCAATTCCATTCAAAGGGTCACCTCCAAGAGACATAGCTTTAGTCTTTTCTCCCAAGTATACAGATCAGAAAAATGAATTTAAATCTCCCTAGAGTGAGAGTTCTTTTCTTTTGAGAAAATTGAGTTAAATGTCCTAAAACAGAATGGAAGAATCAATTTGTTTTTACAGGAATAAAAACACAGTCGATGTTTTGAGATAATTTTACATAAAGGAAACTCATACCAAAATATTTTCCGTTTTTCCACCTTCTAATGTGACTTCTAGGTTGGAGAGGGCAGCTTCTACTTCATCCACTTCAGACTCATTTGTAAAATCCAGAGTTTCTGCTGACAACGACAATTTGCTTATATGATACTAAAAAAAAGAGGAAATTTTGTAAATGCCATAAACACAAATATATTATTTTAGCACCCCAAATTTATATTGCTAATCCCTGCTTCATCTCAATATCAAAGTCACCAAGAGTGAACATTCTTTGAAATATGCAGGGAGCTTAACATAATCCTTTTAATACAGGTCATTCTGAGATTTTTAGAATTTATTACATAAAACCTATCAAATCATAATTGACCTCCCCCTCTAATTAATTTTCCTAATGTCATAGTAAGAATTCCTTTTGATTCTAGCACGGAAAGAATAATATCTCCATATACATATGTGTGTGACTCGAATTTCAGTCCTACCATGATGCTTTATCATGATGTGTGACCATGGGTTCTGAAAAGGTTCAAAACAAAGGCCCTACAAAATTACAGTGATTTGAACTATGCATCCATTGATGGACTGTGTGTCTATTGTCCAAAAGACCAGCTTAGCTTAGTTAGGAGAGGCTCACCAACTGTTAGTGGATGTTACAGCTAGGACAAATTTTGAAGACCATTTACAAAGTTGTAATCTTCATTAGTGGAAGGAATACCCACAGATTCTTGAAGTGAGCACACACACACATTTGTGCATATACATATATGCATATATGTATAAATATACACTTACATATATAAATATATGCACATATGTACTATTTTTAAAAATCCCTGCTTCCTACATCCTCATTCAAGAGAAAAAATACTCACAAGATTAAAAACTTTAAACAAGATGGCATGATAATAGATTTCCCAACGGATTCTTATCTCTCTTTTCCCACTTGCTGGAAAGGGTCCTCAGCCCTGATACCTGCCTGTAAAGCAGCAAAGATCAGCATCTCCTCCTCAGTGCAGTCAATTTCTTCTAAGAGAATGGACCACCTGGCTTGTTCATAAAGTTGGTTTATTCGAACAGCATCATACTGTGGTTAAAAGGGAAAAGAGTTTGGAGAGAAAAGATATTTCTTAATGTGCAAATCTTAGATAAATCCATCCATTCATTCACTGGTTCAAATATTTATTAAAAGTATCTATACTCTTAATCTGTGCAACACACTAAGATGTCAACTATTATCAACCACCTCGGTTAATTAGGGAGAAGGCTAGTACAAAGACACAGAAACTAGGATCCTTGTCCTCTAAATTTATTTTAGCCCTTAATTTGGATCTTATTCTCATGAAAAAGTTTTCAAGAGTTACTGATAAGAAATCAAATGTATTAATCTGTTTCATTTCTTTACTTGCTCCCTTGTTTGTCCTTTGTTCTTGAAAAGAGGACCATGACATCAGGGACATGATGTTGTGACATGCAAGTGAAATGGATGCAAGTGAGGGAAGGTTGTACAAAGTCACCAGCCTCACTTTCTCCTCCAGAGCCATCTGGGTCCAGTGGCCAGATATGGTTCAAGACAAAGGAGATGGCCCAGAATGCAGTGGGAGACCTTAGCCTTTTTTTTTTTTTTGGAGGGCAATTGGAGTTAAATGACTTGCCCAAAGTCACACGGCTAGTAAGTGTTAAGTGTCTGAAGCCAAATTTGAACTCAGGTCCTCCTGACTCCAGGGCAGGTGCTCTATTCACTGTGCCACCTAACCGTCCCTGACCATAGCCTTTTCAAGCTATTAACAGGTCTCAGTTTGGCTGAGGCAGTGACCATTCTGTGATTAAGTCTTTTAAAAAATGAGGCAAAGAATGATCTCTTTAAAAAAAAAAAAAAGATCTGGGAGGTGAAGACCCTCAGGGTTTCTGGCCAAAACAGAAACAAATGTTATTTACATTCATTCTGAACCAACTGGGGCCCAAACAGAGACCAAGCAGGACTTAGTCTGGGAACAGAAATGATGACTATATTAATAAATAGTGAAAATGGTTAACGGTAGGTAGGGGGGGAAGATGGAATAGAAAATAAGGGGCTCAGATAATTCCCAAAAGAAATTATCATTAACTTACAGTATCACATGGAAGATAAAATACTTTTTTTTCTGCTTGGTTGTAAGTGGAAGAATTAAGAACAATGGGTAGAAGTTACAGGAAAGTAGATTTTAATAAAATGAAAAGAGAAACTTAACAAGTTTCTTTCCAAAAACAGAATGGACTCCCCCGAGTGTAGGGAGTTGTCTATCTCTGGAATTCTTCAGTCAAGAGGTGAGATGACTGTTTGGGATGTGCTTGATGGGATCCATGATTCAAACAGGGGTTGTACTAAATAACCTCTGTGGTCCTTTCCAGCTCTAAAGTTCTGTGTGATGCTATCATTTTCTGTTTCACCTTCATTTACACATAATCATAGTTTCCCAGGGAAAATATTATGAATATGAGATAAACATTTTAGTTATGGCAAAATCAGCAAATCACACTGCTAGATAAGTAGGTAATGTAAAAAACTGTTCAGACATGTCTCTTACTGGTGTTGTGAAGAGATAAAGGTAAAATTAGATAACACTCTTTCAGTAAGGCAGAGGATGGCTGGAGAACCAATTATTGTTTTGAGAACATCTTAGGGCAGGGGTAGGGAACTTGGGTCCTGAGGGCCACATGTGGCCTTCTGGGTTCTTAGGTGCAGCCTTTTGACTGAGTCCAAGTGTTAACAGAACAAATCCTTTTATTAAGGGGATTTGTCCTCTGAAGTTTGGGTTTAATCAAAGGGTGGCACTTGAGGATCTAGAGGGCCACATGTGACCTCAAGGTCACAGATTCCCCATCCCTGTGTCTAGTTCTTCATTGTTATTTTCAGGTAAATTTTAAAGTTATCTCCTTGATTGTTTGTCCACAACTTCTATTGTGTCACTGATGATATTTAAGTCTTTATCAATTTGTTTGCAAATCTGGAAAGGATATTCATCATTACTGTGTTAATTTCTCCACCTTTCTTCTACCTTCCCTCCAAACCTGGACATTTCTCTGTCTCTTTCTTACATAGTAAAAAATGTTCCTCCATTATCCATCCCCCAGGAATGTTGGCTGTTCCAGATCAGTGTTCCTCTTTTCCATTAATCCTTTTCTTTTGGCTTGTTAAAAAGCATTTTTAAGGGTGAGCTAGGTGGAACAGTGAATAGAGCACTGGCACTGGAGTCAGGAGGACCTGAATTCAGATCTGACCACAGACACTTAACGTTTAACTAGCCGTGTGATACTTGGCAAGTCACTTAACCCCAACTGCCCTCCAAAAAGCAAAAAAAAAAAAAAAAAAAGAGTTCTTCACATTGTCTCCATTTTTTTATTGTTTCTTGGCTTTCCCTACTTAGAACCAGAATAATATTCCTAGTCACCTTAATTTCTACATGAGGAAAATGTTTCGTATAACCAGGCCATGTTTCATATTCATATAATAACTCAAACTCATCTTGGTACTTATTATTAAAGGGCACTTTTAATTCACCTTCAAAAATCCCGCAGATAATTTGCAATGGGTACTGACAAAGGACAACAATATGGGAGTTCTGGGACTCTCTCTCCAGCCATGAAGTTGTGACAGGGACCTATATTAACCATGTATAACTCAATCACAATTCACAGTTATTGTGCTATATCATTTACCCAGACAAGTATTTAGTGAACACTTGAGATGGCTTAGCCATGGTGGAGGACATAGAAAAAATTATCAGTACGGTGCTCATGGCTGGTAGGAAAGACACCACCATCACCAGATATGAAACAAATGAGCAAGTTCAGTCCTCAGCAGCATCGTATTTACTTCAAGTATTCAGGGTTCTCTATTTTTAATAAATCTTTCACCTTTTGCTACAAGTAGAAAAGCTCACCAAAGAATGGAGAGCTCAGCATGGGCTAGACAAATCAGAGAGGGTGTCTTTGGAAAGCGTCAGGCTTTAAAATATAAATGGGATTTCAGCGAAAGGGAGGAGAGAAGAAACTGGAAAATGCGTATGACATCTACTAAATGCTAGCTAAGAGCTGGTTAGAACTGTCAAACAAAACACAATGTGAAAATGTAAAACACTAAACATATTTATTATTCTAAAAATAGTATTGCTAAATAGATATCAGACTATCAGTTTATTTGACTATAATTTTTTAATACTTGGAATTTATGCTTTGATATTTGAATGTGATAAAAAAAATAGGATCTTACCTTGGGATTCAAGTCAAAGAACGTATAGTATTTAAAGCGTAACAATAGTTTCTCATCTTCCTGGATGCCTTGTTCCATAAGAGAGCGGGATGAGTCTAGCCAACTGAGAAAAGAAAACAACTGAGTTACAAAGGAAGTTAATTTCATGGGATCATAAACAAAGTTAGAAATGATGTTAGGAGGACATCTATCCCACACTCCTACTCCTCAATGTACAGATGAGGATACTGAGGACCAGAGATGTAAATGATTTGCCCAAAGAAACACAGGTAGAAACACAGTAGACAGCAGGGGCTAGATTCGAACTCAAGTCCTTGGACTTCAAACCCAGTCCCCTTTCCACTGTACCATGGCTCCTTCCTACACTGAGATCCTTGAAATAAAGTCACTGGGCAAGAATGATTGAGCCAAACAAGTAACTGATGAGGACGACTACTTAACAGTAGTAACTTATAGCTATATAATGCTTTTTAGTTTTCAAAAGATTTCTTTTTTTATTTTATTTATATTTAGTTTTCAACATTCACTTCCATAAGTTTTAAATTTTCTCCCCCCCTCTCTGCTTCCCCTCTCCAAGACGGCAAGCAATCTGATATAGGGTCTACATATACATTCCTATTAAACATATTTTCACATTAGTCATGTTGTAAAGAAGAATCAGAATGAATGGGGGTAACCATGAGGAAAAAAACCCCATAAAACAAAACAAAACAAAAAAAGAAAATAGTCTGCTTCACTCTGCATTCAGCCTCCATATTTCTTTTTCTGGATGTGGATGGCACTTTCCATCATGAGTCTTCTGAAATTGCTGAGAAGAACTAAATTTATCAAAGTTACTGTAGTGGTTACTGTGTTCAATGTTCTCCTGGTTCTGCTTGCTTCACTCAGCATCAGTTCATGTAAGACTTCACAGGTTTTTCTGGTCTGCCTGTTCATCATTTCTTATAGCACAGTAGTATTACATTACATTCATATACCACAACTTGTTCAGACATTCCCCAATTAATGGGCATTCCCTCAATTTCCAGTTCCTGGTCACCACAAAAAGAGATGCTATAAATATTGTTGGGCATGTGAGTAAAAATATTTCTATATAAATTAGTTTACTAATGCTTACAAAAATCCTGTGAGGTAGCCTGGGCAGAAATTTTCATCTCCATTTGATGACTGATGAAATTGCAGTTTGGAGAGGTTAAATGAACCACAACTTTTCCATGACCCTAGGTTAGTGAAATTGGGTCTAGAATTTAGGACTTCCACTTACCCTACCCTATTCAACTAAAAAATTATATCTTATTTCCTAAAGCAAAAAAATAAAACCTGAAGTTTAAGAGAAAGAATTGTAGGCTTCCAGAAGTAGAGTGCTTATTATATAATCAACAGAAGCAGGTAGTTGGTGTAGTCGATAAAGCATTGGGCTTTGAGTCTCTAAGAGCTGAGTTCAAAGCCTGCCTTAGACACTTACTAATGATGTGACCCTGGGCAAATCACTTAACCTCTATCTGCCTCAGTTTCCTAATCTATAATCTTAGGATAATGACAATACCTATCTCTCAGAATTGTTGTGAGAATAAAATGAAATATTTGTAAAGCTCTTTGTGAACCTAAAAGTGCTAATGTGTTGTTATTATTAAATACTGTACTTAGATTCTCACACATATTTGTGATCCTATTCATGTACATGACCCCTCCAATGATGGGGCAGCCCATCCATGCCCGCTCATCCTGTAGAACTCTTTCCCATGTTTTCCCATAAGTTCACCACAGTGGAACCTCTCCATTCCTCACTTTTACTTGACATTTTGAGGATATCAGTGGAGCATCTAGACTGGTTCTGACCATATCAGAAGCCTCCCCACTTTTTTTTGTTAAAATATTTCGTTGATGACATCCAGCTCTTCCAAGTCCCTTATCTGTTATCTGCTGCAGGCTGTTCATATTCACTCAATCTACTAAACAAGCAAAAAAAGTGGAAGAAAGCATCCATAAAGAAGTGGCCTTTCAGGAACAATGTGAGCTTAGTTCTGCATGGCTCTCCTTCCACTTCAACCACCAGAGAGACAGAAGAAAGCAATATACAGGTTGGGTATGTCGAGTTCATTAAATTTACTCAAATGTCCAAATCCTGACTTTCATTTCAAAATCAGCACTGATTTTTTTAAGTACACAGCACCCCAACATAAGCATTGATGTATCATGCCAATACTAGCTTATAATGGCGTAATGAGGAAAGGTATCCTTACCCAGCATTAAGTTTTGCTTTATCAACTAGAGACCGAGGCTGGAACATTTCAGCAAGTGTTTCTGGTGAATGGCTGGGTTGGCTGAAAGCAAGGATGTTACAGCTTTGTTCTGTCAAAGGACTATCACTGAACCAAGTAATGGTAGAAGAAACAGGCGTTCCATTGACAGGATCATAAATAGGAGTCATTGTTTTACTGTATAAGCCAGGACTTGCTATAAGGCAAACAGAACACAAAATGTAATATGGGACTTAGAGGTAACAACAATCTAAGAATTTACCTCATTAAAAACAATATCAAGTCACCAATGCTACAACTTGGAGGAAAGCTTGAGCTGTGGTGTTATTGTTGTAAGAAATTCCCAATGAAAAAATTCTTTCTACTGTTGCAAATGTTCAGTTGTTTTGCAATTTATAATCTGACAGAGAGGCCCGGGGCGCTGAGAAGTTCAAGGCCACACGGATAATATGCTTCAGATACTGGACTAAAAGTGAAATCTTTTTAAAACTAACTCTATGTATTGTGCCACCCTATTTCACCAATACAAATTTCCTATTTTAAATATGAAAATACTTATTAAAAATAAAAAATTCACACAATCATGAATCGTGGCCCCTAAGCACCTGTAGATAAAAAAGCATTTATAGGATTTATGGATAGGTATAGCTACTTCTGAGATAAGCTCCTGAAAGGGTTTGTGACCCAGAGACTGAAAAGATCCCAAGTTAACTCAGCCAGATTTCAGAGTAGGGGGAATACTCCCTACCTATTAATTTAAAAAGAAGAATTTACAATGTCAGTAGAGACTTTCAAATCTCTCTCCCAGTTACATACCATAATCATTCCAGATAAATCCTTTAAATTAAACATTCCCTTCCTGAAGATTAGTACTCAGTTTGTGTTAATAACTCACCTGGCTTTGGTTTGCATAGCGGAGCTACAGATTTCCTCCCCTCTTATTCCTAGGAATAAATACTGCCCAAGTAGCTAGCCTTTGTATTGTAAGGGAAACAGAGACTTGTTCATTTTTGTAATTATTAAACAGTAAACAAGAACTCTTTGAAATTTTTTATTGGCGCCTCTCCAAATTATAGCTATGCCACTGGATTTATTTGTTGATTGTTAGTAAAATAATAGTGCTTTTATAAGTTGTCAAGACTGCTTAAAAAAGAAAAACTTAGAGAAAATTTCAATAAGCTTATTTCAAAGATACTGGGATACTTCCTAATTAGACCAATTTTTCTAGTGTAGGAAAGAACAAGAATAATTTTTTCCTTGAATATAAGAAATGTTGTTCACATAAACACAGAACTACTTTGCAGTCTTACCTGGAGAACCTGAAATGGTTAAAGAGTTGTCTAAATTTAAAATGTCTTCAATTACAGGCTCTCTGTTATTCTTTTCCTTTTTCTTTTTCTTTTTAAAATAATCATCTGATGGTTTTAACAAAGAGAGCTCTTCTGATCTCCTAATATCTTAAGAATAAAGAAAAAATATCAGTACCATTCAAGACTTTATGGCAATAATAAATATAAAATTTTGTTCCACATCTAGCACCACCCAACCTGACTAGCTTTATTTCATAGTAGTTCCCTCCAAATATTCAATGTTCCAACCAAACTGGACTACCATTAAACACATTCTGAATTCCCTAGTCACCATGCTTTTGTTTATACTGTTTGCTACTTCTGCCCTAGTAACTTTTAACAATTACCATCTGGCCCAATTCAAATGTCTGCCCTTCCATGAAACCTCTGACCATGAACAAACAGTACCTTTTCCCTCAACTTTACACATTGGCATTAATATTTCTCTAATGGACTTATCATGCATTATTTCATACTAGTTATTTGTATTCATTTCACCTCTTAACTAGGCTGGAATATGTATGAGGACAGGGTTGTATCTTGTTTAATAATGCAACAATGGCAAGAGCTCAAATTTATATTGCCCTGTATATGCCCTAGCACCTAGTACATACAATAGACCTTTTAATAAAAGCTTACTGAATCAAAATCATCACTGCTCAGAAAATTCTTTTTTTTTTTTTTTTTTGGCTTTTTGGAGGGCAATTGGGGTTAAGTAACTTGCCCAAGGTCACACGGCTAGGTTTTTGTTTGTGTGTTCGTTAAGTGTCTGAGGCGGGATCCCGAACTCAGGTCCTTCTGACTCCAGGGCCAGCGCTCTACTCACTGCGCCATCTAGCCGACCCTCAGGAAATTCTTAAGGAGTAAATGAATATATATATATTTTATTTTGGCAAGGAAAAACGGAATAAAGACAAGTAAAGAGATTTGCATGAGATGAATCAGTGATGATAAGGTAATTATCTACTCAACAAACATGGTTGACTGAAGTGCATAATTCAAAGTACAAATAATTGGGCTGAATACCAAATCTCTATTGGTAGTTTTTTAAAGAAATTGCCAAGAAGATAATGACCCAGAAATAGACATGCAGTCTTTCGATTTGCTCTAAAAATCTAGAATGTGTTCACTCCTCAAGTAAGAGGGGGCAGCAGGGGCAGCTAGGTGGGGCAGTGAATAGAACACTGGCCCTGGAGTCAGGAGGACCTGAGTTCAAATCCGGCCTCAGATACTTAACACAAAAACTAGCCATGTGACCTTGCACAAGTCACTTTACTCCAATTGCCCTCCAAAAAGCAAAAAAGGGGGGGGGCAGCGTTCTATCCCCTATGAACATATATACTGCCCCCACCCCTAACAACAATAAAAACTCAAAAGGCTTAGTAGGTTCTTTGAGAGGTCACTCAGTCTGTCCTTTTTCTTTTAATCAAGGGTGTGCTTAAAACATTCACAAGCTGCTTTTTAAGGCTAGTTCCTCAGTAGATGCTGTTGATCTTCATCCTTCATAATGAACAAAGAATTCAGAATTGACAAACTCTCTGCTACAGTTTCTTATTCGCTAGAAATTTGAAAAAATATGTGTGTTATGTATATTTTCATTTCTCCCTCTCAACTATAAGAAAAATGAATCTCGTGGTACCTCAAACCAAACTTATCCTAATTCAACTGCCTATTTATATTTATTTAGCATCAATCATATATTAATGGGAAGACAGTTAAAGGCAATACTAAACCCAACCCTTCAGAACCACCACAAAGATTATTTTAGGAAAGAAGTTCAATTGATCTCATTGTTTGTTGACCCTGCTATTTTCTGTAAGATTTTTACTTTACTAGAATAGGTGGAATATGCAGTTTATTAAAGAATCTTTTCAAATATAGGTTCTGACTTATTTGGATGTTACTGAAAATTATAGGATATTTTGGACTTCTTTTATTTATTCCTATATGTTGCAAAAGATTTTTAGCACTTAATTTTTTTATTGTTGAAAGGATGGTATAAACTAAACTGGTAGATTTTTTTCCTTTGGGGGTTTACATATGTAGTTCTCCTACATTCTTTGTTTAACTGCAAAATATGAAGATGTCTATTGGGAAAGATTCCCCATCTTTTGTGGATCCCTTTGTAATGAAAGAGCATCTGTGTAAAAGTTACACCTCTTAGCCTCTGGTTTTGCCTTTTAAAAATAGTATCCTTTGCACTGAGAAAAGAACCTTGGCACATTTATTAAGCACGTGTGCTTAATAAATGATTGTTGACTCTAGTCAGTCAACAAGTCAGATATATGAAATTATAATTTAAAATTTGCCTGTCTCAAAGCCCTTTGGGGTGATTTAATAAAAATTCCACAAATGACAGAACTACTTAATGGAGCCAAGTGTTGATGAAGCAACTGTGATATTACAACACATCAACACAATAAAAATATATCTACCATTATCAATAGTGATGAGTGATTAAAGAGAATATAATTGCATTAAATGTGATCGTGATGCTAATATGGCCTCGGGAAAAGTTTTTTTCCTCCCTGGTGGATGTCTCATGCCTTTGTCTTTTTAGATCTGGAAATCTGGCACTAGATAGAAATAAAGTTTCATGGAAATTAAGTCTAATTTATTTTCAGTCTAGTCACATTTATTCTGAACACAAACCATTGCCTGGCTGGTATATTTTAATGTAACTGACAATCTCTAGTAAAAGTATATTTAAAACGAAATTATCAATTTGATTAAAAAAACATTTATTATCAGAACCTACCAAACACAAGGTACTATGCTAGGTATTGGGGAAACAAATACAAACAAAAGACAGTTCCAACCCTCAAGAATTATACAGTCTAGTGGGGGGGGGTCACATAACTCTTGTACAAATTAGGATGACACGAAGAAGAATATGATAGGAGTTTAGATGAGTCAGTCAGCTATGACAAAACTGAGGGGGGGAAAGAACATTTTAATTGAAGTGTATGTAGGAAAGCTTTTTGGATAGAGTGTTACTTACGTTGAACTTTGAAGGAAAAAACTTCCAACAGGAAGAAATGTGTAGGGGAGATGGAGTATTATATGCCAGGAACAGTAAGGGGGACGATGTTGCCATATCAAAGAATGGGTGGAGGGGAATAAGCATAAGAAGAACAGAAAGCTAGGAAGGGGCCAGATTGTGAAGGGCTTTAAGTAATAAACAAAAACTTGTATTTTATCCAAGAAGTAACAGGGAGCTATTAGAACTTACTGAATGGGGGAGGGAGGGGAGAGATATAGTTAGAAAATAACTAACAGCTGAGAGAAGGATGGATTGAGGAGGGGAAAGACTCAAAGCTGGGAAACCAACAAGAAGACTATTGCAGTTGTCCAGGAATGAGGAGATAAAGACCTGTACCAGGGTGGAAGCTATGTAAGAAAAGGGGACACGTATGAAAGATGTTTTGAAGGTAGAAACACGAAGACTTGTCAATAGATTGGACGTGCTGGGCGAATGTGAAAATGGTTTTGCCTTAACAATAACAGGAAAGTGGGGGTGGCTAGGTGGCACAGTGAATAGAGCACCAGCCCTGGAGTCAGGAGTACCTGAGTTCAAATCTGGCCTCAAACACTTAACACAAAAACTAGCTGTGTGACCTTGGGCAAGTCATTTAACCCCAACTGCCCTCCAAAAAAAAAAAAAAGAAAAAAAAGACAATAACAGGAAAGTTCAGAAGATGGTAGAGTTTGTGGGGAAATATTGTAGGTTCTATTTTGGATATGTTGAAATTGAGATGCCAATGGGACATCTGGTTCCTGATATTCAAAAGGAAGTTAGTGACATGAGACTGGCACTCAAAAGAGAAGCTGGGGCTGGATTTAGAGAGCTGGGTATCATCTGTATAGAGATAATTATTGAATATATGGGAGCTGATAAGATCTCCAACAGAGTATAGGGTGTTGAGAAACTACTGACTAAGGGCCAAACAGGGCTGATCACCTGTTTTAATACAGTCTATGAGGGAAGAATGGTTTTTATACTTTTAAATAGCATAAAACATTATTTTAAAATGCAAAAAAACATTTTTAGCTGAGGCTGTGCAAAAACATGTGGTGGATTTGACCCACAGGACATATGGTATATGATCCCTGGTATAGAAGGATAAGAGAAAAGAATTGTTACGAGCCTTGGGGAATATCCACAGTTATTGGGCATGCACCTGGGTGAAGATCTAGTCAAGCAGACTGAGAAAAAGTGGTCAGGCAGGCAGGAGGAGAATAAGGAGAGGGCAGTGTCCCAAAAACCTGAGAGGAGCAAATATCCAGAGGAAAAGCGTATAGTCGGTGTCAAAGACTATAGAGTTGAAGAAGGATGTGCACTAAGAAAGAGCCATTAGATTTGGCAATTAAGATATCTTGGGAGAGTGGAGTTTCATTTGAATGGTGAGATCAAAAGGTGTTAGAATAGAGCGAGGAGAGTAATGGTAGGTTCTAAGTGTAGATGTACAGGATGACAACTAGTGGGGATGGTTAGATAACATGAGAGTCAAAGGGGGCGAAATCTGCATTTTGGAGGCACTAGGGAAGCGGAACGAAGATCGCCAAGGGACTTTACGGCCTAGGATAGAACTTTAGAAAATACTCATGTTTAAGGGGTGGGAGGATAAGGAGTCATCAAAAAAATCAGAAAAGGAACAGAGTGGTTAGAGGTAAACCATAAGAATCCTGTGCTATAAAGTAGAGGAACAGAAGGCAACCAGGAGAAGATGGGCTAAAGCATCAAATGCCAAAGGCAAGGAGAAAAGAAAACCATTAGGTTTGGTGATAAGGATATAATTAATGTTCTTGGTGAGAGTTTCAGTAAAGTGAGGAGGAAAGCAACTGCAAAGCGGCAGAAGAGTGAGTAGCTAGGAAGGGAGTAGAGGCGATAAGTCTGGGGTACTCTTCCTAAGAGTTTGGTAATGGAGTGGAAGAGGAAAATAGGATGACAGACTGAGACGACAGAAGAATCATAATTCCTTTTAAGCATACAGAAGACAGGAACTAGTAGAGAGGGAGAAGTTGAAAATCAGAGAAAGAGCTGGAAAAGGTAGATACCACTACCCTACATTCTCCTCGGTTTGTCCATGAAAAGTATAGAGCACATATCTGATTTTTGTCTTCTTTCAGTAAGAGATTTTTAGAGGGTTAGATTCATTCCAAACATACTTACTAAGGGTTTTGCAGATATCACTAACAGCTTTAAAGACAACAGACGAGAAGCTGACTTTTAGTCTCACAGTTTTCATGTTTGGCAAAAGAAGGCGTAACATCTTATGCTGAGGTGTGAAAAGCAGCTTTGCATCTGCCTGGACACCACATTTGTCCAGAGTCCAGTGTGTTTTTAGAAGCCAGCAATGTTTCTGTTCCCACCAAAGAGCAAAATCCGACCAATCCTGAGCTATATCTGCAAGAACAAAAACATGATGAACAAAATGGCAGATAATTAAAGAACATGCAGTAGGAAGTTTCAAATCAATTTTATTACATGAGAAAATCAATCAGAACGACAGACTCTGAGTAATATATATATATATGTGTGTGTGTGTGTATACATATATACATATATATAGTCACAAAAATAACAATAAGACTGATGATTTCTTCTGCTTTTCCAGTAGAAATGATGAATTTGTTCTAAACTATTCATATGTACTTGCTCACCAGGCCCTAGCCTAATGGTATACATGACATAGAATAATCATCATAGATTTAACTATAAAAAGGACCTTAAAAGAGGTTTTCAAATACAACCCTCTCATTTTATTCTTGAGGAAACTGAGGCCCAAAGATGACAACTTGTCAAAGATCACTGCTATCATTATATGTGCAGGCAATAATCAAAGTTGGAATATGCATTTTGTGAAATGGCTAGCCAGAGTTAAGATTGCAAGGCAACTTTACTTATGAAAGTAATGAAGATAACTAGCCCATAGAAGTTTCAAAGATCCATGACTTTGGCCTCATTAGCATTGTTTTCTAACCAACTTATCTAATGAGTTACTGATTAAAACAAAAATTCACATGTGTAGATATTTTAACAGAAACAGGAATTTCTATAAGAAATTACAAAATGAGGGGCGGCTAGGTGGCGCAGTGAGTAGAGCGTCGGCCCTGGAGTCAGAAGGACCTGAGTTCAGATCCGACCTCAGACACTTAATGCAAACACAAACAAAAACAAAAACATCGCCATGTGACCTTGGGCAAGTTACTTAACCCCAATTGCCCTCCAAAAAAAAAAAAAAAGAAATTACAAAATGGTATTCCAGTCAAAGGCACAGAATAATTATAGAATTTATAAGTGGCACAAACTGAAACACCAGCTATTTTAAGGCATTAACTATTTCTGTTGCAAAGCAAATTTAAAGAGGTATGTGAACAAAACAAGGTAAATTCACCTTGAAAACCCTTCTATGTGGAAAACCAAATTGCTTCTTACTTCAGTGATTTAAGAACCTGTGCTACCAGTTACTGTGGGTTTTCCTTTTCAGAATTGTTCTACACTTTTAGAGCTTCTGTGGCTGAAGCACATATTACTTTGTAAACAACCTACCCAGAAGGCTCCCTTGTTCCCAGCTAGGATGATCCTTGGATGACTGACACAAGTCACTAGGCCCAAACTCAAATTCTCAGCTTGATAGAACTTTCCAGACTTTGTGTTGCCCCATCAGCTCTGATTCCACACCATTCAAAGGAATTACAATTGGAATGCTTTTTATTCTTTAGATAATAGTTTGGTTTTTTCCCCCAGCTCATCATGGATGGAGCATAATGTCACTATCTCTTATCCTCCATTTTTCAATCCAAAAGAATGGAAACAAATGAGGATAAACATGCTTCCAGGGTCTTGTTATTTGTAACCATTCTTGGTATGCAGGTGAGGAAGAAAAGGTTCTTTCCTTAAACCTGATTTCTCTTCTAGATCTGTTTCTGGTGGAAAGAATCCTGATATGAGTTAAGAGTACTCTTTTTAAGAGGTAATTGGGGTTAAGTGACTTGCTCAGGGTCACACAGCTAGCAAGTGTCTGAGCTGTAATTTGAACTCAGGTCTTCCTGACTCCAAGGCTGTACCATCTAGCTGCCCTCTTCTCCCCAAGATTTACTCTTAGATTTTTTTTAAACTAGCTTGTCCCTTAGTTTATCTATCTGCCAATGATAGCACTCTCACCCCTCCCTTTACCACCTCCAACATGCTGCTTGTTCAGCAACCTCTCTAATGTAGCAGCAATAGCAGTGCACTGGCCTTTGCTTAGGTCTACAGAGAGGAGAGACTAAAACTGGCTTCCTTCTCTGTAGCGGCAAGCACCCCAATATCCCCAGGGTGACTGCCAACACAGGTTCTTAGATCTGCTTTTCAAAAGGAAAGCAATTCAGAATGGGTTAACAAGCTTACTTTAATCAAACAAACACACATTACCTAGTTCAGGGGAAAAGGTCAGCACCCCAAACTTCAGAGTTACAGAACTTCAGAGTTACAGACAGGCTTCCAAACTGTCCCAACATTACATACATCAATACCAAATCACAGTTACCAGAGAGGGAAGCATCAACATCTGGGTTTTCAAAGCCGGGGGGCTCTCAACAACGGCTTCCCAGAGTCTCATCTGGTCAAATCACACAACACTTCTCAAAGTGAGCCCCAAAGCAAAGCCTCTCCTCAGGGTTTATATAGCCTTCTCCTGGCTCAGAGAATGTAACAACCTCCTTGACCCACTGCCCAATCACAAAGTATCAAGGTATGGGCTTTCCTGAAAAACAAGCCTCCCACCACAGACTCCAGGTGCACTTAAGCTAGGGGCAGGGAAGATCTTTAAATTTGCATTTCCATTACATTCTCCCACAGAATTTTAATTGTCACAGGTAGGGTAGAGTGGAAAAATTAAGCAAAGAATCTTTTATGGTTCACTTTCACTATGCAAAACATAGAAAACTGAAATCTAATTCCATAACTGCAACAAGTTGGATGGTTTTTCTTTAAATATTTACGTAGCAACTTAAGCTCTTGCAAACTGTCATCTTGAGAATTCTGATCTATGTCCCTGATGTTGCCTAAGGGATCAAGCAGAGATCGAGATTAAAGATGGATGGAAACCAAGGGAATAAGGAAACAAATCTTATGGATCTTCTTTTCCTCAATAGCTCCTGATGAAAAACTACTTTATTTCCTTCTGTAGGTATGAGAGGATTTGGCTTCTCTCCAAATCCCTTATAAAAAAAAATTCTCACCAATAAAAAAAAAATTAACAGTGGTTGAACTTTGTCTTCTCTATCCAACCACTTTGGGAAGGAAACATTTAGGTAAGAAACATGCTCATGATACAATGCCAAATTTCTCCTTACAATTAACTCTGTCCTGGGATGGTATAATGGAAAATGGCTCTAAGTTTGGCCAACATCATTTACTTCTCAGAAATGTGCTCTTGTAACATTGGACATAAAATGCTGCTAATCATTCCCAGTGAAAGCACAAATAAGTATCTGGTAAACCCAATGTTACTTCATTTCAACTACCCATAATAGTGCAAACTACCTTATTTCAGTTAGGAGTAACACCATTCTTCTATCTTGAAACCTTAAAGTCAATTTTGATTCTTCCCTGTCTTTCACTCCCTGTCATATATTCTTTGGAAACGTCTTTCCCATTTCCCCTTTCCTTTTCATTCATCCTGTCAACTCCATCAATTAAATCTTTATGGTCTTACCTATGGATAGCTACCTGTCCTCCTTGACTCTGGTCTCTCCTATCTCCTCCTCTTGATCCCACACATGATGACAAAGTGCTCTCTTTGTGATATCCCTTTGCTCAGAAACCTACAACCAGGCCTGTTCAATTATCACTCAGGGCGGCTAGATGGTACAGTGAATAGAGCACCAGCCCTGGTGTCAGGAGGACCTGAGTTCAAATCTGACCTCAGACACTTAACACAAAAACTAGCCTGTGACCTTGGGTAAGCCACTTAACCCCAATTGCCCTCTAAAAAGCAAAAGAAAAAAAAATTAGATATCACTCCTCTGCTGCAAATACTTATGTGACTTGACTTAACCTTGGACAAGCTACTGAATCTGTTTACCTCAGTGTCTTCATTTGTAAAATGGAATGATAGTAACATCTAGCATCCACCTCCCAGGGTCGTGGTGAAGATAATGTATAAAGCACTTTGCAAACCTTAAAGCGACATATAAATACCAGTTGTTATAATGTTGTTGTTGTGGTAATCAAAATTGATAATGTCAGATGACATATTCACATTTTCAATGTGAAAAATAATTGAGTACCTCTAACCCCCTCAAATCTGGCTAATCTGATTGTATTTTAAATGTGAGAAAAGAATTCTAAATAACATGGTCTATTTGTGAGGAAATATACATTTATGGGTATGGTATTTTCTGAATTAGGCTTGAACTAGGGTAGTGGTTTACATGAGAGAAGAGACCTATATGAGGGATGTTGTAAGGGTAGTAGTAACTAGATTTGGCAACGGACTGGATACGTGGGGTGAGTTAGAATGAAAATTCAAGGATGATACTAAATGTGGGAACCAGTATTAAGTTTCCTTAACTCTCTCTCCTTATCATGTGAGCATCCATAATTAAGTTGGAAGATGTAGTCTGCTTGTAGGCACAAGCAGATTCAGGTTCCAAGGTGGATAAAGAATCAGCCTTTTCACTGGGGATCAGATCTATCCCCAAAAGCCCAGTTCTTACTAAACTCAGAGGAATCTGCTGAGACCTGAACTGCCAGGGATAAAGAAGCAGCATATGTTTCAAACATTTATCACAGCAATGAGTTCAACAGCAGTTCTCCCTGGTGCTGCTCAAACTTGATTTTCATTTGATCCTGTTTTGATTCCTGTCCCTGAACAAGACTGTAACCAAAGTGCTGCCTGTGAACACAACCTGCCTTGATCGGGCCTGCCCCCAAAAGCCTCGGGATAGGGTTTTAGCTAGTGACTTTGGTGCAGGCCAAAATATTTTTAGGGTCAAGTATCCTTCCACTTTTAAAGAAAAAATCAGTTGGGGGGAGGGCCAGAATCCTTGTGACAAGAGACATGAAGACATCTTAAAAGTCATTATCCGGAACCTTTGACAGAAAGAGAAACCAATTAATCTTGTTAATTATCTTTGCTAATTAGGTGCTAAGTACATTGTCTTTTATCTTGCAGAATGGACCAAAGTACTATTGTTGTTTAGTCCATTTGTCTGGTCCAACTGTTCAGTGACCTTGTGAACCATAATGTTCATAGTTTTCTTGGCAAAGATACTTGGGTAGTTTGTCATTTCCCTCTCCAGTTGCAATTTCCTTCTTCAGTGGTATTTGCTATTGCTGTTTGGTTATTTTTTTCAGTTGTATCTGATTCTTCATAACCCCATTTGGGGTTTTATTGGCAAAGATACTGGAGCAGTTTTCCATTTCCTTCTCTAGTTCTTTTACAGATGAGAAACTGAGGCAAACAGGGTCACTCAGCCATTGTCTTTGAATGTCATGAAAACGAGTCTTCCTGACTCCAGGTCCAGCACTCTATCCACTGCACCACCTAACTGCCCCCTATTAGCACCTTCTAAATTTCAGTGATTTCTGGTAAAGCCCTGGTCCTCATATACTGTTTAGGGTTCTGCTCCTGGCTGAAGCAGAACAATCTAACCAGTCATGCCTATTTCTAGCCATTGGGCCCTGAGCTATGATTCTACTTAACTAATGACTACGGTGACTCCCACTACCCAAGACAGAACAGGTAGCTGGAGATATAATAATTATGTCTGAATTCTTCCTTTGCCATGTCTCTTACATTCACTCCTTCCTTTTCTACTTTTCTACTACCACTGGCAGCAAGTTAGTCTAAACTTTCATCACCTCATAATTAGATTATTTTGGGGCAGCTAGGTGGCACAGTGAATAGAGCACTGGCCCTGTAGTCAGGAGGACCTGAGTTCAAATTCGGCCTCAGACACTTAACATGAAAAACCAGCCATGTGACCTTGGGCAAGTCACTTAACCCCAATTGCCCTACCTTTCCCCCCTCCAAAAAGCAAAAACAAAAACAAACATAATTAGATTACTACAGCAGCAACCTCATACATAACTGATATCCCTGCTTCCAACCTTATCCCCTTCTTCAACTGACGGAACCTATGTGTTTTTACCAGATTTTCATAAAACACTTAACTGCTTAAGACTCTTTTGTATTTATGGGATAAAATATAAGCACTTAAAGCCTGTCCATAATTTGTCTCCTCTCTACTTATTCAAATCCCCCCCCTCTACTCCCACAACATGAATCCTGTAACTTCAATCAAATGAGGCATCTAGTTAAGTATAAGAGGGACAGTCCCTGAACAGGCCATCATGACTCCTGACTCTGCAGGGTTGTTCCTACTGATTTCCCCCCACCTAGAATGACCTCCTAGATGCTCTGTGCCTGCCCAAACCCTACCTTTCCTGAGCCCTTCCTGGATCACTCTAACAGATATTGATTTCTCCCCTCTCTAAAATTTCATAGCATATGTTGTCTCCACCCCCCTAGCTGGCTTTAAATCACACGCTTCCTTGTATTGTTACTTATCTATTTAACAGATGTCACGTTCCAAACTGAATTGTAAACTTTTAGAGAGCAGTCACCATGTTATGCTTTTTTTGTATTCCCGATATATACAAAGAAAACAGAGGTCCATCCTATTTTAAGTTCTCTTTTCTCAAATATACATTTTAAATCCCTTTAAAATCCCCTGTTCTCCCCTTATTTGCTTTAACCTCAGAATAAGAGGTGGCTCTTCTCCTGGCCAATGCCAACTCCTCTACTTCTGCCCTTGTCCCATCCCCCTTCCAGATTTTCCCTTTTGATGATCCTTTTTCTTTCTAGGACAGCTAGGTGGTGCAGTGGATAGAGTACCCAGCCTAGAATCAGGAAGCCTTATCTTCATGAGCTCAAATTCAGCCCCAGACACTTACTAGCTGTGTGACCCTGTGCAAGTCACTTAACTCTGTTTGCCTCAGTTTTGTCATCTGTCAAATAATTTGAAGAAGAAAATGGCAAACCACTCCAGTGTCTTTGCCAAGAAGATCCCCAATTGGAATATGAAGAGTCAGACAAGGCTGGAATGACTGAATAGTATACAAATAAAGAAATTCATATAAAAGTTTACATTACCCACTGAACAAATCTTCTGTATTCTTAGGTCTCATCACGGGTTTTCCTGTGTCTACAAAAACATTCAAATCTTTCCCATCCTTAAAAATCTTCACTTGACTCTTACCATCCCTTAAAACTAGCATCCTATTTCTCTCCATTTCCTCACTCCTTAGCCCCTTGCCATCTGTCTTCTGATCTCACTACTAATCCGAAGCTGTTCTCTCTAAGGTGACGAATGCTTGACAAACTGGCTCTTTCTCAGTCATCAATCATACTGCTTTTTTTTTAACTATACTCTCCCTGTCCACTCTCTCTTCCTCCCTGACTGCCCCTTCTCAGTCACCTTTGCTGGATCATCACATAAGTGTCACTCACTATATATGTGGATTACTACAGGGCTCTCTTCTGGACTCCCTTTTCTTCTCTTTCTATACTTTTGATGATTTCATCAGCTTCCATTGATTCAGTAATCATATCAATGTAGATGGCTCCTGAATATACATATTCATCCCTTATCTTTCTCTAGAGTTCCAGTTCTGTATCATTATTAAATGCTTTCTGACGTTTTCTCTTCAAAGTCCCATAGGTATTTAAAATTCAACATGTCCAAAATAGAACACTTTTTTGCCTCTTTACCTGCCATTCTTCCTAACTTTCCTTTTTCTTGTGAGTGTATCACAATCTTTCCAGTCACCTTGATTCACATCCTTAGACTCTTGACTCTCTTCACCCTCCATACCCAAACAGTTGCCAAGTTTTGCTGATTCTCTCAATAAAATCTCCTATATCAAGTTATCTTTTCTCCATTTATATCACAACCTAATCTGTGCCCTCATAATCTTTTTCCTGAATTATTCTAATAACTTGTTCTCCCTTATTCTGACCTCCCTTATTCTATTCTCCCAGTTCCAATCTATCTTCCACACAGCTATCAAACTGGTATTCCAAAAGCACAGATTTAACTCCCCTACTCAAGAAGCCTCCTATTCTCTCTAGAATAAAGTACAAACTCCTGTTTGGCATTTAAAGCCTGTCACAATTAAGAGTTATATAATTAGGTGTTTTGTTTTTTTTTTGGAGTTAAGTTATTGCCCAGGGTCACATAGCTAGTAAATGTCTGCCACTGGATTTGAACTCAGGTCCTCTTGACTCTAGGACTGGTACTCTACCCACCGTACCACCTAGCTGTCTCCAACGAGATAAGAATGGGTCATAAGTGGAGATGATTAAACTAATCCAGATAAAAAAGACAATGGTTCTAATTCAAGAGAGGTAGAAAAGGATCTATTTCAGAAGAAAAGAGAAATCAACATGCTCAAATACTGTATGACTAGTTAGAACAAGTAGGTCCTAGTTGTGTAGCTATTTAGTAAGCAGAACATCATTATTTCTTTGTGAATAATCTTGGACTTTGTCTTGCAAAGTGACTCATTATGCTAGTTTAAAAATTTTTGTTGTTATATTTTGCTTTTACATCACTTTTATTTCCAAATACTTCCCCCTCCACTCCCTTCCCCAGAGAGCTATGCTCTATAACACAGAATTTGAAAAGGGGAAAAATCAGTTTAGTAAAACTAACCAATCAACCATATCTTCCAGTATGTTCAATTTAATGAAGTTTTAAAAAATCTCCAATTAGATATGCTCCTTCTTAACCTGGAAATAAATAATATTATTTCCTTACTTACACCACACTTCAGTCACAATGGAGTAATCCACCTCCTTTAAAACACCTCCACCATTTTCTCCGTTTTGTCTTTGTTGATACCATCTCACTGTTCTGTTTATCTGGAAAGACTTACCTTATTCCCTGCTCTGTATCTTGAGATCCTATCCATCACTCTAGGTCCAGCTCAAATGCCACTGCCACATCCTTTAAGAAGCCTTTCTTGGTCACATTCCTCCCTGGCTGGAAATAACTCTTCTTTTCCCTGACTTCACACAGTGTTTTATTAAGAGGACTCACTCTATAATATTCTTTGTGAAACTCCTATTATATCACAATTCATAGTTATGCATATTTGTGTCTTCTTGCAAGACTATAAATTCCATGAGGACTGGGACTTGTCTTAATAATGTTCATATTTTCCCTAGTATCTAGCACAGCGTTTTATACAAAGTAGGTGTTGCACTTTCTCTAAATTCAGCTAAATCTTTTGAGACAGAAGAATTTCTCCAGAAAACAGGAAGCATAAAATGATTTTCAGTTTGCCTTTCAAAGCCTTATGGATAGTTGTGAATATGGATTAAAACAAAATGGTCCTATGTAGCCAGCTCTCTAGAATGGGTGGCAAGGGGAATGACGCAAGGACTTAGTGCCACCTAAAACTGAGTCTTAAGATTTCATTAAGACTTTCTGAATCGACTCATTGAACTGAAGAAATCATAGTGAAAAAGCATATTTGTTCAGTAAGTTGATTCTAAATCTTTAATTTCAAACCCAAATTAGTTATTGTAGTCATCTGGGACAGGGGTCAGAAAACTGATTATTTATGAGTACAGTCAGTAGGGCTAAGCATATTCCCTATCAGATTGTGAGCTCTCTGAAGTCAGGGACTGTCTTTTGCCTCTTTTTGTATCCCCAAATCAGCACAGTGCCTGTGGCATAACAGGCACTTAATAAATGCTCATTGGTTGACTGACTGACTGTTGGTACCACTGGAAGAATGAAGGCACAGGCAGAAAGAAGGAAAAGAGAGGTGAATATGGCAGAGAATGGAGTCAGGGCAACCAACAATTGCCAAGGATGCTACTTAATGTACTAAATACCAGAAACTAAATAACATGGACTGAGGTTTGGAGGCCATCCAATTGTCTTTATCTAATCCATCACATAGGTTGCAATAGTATCAGCCTCATTATTTCTAAAAGCAAAAGCAGATATAAAGCTATTATTATAGTATCAGTTTTAACTTTCTGTAAATCTGCAACTTCTCATTTGGACAACTTGCCAACTTTATAAATGAGTAAGCCAACATTTTTCTCTAACATATTTTCTTAAAAGAGCTATGTAACTGAATGACCGGATTCTATGAGAAATCCACAATGCTTGCGTTCAAATCAAATTAAAGAAATTTGCTTTAATACTGATTTACAGTGAATTGTACTGAAACTAATTTTTTTTTTGCTTTTTTTTTGGAGGGCAATTGGGGTTAAGTAACTTGCCCAAGGTCACACAGCTAGGTTTTTGTTTGTGTGTCTTAAGTGTCTGAGGCCGGATCTGAACTTGGGTCTTTCTAACTCCAGGGCCGGTGCTCTACTCACTGGGCCACCTACCTGTCCCCTGAAACTATTTTTAAAGGACATGAACTGTTGCTAATTTAGAACATTCCCAGAAGCGGGGGGAGGGGCAGGAATGGGATAGGACTGAAATCCTTTATTTTGCTTTTACAATGGGCTTGTACACCAGAGATTAAACGCCCACCACTACGTTGCACTATCAATTATCATTTATAAGCCTTTTATAAGCCATTTATAATTTATAAATTATCATTTATAAGTTTCTATTTCTTTGGGCTGCATTTCCTGGAAGACCATTTAAAAAAATACTAGAATTACTTGGCAGATATCACAGGATAGAGCACACTTTGTTTAGTGTTTAGATTTTCTGGCTTTATTACATTCCCAAATCTCTGCATTTTGGCTTGCTTGCAATATTCACGATGAAATCACTGGCAGTAGAAACAATATGTTTGCTGCTCCCCTACATACCTGTGGCCCAATTTTTCCCCCATGTGCATGTGAGCAATTCCTATTAAACTTCAACAGGCACAGACGGGTGATTTGGGGCACTGTTGATTACATAAGTAGCTGAGGCAGCCCAGAGCTGATACTCTCCTTGAACAGAAATCTTTATGAACGTTGGCAAAACTACAGATCACCATGAATCAAATCAGACAGCACCTGGTTATCAGACCTTATCACTGTATGACTAATGTAAGTAAGATATTACTAACACTGTCTGGAGTTAACTAGTATAAGAGAAATATACTATTTGGGGACCCTGTACAGACTGTGATTTTACAGGTTTAAGGACATAGCTGGGTTACAACTATTTGTCACTGACCTATACCACCTGTGAGTAACCACACTGATGAAATAACAAATCTGTTAAAATACTGTGCATAGGGTGATTAATGCAATATGGTCTGTTCATTTGTCTGGTTATATATGTGTGTGTATATATGTATATCTATATACATACATACATACATATTTACACACAAACATGTATATATGTATGTATATGAGAAATAAAATAACATGATCAAATGAGAAATTAAAAGCATACTTTATTCACCAAGACCCCTAATCTATGCATTTGGAAAAAGAGAGAAAAAAAAGTTTTTTTGGAGTAGGGAAGGCAAGACAATTAGGGTTAAGTGACTTGCCCAAGGTTACACAGCTAGTTAATGTCAAGTGTCTGAGGCTGGATTTGAACTCAGGTCTTCCTGACTCCAGGGCTGGTGCTCTATTCACTGTGCCACCTAGCTACTCTGAAAGAGAGAAAATTTTAGAAATTTTAGAAAACATGAAAATTAACTTACTGATTTGTTCTACTAGCTTGAGCATGACTCCCCCAATATGTAAGTCTCCAGATACTCTGAGTGTGAATTCTTTTTGTTCCTCTTCATACTGGTGATCAACACGGATAATAAGCTCCCAGGAGGTGGTTCCGTAGTCACTGGAAGAAAACATCCTGGCAATGCAAAAACCTACCAAATAAAAATAAAAATCAAGATAATATATTTTTAAAAGTGGAAGAGAATTGTTTTTCAAATTCGACACTCCAAGCTTGTTAATTCCTCATCTAACTTTCCAATGTTCCCAGTTCCTCAGGATATTCAATTTGGGATCTTATTTTAAGACCATCTGCAACCATCTTTCACTATTCCTCCCTTCTCTTCCAAATAAGTGCTGGCTATCTCATTTGCATTTATTTCTGACATACCTCCATGCTTTCCTCCTATCATTCTCAACTCTAGTATGATCAAAAATCACATAGTCAAAATACTATTCTACTAGTTGTTTCAGGTATATCTTGACCACCCTTCCCCAGTATGAAGCACCTTGAGAGCAGGGATCATGTGTTAGGCCTGGCTTAATCAATGGTTGGCTAGCTGATCTCCAGAAACAGATTGTCTAAACTAATTTGGTAGGCACTGGGGAGGTTTGCCCAATACAGGTCTGAAGGATCCCAGATTATCATGAAGCTAGGTTTCCATGTGGCATGGCCCAAAAAGTTATAGATCAATTACATTCCTTCCTTTACTCCTTCTACTCTAAATATCTCTCCTTAGGCTATAAATGGATGTGAGGCAAATAATCTCTTCACTTTTAAAATCCATTATTGCCCTACAGCTCATTTCAGAATTGGAGATAGCCTTCTTCTGTTCCCACCCTCTGCCCTGACCTTCTAACGGAAATAAATTTCCATTTACTCTCTATTTATCTTGTATATATATAATTGATTGCATGTTGTATTCCTTATTAGATTAAGTACTTCTTGATAGGAGCAAATGTATTTTTTCTTTCTTTTTATCCCTAATGCTTAGCAAAGCGATTGGTTTATAGTAAGCACTTAATAAATATTTGTTGACAAGTGACCAACCTTGTACATAGTCACTTAGAGTCTATATTTTATCTTTTTAATATTGAACTGTAAGTCCCTCTCTCCTCTCCATATACAGCCTTTTTTTTTTTCTGGCTATAGTTTAGTACTAATAATCTTGTAGGCTCACACAGTACCAATAGCCTCATAGGTTACTCAAAAGAGTAAACAAATGAAAAGATAAATGAAATTATAAACAACTTGACTAAGTTATGAATGGAATAACTGGCTCTGAATATTCACATAAACTACTCAAAGCCAGTCTTATATAGATAGGTACACATACCTTAAAAAATTAAGTCTCTTCAGAAAAAGTCATTATATTTAACTGATTTTTGAAAATGAGAACATTCTTTTAAAAAATTTCCATGTCACTAGTTTTTTCCTTGGCATTGTGATGGCACCTTCCTGAACTTTCATGAAAATTCAACAAACATAATATAAGAGAACCAAAATCACTTCTGATCTGTTATTAGTATAATGTGATAAGACACTTGATACTTTATATTTTGAGCATCAGGGGTACTATTTTATCTTATTAAAAAATCGGTGCACTTAAGTCTTGAGCAACTTATCCAGCAAAATTTGATTTTTTGGAAGAACTATTTTTATGACTTGTAACTGAGGTGTATAGAGCATTAGCTCTACAATATATGAAGAAAGGGCAAAAGTAGAAAAGCTATATATTTTTCTTCACAGAGAAAGCTATATTATAAAGCATTTAAAATCAACTGTTTCAAAATGACATGAGAAATTTTGAGAAGGGGAATTACTTCTACATAGGCATATATATTCATTCATCACTGAATTCCTTCACATTCAGGTCTTGTGGTCAGAAGAATCCATCCACACTCCTTTTCTACTAAAAGTATGTTTTTGAAAACATGAAAATATGAAATAATTCAGTTCTATTTGAATTTATGAAGCACTTTCTGTGAGCAAGGACTAGGTGATAGAAGAACAAAACCAGACAGTTCCAGTCTTCCACTCAGAGATAAAGCATGTAGTCTGATAAATAAATACAAAGTATAGACAAAGTAACCTGAAGTATTACCAGGTCATTTCAAGGGAGGGCCCTAACAACTGGGTTTGGAGGGTGGGGGCAGGAAGGGAGGGTGGAATTAAAAAGATGTCTTGAAGGAGGCAGTCCCAGAGCTGTGCTCTGAAGGAAGCTAAGGATTCAATAAAGAAAGATTTGTTTTTCTGCTTTAAGAACATATAGGCCCCCCTCCCCCCAAACAAAACAAAACAATAACAACCCACCTCAACGTACACAATGAGAAATCATGACTAACACCGTTCTCCTTTAGAACCACTACCTTAATCCTACCATGAAATCATGAGGGCTTTAAAAAAAAAAAAAACCAGCCAAGCTGTAGTCATGCTGGTTCACAAATGCAAATATGCACAAAGAAAATTATAATGAAGCTCACCTATTTAGAGCAGATTTAAAAAACAAAATGTTTGTCAGAATCTAAGTAGTTTGTGTAAGTCCTTAGGGGAAGAGTCAGCATCTCCGATAAAGCCCTAATAGGTAACAGATATATTTCTATACATACACATAAACGAATATACAATTTACTTATTACACTGAATGCCATGGATTGAACATAATTTTGTACACGGAGGAAAAGCTCATGGAAAAGATCTTCCACCTCAGGCCTGACTTTGCCAGGGCTGATTAAATTTTTCATGTGGTAGAAGTCTTCAATATACTAAGCATCAAACTAACAAATTTGTTTTTTTTTCCACTTTTTTTTTGTCGACATAAATGCTCCTCCTATCCAATCTGGAATATCATTTCTCTAAGCAAGGCATTAAAAGAAACAAATAAAATTCTGCAAAGTGCTTTGGTGACATTTTAATTTGTCCCAAGGGAGACAAGATCTAACTTTCCCCTATGACCTTCTTTTCCCAGTCTAGGGGATCAAACCATGTCTGCTTTATGCAAGGGATGATTATTTTATTGAAACATAATTTCAATCTAAAAGAGAAAATCTGGTTCCCCCACATTCCTTTTCTAGCCTTTCCTCTCAAGCCTTCATTTTTGAGTGAACTTTGAACATAATTTCCTCCGTGCAAGTTGTTACTTGTTATGGCAAACAATTTTGAGATTAATGACCCAAGGACTGTTGGGAAAATAAACAAAAATAGGAGGCTGTGGCATATGGGAAGAGTGCTCATCTAGAATCAGGGGGCCTGGGTTCAAATGTCGACTCTTCTTGATACCTGTGTGACCATGGTAAAGTCATTTACCCTTTCCTCATCTATAAAAGATGGGGGCTGGTTCAAATCCCCTCTAAATATAAGTCGATGACTGGTACCCCCTATGTCCTGTGTGTAGGAGTCCATCAAGTTCCTCCATCCGTGTTCACTGGAAAAAGTGAGCAAAAAGGGGTTCCAAACACCCAAGTGTTACCTTTTATTCCTATCATGGGGAATAGACACCCCAAAGCAGAAGGCACTCGTGGAGGCTAGCTCGGTGATATCTGCAAGCTTCATTCATTGGGGCTCTCTTGGGAAGAGTCTAAGGAGTTCTCTACGCTTTCTTTTCATCTATGAGGTGGGATAGTACCTAACTTACAAGGGGGCAAGAGGTGAAGACAGCATAGTCTGGGACCAGAAGTAATAAAAGGCAAGAAAAGTCAGGAAAGGGATGTATAATATCCAGCTAGAGCTGGGTGCAACCATCAAATCCAAACCCCTGCCTCCCTCCCATTTAACAGATAAGGAAACCGAAGTTCTAAAAAGGGAAATGACTTGCCCAAGGTCACTCACAGGTAGTACGGCGCAGAGAGGTAGGAAGGATCCAGATTTCTTTCTGCTACCCCATGCAGCAGTCCCGGGTGACGGCACCCCTTCCCCTCACCTCAGCCCCACTCCTGACCCCCAAAGGAGTCTCCTCTCGGCTTCGGCGCTCACCTCCTTTCCTCTGGGCTTTTTCTCCCTTGCCTCCCAGCCTCAGCTGCTGCTCCAGGAGAGCGGAGAGGAAGATACCTTCCCAAGTTTGGCAAGATCCCCTGGGGGCTCGGGAGGAGGCTGCGAAGGTGGGAACAAGCGCTGCTCAGGAGTCCCGAGCACAGCCCCCGTGTCCCCGCCCCCGGGTCCTAGGGAGGCCGGGCCAACGTCCCGGGAAGGCAGTCAGTCTCGAAAACCCCGACCCGGAGCTGAGGGGAAGCCGCAGAGCAGCTGCTCCTCAGGGGGGCCGAGCCCGCCCAGTCTAGCGGGGGCCGGGCGGCTCGTTCCGCGACAGGTAACAACAGGTCAGCTTGGAGAGAGGCCGCACTACCGCCCCCAGGACCTCCCTCTGCGCAGTACCCCGCCCGACGCGAGCCTGGCTGCAGCCCTTTCCTCTCCGCTGCCCTTCTAGCAAAAAGTTAGCCTGCGGGGTTGGGGGAGCAGAGGGGTGGGTCAGAAGAGAACCCACCCCGCCCAGCCCAGCCCAGCCCCAGGCGTGCCAAGTCTCATTCCTCTGAGGTAGGAGGCGCCGTCTCCAGACGCCTTTCTGGGCATAGGGTGGGCAAATGAGAACCCTCAAGAACCCGATTTCCAACCAGGGATGGAAAAGCTGGTTGGACGTGCGTCCCAGGTCCTCTCTTCCTCTTAGAAGTTCTCTCCTCTCTGTGCCTCCAAATTTTCCCTGAGACCTTGGGGAGTTGGGGTTGGGCTTCTGAAATCCTGCCAAAGATGCACCCTGGTGATTCAAGTTTGGCTACTCTGAGCACCCTCCAGCCACAGGTTTCCATTGGTTTTTTCTAGAGGGCTCAAAAGCCAGTTTTGTTTTGTTTTGCTTTTGTGGCTGCTGGCTCCACTCTTGCTCAGACAGTGCCCTTTCTTGGGACCAAATCAGGTTGAAAGGGCAATGACTATTTTCACATCCAGGAGGCTGTTACTTTGGGGGGGGGGGGGAGGGAAAGGAAAGAAAGCCAAGATCCATCTGAGTAACAAAATGACGTAAATTCCACCCCTCCTCTCCCATCCCAAGTGTGGGGTGTAGTCCTTTTCACATAGGAGGGGAGCAACAAAGGAGGGAAATGTACCACTGCTTTGTCAGCTCACCCTCTGTCCCTCTCCCCTCCTCCCCCCTCGAAAAAAAATTCCAGTGAAGTAATGACTCCAGATTTCCTGTGATGGCTCATCCAAGTGAATTTGCAAACTCCGGACATCCCTTTTCTATCTTTGTCACCAACCACTCATCCACTCCCTTCTGCAGGGTTAGTAGCTGGTCTGTCAGATTCTAGAACTCTCCTTGTGATCTGATGTAGTTCCGAATGGAGTTTACCTTCACTTTTGGCTGTGTTGAGGCTATTAAATCAATCAAGCTTGCTAGATCATTTTCGTGTAGGGTGTCCTGTTCCACTAATATTATAAGGTGTAGTGATTTAGCATCAAAGATATTTACTAAGCTGGTAGCTAGATCTGGATTAATGTTAGAGTAATGAGAAATTCAATTTAGTGCAAATTATAAAATACTAGGTTGCATTTAATAAGAGACTGAAACATGGTTGATTATGTTTCATTGTGCACTTACCTATCACTGGCTGTGGATGTGATGTGCTGTTATGTACCATATTATCAAATGTTTTTATTTTTTTTTAAAGAACCCCTAACAGTGGGATAAAAGGACGAATGCTTCACATGAAAACAATGGTAGCATAAAATAAGTCACTTTATTACATTAGAATAAACATTTTATGTAGTTAAACAGTATGAATGTGGTCATAGTTACTTTAAAATGGGACCAAGTTGGAATGGTTAGATCTACAGTGCAAAATATTATAAAACATGTTGAAATAAAACAAAAAAGCTGAATTGCTTCAGCTTCTTGTGCTTTGTAAATAACTACAAGAAATGCAGGTGTTATGACAGTCAATAGCTAATGACAATAAATATATATTAAGTTCCTACTGTGTGCTAAATTCTGGGGATTAAAAAGATAAATTTTGGAAAGCAGTCTAGAATTAGGCAAATAAAATGACTAGGATTTCTACATCTTTGAGCCAGAGAATCCGTTACTGGACTTCTATCCCAAGGAAGCTGTCTATAAGAAGTTAAATCCCCACATACATGGAAATATTTATAGCAGTACTTTTTTGTGTGATGGCAAAGAATGAGAAATTGAGAGCAAGATACCCTTTGATTGGGGAATGGATAAACAAAATGCAGTATATGAATGTGATGGAATATTACTGGGCTATAAGAAATTATGTATATGATGAATACAGAGAAGCGTGGAAAGATCTACATGAATTGTTGAAGAGTGAATTAAGACAAGAAAACAATATACAGAATAACTATAAAAATGTAAATGGAAAGAACAACCACATCAGAAAATCAAAAGTGAATATAACAAAATCAAAGATCAAGGGTGACTCAAATGAAGAGACAAGAGAAGACACTCCCAACCTACCATTTTGTGTAGGTTGAGGTCCAAAGGTGTTATACATTACACGTTTTCAGACATTTTCAATGTATTGATCAATTGTGCTGGGTCTTTTTTTTTTCCTCTTCAAAAATACAGTTTAATACATGGGATGACTTTCAGAGAGGGAGAGAGGGAAAGATACTGGGGTAAACTATGCTGATGGAAGAAATAGAAGACATTGATAAAAGCTTATTAAAAAAAAAGGAGGGGGGAAAAGAAAGGTAAAAGACAGCCCCTGCTCACAAGGATTTCACAGTCTAATGGGGGAGGGGAGGGATAACATGCAAATAATTATGTACAAATAAGCTATCTAGAGGACAAATTGGAAAGAATCAACAGAGGGAAGGTATTAGAATTAAGAGGGATCTGGAAAGTTTGCTTGTAGATATTTTAGGAGGGACTTAAAGAAAGCCAGCAGGCAGAAATAAAGTAAGCATTCTTTACATAAGGAAAAACTAATGAAAATTCTTTGAGTAAGGAGATGGAGTTTCTTGTTGGAAGAGCAGCAAGAAGGCCAGTGTCACTGAAACACAGAGTACTTGGGGGAGAGAAGTATAAGATTGGAAAGGCAGGATGGGGCAAGACTTTGAATGCCAGAGGATTTATATTTGAAGGTGATATTGAATAGAGTGTGATGGTGACCTGGTCAGATCTGTGCTTTAGAAAGATCACTTTGGCAGCTGAGTGGAAGATGGATTAGAGTAGTGAGAGACATGTCACCAGCAGACCCATTAGGAGGCAATTGCAATAGTCCAGGCATGAGGTGATAAGGGTCTGGACCAAGGTGGTAGTAGTGTCAGCAGAGAGAAGGGCCATTTGCCCAGAGATAGTAAGAAAGTAAAATCGATAGGCCTCAGCAATAGATTGAATATGGGGGCTTAGAGATAGTAAGGGGGCAAAGATGATACCTAGGTTGTGAGTCTGGTTATCTGAGAGGATGTCAATGCCCATGAAATAGAATATTTTAGCTGTAGGGGTTGAAGATTGCAGATAAAAACACATGTCTTAGCAGTGCAGTCATTTAGATAAAAGCTTAGAGTTAATATAAAGCAGTGAACAAAAATTGAAATTACTAAATAGAGATTGAAGAAACTTTTACTGTAAGCTTTGGTTGGTTCAATGACTTTAAAATTGATTTCGATTGCATAATGTTAAATAATTTTACATAGTTCAAATGCATTTAGGCCTTAGTGAAGATGAGGACATATTGAAGAAAGTGGCCACACTGATCAATAAATTTTTAATGTGGGTGAAATAGGCTTATTTTAGAAATGTATACTTTCAGAACTTATATTTCTAATGGTAGCCATCTCTAGGGTGGGGTAGGACAGAAGAAAATAAAAAGAAATTTACTTGCTACTTTGTAGTAAGCTGTAACATAATAAATTTGCAGTTTCATGTGCAATCATCTTTTTAAAAAATATACTGTTATAGAAATGCTTGCTTTGTCCTATAAATTAAAAATTAAATAAAAATTTAAAAAGTACATCTTCAGAATTTATATTTCTAAGAAACAAAAAATTCAACCAGAATTTGGTGGTGGAATGGATAGAGGTAGGCAGATCTGAGTTCAGACCTTTATTAGCTGTGTGATCCTGGGCAAGTCACTTAAACCCAATTTGTCTGAGTTCCTCATCTGTAAAATGAAGACCCCCCTGGAGAAGGAAATGACAAATCAGACCAGCTATCTTTGCCAAGAAAACTCCACGAATAAACATGAGGTGTTGTAGAGTCAAACATGGCTGAACAATAACAACAAAGGTTTGAATACTATTTTTATTGAGAAGTAATGCAGAATGCATGAAATTCTCACCAGGAAGGGGTGGGGAACCTCCGGCCTCGAGGCTACACATGACCCCCTAGGTCCTCAAGTGCAGCCTTCTGAGTGAATCCAAACTTCACAGAACAAATTCCACAGGTTCCCCACCCCTGTTACGGACAGTAAGTAGGAGAGCTGGATTTGAATACAGGCCCTTTGACCAATACTTTTTGCACCCTAATAGCATGAAGGGAGCAAGACAAGGAAGCATCCTGGGCATTTATACTATGTTATATATATATATGTGATATAATAGTAGTGTTTAGTAAAGATGTAGAAAAGATGCTATGAGAGTTCAGAGAAGGCTGAGACCATTGTTAGTCAAGAATCAAGGAAAACTTCATGGAAGATTTAGAACCTGTGTTCAGTATTTAAGAATGGGAATGGTTAGGGAAAGAGTACATTCCCTGAATAAGCAACACCAGTGTTGTCATAGCAGTGGGAAAGGTGAATGGTCCAGGTTCCATGCTAGAGCATAGATTATGAAAAGAAGAGATGCATAAAAGAAAAAAAAAAGTTGGAAAAGGAGATTGGTGCCAACTTATAAAGGGTGGAGATTTAATTAGGTATTTTTTCACCTGGGGAAAAAACAGTTGGAGGGAGTGGCATGGAAAGGAATTTCTCTGAGGGTACAGCTATGCTGTGAGAAGGAAGCACCCTTTCCCCTGAGTGTCTTACCCTCATCCTCTAGGGGTAGATTGTAGGGACCAAGGGGAGTTGAAGCATGACTCAAATCAAAGGGACCTTGGAGATGATGGAGAATGGGATGGAGAATCATAAAGAGAGACACTGGAATGGTGTTCCTCAGATGCACTGGGGCAAAACCCCATTCACATAATGGGGCTCTTGGTTCTCTATGGGCTGATTAGTCTAGTAGGGAGTGTGTAGGGCGGCCTGATTACAAGGCTATTATGAAATTTAGGCAAAATATGATAAGGACCAGAACTAGGGTAGGGGCAGTAAAAATGGAAGAAGAGCTAAGTGTCTTATCTTATTTTGTCAGTTAGGTCTAGTCTGAAAATATTTCATATTTGAACTTTTAGGTTATATGATGTTGGCTTTCTACATCAGAAACATTATATGCATCACACCTTGCATATTGAGTTTATAGAATATAAATTCAAGTTAAATGTAAGCTACTGGAAGGTAGAAATTCTTGTTCTTATCTTTATATCTTCAGTGTTTAGCATGGTGCTTTGCCCTTGGAAGGTGGTTAATTTAAATGTTTGTTGCCTTGAACTAATTGAGTAAATAGTCCTTGTCAGGGTTATGTTTTAAGAAAGATGTTGAAAATTACATCTAAGAGTAATCTGTTCATTAGATGTAAACATAGGATTTGATTTTAACCAAGAGCTTTGAAACTATTTCCTAACTGGGTAGAGCTTGCTAGCTTTGGTGTAGTGGCATGTGAGCATAGGGCCAATTGCAAATCTCACCCCACCTTTTGACATACCTAACACCACCCTAATAGACTATCATACAAGTGCAGAAAGCCTGTGAAGCAAGCTTTTTGCAAATAGCAAAATGGCATGTTGAGAACAGGCTTCATTCAAGATCATATTTGCAGTTTGAGAGATGTTAATATTTCTTTCTTGAAGTCTGTTTTCCCGTTTTAGTTGAAAAGATAAACAAACTTGGCTAAAGATTCAATTTAGTTTATATTTTGATTCCCAGGATTTCTTTTAGCTTTGTTATTCCTTATCCAGTTCTCATCACCCTTCTTTTGTCAGATTTCATAGAATAATAGGACTTAGTGCAGTAAGGGAACTTAGAGAAAATTTAATCGATTTCCATCATTTTATAGAAGATGAAAGTGAAGCCCAGAAGGGTTAAGTAAACAACAAGTATTTAAAATAAAATAACTGGCAGAACACAATATCTGCTTTCCAAATGCCCTAATTCATATGTAGATATACATCAGTTAAGAGGTATTTACTGTGCACATAGATCAGTTTCCTTTCTTGGAAAGAAAGTTTTTGGATTTGAATCACAGATATGCTATTTGCTACTAGCTTCACTTTGAGCAAGTCACTTAACCTTTCAGTATTTCATGTAGCTTTCTATGATTATGAGTTTCAGAGAAGTTGCTGAGTTTCTTTAGCTAAGAGTTCTCCATAGTAATACCAATGAAATCATAGGTTAAGACTCTATCTCAATGATCCTAAATGTACCTAGTGTGGGGGACCATGGTTATTAAAGGGTGAAGATACTCTCCAATCTCAAGGAATCCCTAAATACAAAAATATAAATAGTACCTTTAATCAGTTATATATAACTTTACAAGTTGACCTATGGTACTTGCAGAGAGGTGAAGTCCTTTTGGAAAGTCTTGTTTAAAGGATATGGCTATACTAGTATAAAATTATCTGAATTCATTAGCTTGTATCTCCCTCTCTTAAAGTCACTTAAAATTAGTGAAACTAACTCCCAAGTCTGAAATAAAATAGTATTGTGACTGCAAGAGTCTTAGTCAATTTAATTGCTAGCAATTTATATCTGATTGATCCCATAGATGAAAGTATAACAGAGCTTTTAAGGGGGAAAAATTTTGTTTGAACTTTTGTTTAGTCAAGAGTTTGAGTTTAGTAGTGAAGACAAATTCTTAGCATGCTATTTAAAATCTGTTCAGCAAATCTTTGGCCTAAATGATACAATACATATGAAGAGCTTTGCAAACCTAAAAATTATATATATGCAAATAGATACATACACAAACACACACACATATCCTATTGTTATCATTAGCTATTATCATAAAATATCATGAATAAAGAAAGGATAGTAGAAGTAAAACATGCTTTTTTGGGCACTTGGGAATTATGAATGATGTAGTGGAAAGCACCTGGTTTTTAGAATTAGAGGACCTGAGTATAAATAGTGTCTCTGCTACTTGCTACCTGTGTGAACTCCGCAAGTCATTTAATCTCATTGGGTCTTATTTTCCTCATTTGTAAAACATGGGGGTAGATCATCTCCAAGATCCTGTTCTTTTATGATTCTGTGATACTGTGTTGTATGTTATTCTGTTTTTACCCCATTTGGTATTTTCAAGTAGAATGTTGGCACCCTCAGTTCTATGTATACCAAAGAGTGTACAAGAGAACTGGCTCTCACAGCTTGAGAGAGCCCATTGTTAAATTTTCAATGTAAGCATTTCTAAATCTGCTTAATTTATTGTTTTGTTGATTGTTTTAAGTGTTAATAAATAAAGAAGATTAAATTTAGAAGTGTTTGTGCATACATTTCCTCTCCCACCCCCAGCCCAGTGGTTAAACATTTACTGGCACACCTATAAACACTGCTAGAGCTCAGCTGGAGGGCAGTAGAAGGCTCTGGAATGAAGTCATCACCTGACTGGAGGCTTGCGAAGATAATCATAATGGCCATTATTTCATTTGAGGTTCCAGACCCCCCTCTATAACAATACAGAAAATTGAGAGTCAACTGTACATATACACATATGTAAGTTCTTGATAGTATGGATTGTTCCCTTTTTTTTTTTGCATTTGTATCTGCAGTGCCTAGTATATTGAATGGCAATAGTAGGTGTCCAACAAATAGGTTTTAATCAATCAATCAATCAATTAATTAATCTTGCCCATTTAGTCCAACTTATATTCATCAAAGAAATATGTCTTTGACATAACAAAAAAGTATTTAAGCCTTTGATTGTAGATCTGCATTGAGAGGAAATCCACTGCCTCTTGAAGCAGCCCATATTATATATCTGGGTAGCTCCAATTAGGAAGTTTTTCCTTAGATCAAGCCTAAATTTATCTTTTTGCAAATTCTACCCATTGCTTTTAGTTCTACCATCTGGGTACAAGCAGATCAAGTTTTGAATACGCCAGCTATCCAAATACTTAAAGACAGCTATCATTACCCTAATCCCTCAGTTTTCCATTTCTCACATGGCATGGATTTAGGTCTATCCACTCTGGTTACCTTCCAAATCATTCCCTTTCTTTGTGGCACACCCTTGAAGATTGATTTTTAAAAATTTATGACCTCGTGGCTTTGCTCTCAGTTTGCAGAGTTATGCTGTATCTATGGTTTTCATTCATGGGGATAAAAGACAGAGGAAAATGCCTATGCCAGCATGCGAATTTAATCCCCTCTGAGGGAATTGAGAAAGAAGGGATAGATCAGGCTCTTCCCAGAGGCAACTATGGGATAACTTGGTTTCTTAACTTTGTGAGTTGAGTTGGGGGTGGGGAGGAGTACTTAAGCAACCATGCCTCTGCATTAATTTGTAAATTGAATATTTGTAACTAGAGGAGTACTTGTGTAATGGACATTTGTCCTTATAAGACTTTGGGGTAGACAGCTACGATTATTGAAAGGGGGCCCAAAGTTGAGCATAGAAAGGATACCTGCAGGTGCTAAAGAGGAAGTTAGATTGTAGCACAAGATTGTAATGTTTGCTATTTCTCATCCATGTGTGATCATCAGAAACAACCACGTTAAGGAGGTAGAAATAGTAATGCCTGGGAGCAGAGTGTACAGGTACAGACTGTGTGTACAGTCTGTACCTGTTTGGAGCAGCCCAGATTTCCATGATTATCTGCAGTGTGTGTACACCTACATGGCTTTCCCAAAGTTTCCTACTAACCTTAGGGACTCACTAGTTCAGTGTGAGAGGTGCCACTTGTCACAGGTAATGAGATTTTGCTATTTGTCCATTAGACACATCCTTATTCGCTTTTTTATTCTCTTGATTGACGCTTGGCACTAAGGGAAACAGGGTTTGTCCTCCTGGAAACCATAGTGTAAGAGGGGTTTTTCTTTGGGAAATAGGCATAAAGAAGTACGTAATCTCAGTTTTCCCCCTTGTTTCACTATATCTTTTTACTTTAAGTAAATTATCTGGTTTTGTCAGTACCATGTGATGTCACATTATCAGTAGTAAAAAGTTTAGTCTTTTAGAAAAGAATTCAAAAGGACAATGATTCGTGAGCCTTAGTTTGAGTAGACCAAGCTTGAGTCCAATTTTAAAAGCTTGGGAGTAATTGGGAGTGCTACACTTGTATTGTGGTGATTTGAGCTTCCTGTCCTTTTCCTAACTTTCCATATTACTTTTCAACTATTTTGGTCACCTCATGCTACCCCTCACTGCTTCGGACTGACCCACTCACAGGTTATACCTCATTATCCTATATTATCTCTTGCAAGGAAAGAGAATTTTAGAACTTGTAACCCCTCCCCCCTCCAAGTTATAAGACTTAGAACTGAATGAAAGAGACTCAGACATCATCTAGGTTTAGCTCCTATTAAAATACCAAATCCTACATCTGATAGTTCCAGTAAGTGGTCATTTAGGGTCTATTTGGCAACCTACACCACGGGGGAATCACTACCTCAAAGGAACCTTATTCTATTTAGGAACAATTTCAATTGTTAGGAAGTTTTTCCTTATGCTGGACTTAAATTTATATCCCTACAATTTTCATCCACTGGACCTTGTCCTTGCCTTCCCTCTCCAAGAAGGATAAAGATAATCTCTAATCCATATAATAACTCAAAGTATTTGAAGACTGCTCTCACGTGCCCTTTAAGACTACTAGGCTAAATATCCCTGGCTCTCTCTGCTTGTTCCATTTATGATATTGTTTCAAGTTCCCTCACCATCCTGGTTACCTATCTCATGACATGTTCTAGCTTGCCAATATCCTTTCTGAAATGTGGCACCTTCCCAGAACTGAACACAATACTACAGAGGTGTGCTGACCAAGAAAGAGTACAATACAGGCTATTGTCTTCATCCCTGAGAACTAAAGAAGTCTTGATTCTAATTAGTTCACTTGGATTTGAATCCTGGCCCTGTGACTTGTATGACCCTGGACTAGTCATTTAACCTCTAGTCTCAGTTTCCTGATCTGTAAAATTAGATAATTAGGGGATAGTTAAGGTTCATTCTGTCTCTAGATGTAGGATCTCAGGATTTTGTTAAATCAACTTAAAAGTACATTAGCTTTTTTGACTGCCACACTGTATTGCTGACTCATATTGAGTTTAAATCCCATTAGATACCTTAGATCTTTCAGTTTGAGCTGCTTTTTAGCCATGATTCCCATTTTCCCTATACCCTGACTTTTTTCTCTCCTGTACTTGCAGAAGTAATTTATTTAACCCTATTGTAGGAATATTATATCTCTCTATACACATATATACATATTTATATACATATATGCATATATATACATACATCTCCATATAAACTAAACAGTCATGTATGTGTGCGTGTGTATACATACATATATATGTATATATATATATATATATATACAGGTAGGGTAAGCACCTGAAAATGAATACAAAAGAGTAATATAATCTATAAGGATTATATTAGATTATATATATTATAGATTATAATCTATAAGTGTCAGAAAACCTGAAGTCTAATAAGAACTCAAGTTAGGGATAAATGATAAGGACAACCAAAAGGTTTAAAAGAATTGCTTTTAAAGATATACAGGCACTGGGGTATAGAAATCCATCTTGCCCTACTAGAAAGTTAGAGGGGAGAATGATGGAGGATATAAGAGAGAACAGATGGGGAAGAGGTATTCAGTAGGCTTGCTATTTTGGGGGGGGGTAGGGGAACGATGGGGAGAAAAATTTGTAACTCAAAATCTTGTGGAAATGAATGTTGAAAACTAAAAATAAATAGATAAATTGGAAAAAATGCTTTTAGCTACATTTAGGGAGAGAAGGTCAAGTAAAGTAGAGAAATACTCTTTTGTTGTCTATGAGAAAAAGGTAATTGATTATTTCTGTTATCTCTACGAAGGGGAATACTTTTCACATTAGGAAAGGTGGACCGAGAGTTGAAACTCAGGATAAGTAAAACACACACACACACACACACACACACACGTGTTTATGTACAGATTATGTACACATATATTATCAAGAAAGTACTTTAAATATAAAAGTTTATGTATGTATACTTATAAAAGTATATATATGTACATCTGTATATATATATACAAACATATGTATATATATATATATATATATATATATATATATATTTATGCATGGGCAGTTAAGTGGCACAGTGGTTAGAGTGTTGGGCCTGAAGTCAAGAAGACTCTTTTTCATTAGATCAGTTCTGGCCTCAGACACTTACTAACTGTGTGACCCTGGGTAAGTCACTTAACCCTGTTTGCCTCAGTTTCCTCATCTATAAAATGAGCTGGAGAAGGAAATGGCAAAACCACTCCAGTGTCTTTGCCAAGAAAACCCCAAATGGAATCATGAAGAGTCAGAAATGACTGAGCAATGTATAAAAGACTTTATATAAAAAGTTACATATTTGTATATATGTGTGTACATGTGTATATACATATATGTACACACATATGCATATCTGTTCCCATTAAATTTCATCTTGTTTGTGTCAGTTCACTGTTTTACCTCTTGAGATCTTTAAAGAACAGAGTTCTATTATCCAATAGATGAATTCTCACTCCGATCTTTATGTCATCTACAAATTGATAACTTTGACAACAGCATTGACTGTGACAGATTCATTTATCTAATGTAGTGTAGTGTAAGTAGTACTAGATTTAGAGCCAGAGGATGTGATGTTTGAATCTTGTCTTTGCCACTTTCTATCTATATAATCTTGGGAAAATCATCTAACTTCTCTGGGCCTCAGTTTCCTTCTCTATAAAACAAGAGGATTAACCTATATAATATATGATGTCCATTTCAGCTCTAAATCTATGATCCTATCAATGCTATAGTTATCCTTTACACATTTCTGGGGCTTAGGTGGATGGTACCCCCCCTCCAATCTAGAAAATCTGAGTAAACTTTTTTTTTCTTCCCCTCCTTTTGTACCAGAGAAGTCTGAGTTTTTTCTTTTTCTTTTCTGGGACATTTACAGTACCTTATTGTAAAATTTGGGTTAATTATTTGGTTTTAGGCTCCGTGTTATCTGCTGGCCTTCGTGTGTCATCTGCAGCTTCTACAAAACTCCCCCCAAATTCCCATTTAATTTCTTATGCCGTCCTTTGATGTACAGAAACCATAATGGAAAAAGTTGTGATGTGGAAGGGATCTCACCTGACTATATTTTTATCAAATGTATTTCCTTCCCTACTATTAACAAGGGTATTATGAGACATTTTTCAAATGCTCCAGTGAAGTTCAAAATATATAATATCTACAGCATTAACCCAGTAAAAAGGTTAGCCTTGCATGACTTCTTTTTAATGAACCTATACTTGCTCCTAGTAGTAACTACTTCCTATTCTAAGTTCTCAGACCTCTCCTTCGATAACCTTTTTGTAGAATTTCCCACAAATTGTTGTCAAGTTCACTTACCTATATGCTCAAAGTGTGTACCTAAATGTACATATATTTGCCTATATTTTCAAAGTATCCAGTTTTTTTTTCCATTCTTAAAAAATTGGTTCATTTGCTTGATTCCTCAAAGTTCATTGACAGAAGTTCATTAGTCATAATTCTGATTCTTTCAGTAACTTGTACATATAGTTCATCTAGTCTCCAACTCTATTTCTTCTAGGATCAAATGAAAAATCCTCCAGCATTTAAAATCCTTTGCAACCTCATCCCCTTCTACCTTCTTAAACTTTATTCCCCTCTATATATTCCACGCTCCAATAACACTGGCCTTCATGCTTTTCCTGTCATTCAATGCTTCATCTGCCAAATCTATACCTTTTACGGGCTGTCCCCCATGCCTGCAATGTCCTCTTTACTAATCTCTGCCTCCTGGATTCCTGATCTTCTTTCAAGATTCAATTAATATCACAACCCTCTTTAAGAGACCTTTCCTGATTTCCCTCACTATTATTGTCTTCACTCTGAGATTAATTCCAATATACCCTTTGTATTTACCATCTAGATAGACATAGTTATTTGCATGTAATTTCCCCCATTAGAATGTGAATTTCTTGAGGGTAGAGACTATTTTTAAAAACCACCACTTTTTTGGTATCCTCAGTGCTTAGCATGGTACCTGACACATAGTTCTCAACAAATGATTGTTGACTGGCTGTTGACTGACTGATTTTAGTGTCCTTAGTTTCTCTTTAAAATCCATCTCTTTACTTATCTTGGGTTTCAGTTCTCTCTTTTCCTCTCCTAATGTACAGTTCCCCCTTAGTAGAGAAAACAGAAGCAAAAAAGGAATTTATTAGTCTTCTTTTTTCTGAAAAACCAATTATCTTTTCCTTATATACAACCAGCAGGATTCCTATACTTTTCTATACCTTTCTCCTATACCTTTTGTTCCTAAATGTAGTTAAAAGCATTACAAACAATCTTTTAGTTGTCCTTAATATTTAATCTTAAGCTGAGCTCCTATTGGACTTTAGGATTTCTGACACCATTCTTGTAGATTGTTACTCCTTATAAATTGTTATTCATCCTTAGTTATTTATCCTAACTCCCCCCCCCCCCCACATATTCTTTTTTTGTTTTTGTTTTGTTTTTTGGAGGGGGGAAGGCTGGGCAATTGGGGTTAAGTGACTTGCCCAAGGTCACATGGCTAGTAAGTGTCTGAGGTCACATTTGAACTCAGGTCCTGCGGACTCCAGGGATGGTGCTCTATTCACTGTGCCACCTAGCCACCCCCACATATTCTTAAAAAAAAAATCCATGGATCTCTGTTCAGCCGAGTCTTTTTAGGTACCAAGTCACAGGATCTTAAGAATTGGAAAGGATCCCAGCAGTCATTTAGTTCAACTTGCATCTGAACAAGAATCCCCTTTATAACATCCTTGATAAGAAAGAGGTCATCCAGCCTTTGCTTGAAGGCCTTCTAAGTGTGAGAGCTCTTGTATTATTTGGTCTACTTAGTTCTCTCAAAAGCTCTACTTTTCTAATTGTTGTGTTTCATCCTTCTTTCTCAAAGAAGGCCAATGACAGCACCAGACTGATATCTTTACTTTCCTAATTACTCCCCCCTGCTACCACCATGACCATATTCTTTGGAACACTTCTCTCTTTGAGCTTACCTCCTGTTCTAGGTCAAGTAAAACTTAGTTAAAATAGAAGTCATAGAAATTTGTCAATGATGAGGAGGAAGGAGAACTATTACGAAGGATTTTGTGGCAAGGGAATAAGAAGAGGTGATTGTTCTTTGTTGATGGCTCTGGGAAAGAAGGAATATTTAGTTCTCGGTGAGTATGGAGTAGGAATTCAGGGTAGTAGGAAAATGACTTAATGGAGATGAAGCTCCTTTTGTAGTAGGAGTATGAGCTGGAATGTAAAAGGTGATGTATTTATAAATATAGGGAAATGGCTTGGCACAGTGGGAAAAGTCTTAAATTTGGAATCAGAGGATCATTGTTCAAATCCTGGCTTTGCCACTTATGTGACCATGGGTAAGTCATTTCATTTCTCTGTGGCTCAGTTTCAATCAGTCAACAGTCTTTGATACTGTTGATCACCTTCTTCTCAATATTCTCTTCTCTCTAGGTTTTTATCACACTGCCCCACATGGTTCTCTTTCTATTTGTGTGACTACTCCTCAGAAACCTTTTTTGGAACTTTATCCAGGCAATGCCTGCTAACTGTGGGTGTCCTCCAAGACTCTGTCCTGGTTTCTCTTCTCTTGGTAATCTCATCAACGTCCATGATTTTATCATGATATCTATGCAGATGATTCTCAGATTTATTTATCCAGCCCTAACTTTTCTCTCCTGACTTCTGGTCTCACATCTCTCTCCTTCCTGACTTCCCTTTCATACTAGTCTCCCAATTCCCCAACCTCCTAAGCAAAGTGCTATCCTTGCTTGACTCTTCATTCTCTCCTACCTTCTGTATCACATTTTTGCCAAGTCCTGTCAGTTTTAACTTCATAACATCTCTTGTATGTGTCCCTTTTATTCCTCTGCCCTGGCTGCCACCCTGAGCAGGCAGGGCCTCATCTGTAATTAGCCTGCACTACTGAAGCCTGGACTACCATAATTGTTGGTCTCCTTGTCTCAAGTATCTTCCCATTCCAGTCCAGCCTTCACTTAGTTCTATCAAAGTAGTATTCCTAAAGTCCAGATCTGATCATGTTAACCTTAACCCCTACTCAATAAATTCTGTTGGCTTCCTGTTGACTTCAGGTTCAAATAAAGGTCCTTGGTTTGGCTTTGAAAGCCCCTTATAACCTGGCTCTTTTCTACCTTTCCAATTTTTTTCACTTCACTTTTCTCCATTAGATCAAGGACTAATCTCCATTAGTCCTTGAGGTCAGGGACTGTTTCTGCCTTTCTGCCTTTTCCCATCACTTAGCACAGTGACTGGCACATAGAAAGTTAAATTAATGCTGATTGAATGATACCTGCTTTGTTCCAGGCACATTGCTAGGTCCTGGAGATACACATTCAAAGAACAAAGCAATTGCCCCTTGATTTTAGATAGATATTATCATATTAGGGAAAGGTACATTTGTTCCAGTGTTTTCCAGTGTTTTATAAAATAAATTTTTATTGAGATTTCTGTTTTTAATATTACCTATATTTTCCTCTTTATCCTTCCTCTACCCTTTCCAGAGAGCTATATAAAAAAGAGGGAAAAAAATCCTAAAACTGATCAGCATATTAAAAAAATGATGTTATGTGCTGTGTTCTACACTTATGTACTCTCCACCTCTGCAAGAGATTAGGGTGGGCCGTATTTTCATACCTGTTTTGGGGGGCCAAACTTGTTACATATACATTTTTGACATTCACTTTTTCAATGTTTTGGGGTCCTTGTTCTTTCCATTTATATTGTTTGAGTATTAGTATATATATACAGGCACACACACATATACATATGTACATACCCAGGTACATATACATATCTATATCTTTGTTTTACTGACCCTCATTACTCCACTTTGCATCAGTTCATGTAAGTCCTTCCATGCTTCTCTGTAGTCATCATATTTGTAGTTTCTTTTTCTTTTTTTGGAGAAGGGAAAGCAAGGCAATTGAAGTTAAGTGACTTGCCCAAGATCACACAGCTAGTCAGTGTCATGTGTGTGAGGTAGGATTTGAACTTAGGTCCTCCAGACTCCAGGGCTAGTGCTCTATCCACTGAGCTACCTAACTGCCCCATATATTTGTAGTTTCTTAAAGAACAATAATATTCCATTGCATTCCATTCCCCAATGAAAGAACTTCCACTTTGTTTCTGATTCTTTGCTGTCATGAAAATTGTGGCTATAAATATTTTAGTGTATAGGAAGTCTTTCTTTTTTGTCTTTGATATCCTTGGGGTATATACCTATCAGTGGAATTTCTGATAAGAGTATGGATATTTTAGCTATTTTATTTAAATAATAAAAATGGCTTTCCCATGGCTTTACCAAATCAGTTTCACATACAATGCATTAGTGTGCCTATCTTTCTGTGTTGAGTATTTTCATATTTACTAGTTTACTGGGGGGGAAATGAAACCTCAGGGTTGTTTTAATCAACATTTCTTTTATTTATTAGTGATTTGATACATTCTTTCAAATGGCAATTAATAATTTACTGTTCTGGGAACTATTTGTTCATTTCATTTGACCACTTCTCTACTGGGGAATGGCTTTGCTATTCAGGATTTTTAACAGAAATAAGTGCAACATTTTGTCAAAAGCCAAAAGCTTTTTAGACATCTATTGATGTAAGCATGTGATTTTTATTGACTTTTGTTAATAGGATGGCATATTATGTTTATAGTTTCTCTTATATTGAAACAACCCCATAACCTTACAATAAATCTAGCCTAGTCCTATACCTTCATTCTTATACTTCACCTTCCTCCCTTTCACTCTTTAATTTATCCATATTCTCCACATATGATGCTCCACCTCCCATCTTATTGCTTTTTTGTACTGGTCATTTCCCATGCCTGGATTACATTCCCATCTTAGTTCTACCTTTTGGAATTTCTAGTTTCATCTGAGACTCAACTCAAGTATCATATTCTTTATGAAGCCTTTTCTAGTTCATCCTCCTTTCCATACCCCCACCCCCAGTTGCCCAGGCTGGTAGTGCATACTCTCCAAACAACCTTGAATCCATTTATACATATTCTGAATATGCTCTCATTGTTCCGTCCTACATTATCATGTAAGCTCCTTGAAGGTTCTGCCTTTCCCTTTGTATCCCTAGCACTTAGCCTGGTAACACCCCATAGTAAGACCTTAATGAATGCTGTTTATTTTCTAATGCATAACCATGAATTTAGTGGATAGTTTTTAACAACCAGAAAAACTCCTACAAAAAAAGATGAGGAAAATAGGGTCTAGAAAAGAGCCTTGCTTTATCTAGGTGTCTTATATAACTCTGCCAAGTTCAGTGAAGAAATGAATATATGCTAATAGCTAGATTTGGAAAAGTAGTTATTTTAATTTAGGCATAGAAACATTAAAATCACTAGGTTTCCCAGGGCTCCTTAAAAATTACAGGTTCTTGGACCATATGTACTTCTGGCTTGCATTTAGAATGACTCAGCGTATGCTGCCATCTGCTGATACTTATGAAATGTTCTCATTTTCTTCAACATTTCACAATGTCTGACTTGGCTCCTCTTGGCCACTGTAGCTGCTGCTACTGCTAACTGTAGAAGTTTATTTATGATTTCACTCTTTTCTTCTGCTCCTTCATGTCAATAATTGTTTCTGCTAGTGACCACATTGGAAGCAAATTTTACATTAGATGTTCAGACAAATCATAAACGTGTCTTCCATTTATACCATCATAATGACTTGTAGAAGTTATTCTTAGTTACTTGTCCTTATTTTTGTTTTTTAAATAATACATTGAGATTATTTGAATTCGGATAATTGTACAGAATTACAGAATCCAACAGAGAAAAAGGCCTTTAGAAGTCACTAGTTCATCTGATACCTGAAAGAGTATCCCCTTTGCCCATCAGTTGGGGAAATGGCTGAACATGTGGTATTTGATTGTGGTGAAATACTATTGTGCTATCAGAAATGACAAGGGAAATGGTTTCATAAAAAGCTAGGAAAACCTATATGAATGATGAAAAGTGAAGGGAGCAGAACCAGGAGATCATTGTATTCAGTAACAACAATATTGTAATGATGATCAACTATGGAGGAAGACATACCTACTTTGATCAAAACAGTGATCCAAGACAATTCAGAAGGACTCATGTTGCAAACTGCTATCATCTTCAGAGAGAGAAATGATGACTTGAATATAAACTGAAGTATAATTTTCTCAGTCTTTATTTTTCTTACTTTTTTTTGGTGACATGGCTAATATAAAAGTATGTTTTACATGATTTCACATGTGTAATGGGTATCATATTGTTTGCCTTCTCAGTAAGTGGAGGGACTGTAGGGAGAGAGAGAATTTGGAACTCAAATTAAAAAAAAATGCTAAAAACAAATAAATAATATATTACAGGGAAAAAAGGAAAAAGGGAAAAATATCTCCACTACAAGTGGCTAACTAGTCTCTGCTTGAAGACCATTACATTCCCAGGCAGCACATTTCACTTTTGGATAACTTTAATTGTTAGGATGCTTTCTCTTACATTAAGCTTAAATTGCCCCTCTTGTCCCTAGTTCTGTATTCTGGGGCTAGTACAAGGGTAATCCCTCTTCCATAAAAGCCCTTCCAGTTCTTGAATTTTGCTGTCATTCCTTCCCTAAATTTTCTCCAGGCTAAAAATCTCTGTTTTCTTTCAACCAGTCTTCAAATGCCATGTTCTCTGATCTTCTTACTTTCCTGGTTACAGAATTTCAGAGTTAGAAAGAATCCCAACAGCTATCTATTCCAACCTAGATCTAAAAAACAAACCTCTCAACAGTGTATTAAAAGTGGTCATTTGGCCTTAACTGGAAAATCTCCAATGAAATGTAGTTAGCCTAGGTTATCTTTCTTATAAATCTCTATTTGTGTCCTTTCTTTGCTGCCAGAGGTCACATTCCTTGAACCTCCTCTAGCTTCAAGTTGCTGCCCCTCTCTGTATCTATATCTTTTTGGAGTGTTTGTTCATGGTCCCTTAAACTGTACCTCCAACTCAGACTTTTCCAGTTGCTAGGTTGTGTATTTCCCCCTTTGCATGCATATAGATACCAGGACTAATTCAGGTAGGGAGGAGAGAAAATCCTCTCCTTCCCCTTAAGAGAAGAATTTGGTTCTTCCCCAACTGCAGTTCTAAACCCTCTGCTCAGCTAGATTCAGGCTGTGCTTGGCTCTCTTCAAGTAGCTAGGAGTGGTCTCTACTGCTAGTGGCTCCCCTTAAATTTTCTTCCATCTTTGCTCTGCCTTTTGGAGAATATTCTGTTTCTTTTCTCTTCCGTGACCTCTGTTACTCTAAGCTTTGAAGGAAAGTTACCTTGTGAGAAGTCATTTCTATCTTCAACTGAGAAACCTAATTTCATATTTCAATTAGGCATCCATGCCCTAAATAGGCAATATATATAATTGGTCTATATTCACCAAAAATTATAAACAGGAGTGGGGAACTTATGACCTTGAGGTCACATGTGGCCCTCTAGGTCCTCAAATGTGGCCCTTTAACTGAATCCAAACTTCACCAAAAAAATCCCCAGTAGAGGATTTGTTCTGTAAAACTTGGACTCAATCAAAAGACCACGCCCAAGGACCTATGAAGGCCACATGTAGACTTGAGGCTGCAGGTTCCTCAACCCTGGATTAAGATTTCTGATATTCATCATGTATAAAGAACTGCTATGAAACAGGAGACTTGGGCCATCTTTGCCTTCAGTTAAGCACTTTTCTCTGAGGGCTGCTTTTTCTATCAGAATTTTCCATTTTTTTTGCCCCTTTCCATAAACAAATTTGTACACATCTAAAAGGAGCTTTAGTTTACTTCTAGATTATCACATGCATTTGGATGGATCACCTATAGAGTTTGCCCATCAGTATGTATATATAGGACAGAGAGTACAGATGTGGGGTGCAGTTTTAGCCAATAGCACCTTATTAAAGGGTCTATGGCCCCCTCTAAATGAAAAGGACCTCAGATCTTCCTAATGATCTTTCCTTAAGGTTTTATAGTGCTTGCTATTCAGATGATACAGAAGAGGCAAAACATACAGTCTTATCAATTGATAGATCTATACCTTAACTTTCCAGGAGAAACTTTAGCTTATGCTTATAATATATTAGTTGATAGAAGATATCCAAAAATGGCCAGAGCTGATGGTCTTTCATTGGCCACATGTTGGGCAATAGATTGGGAAATAGATTCACAGGCAACTCCTGCAATGTGAAGACGGGGTCACCTATTGGTCAAGTACACAAGGGACTTGTTGTTCAAGTGCCATAGGGCCATTTCCTTAGTGAATGGATAACAAGGGTGGAGGTACAATAAGAAATAGCTGGGGGGCTTTTGATGCCATTGAATCACCTCTACCACAACAGACTTGGTCATTTACTCATCAGGCACTGGTTAAGCAAGTGAATTCACTAGATTAACTAACTATATCAGTAGACATATATAACAGTAATAATCACTGCCCCTATGGAGTCAGATTCAGCTAAATGATAGTAACCAGGGGTTAAATAGGGATCTAAATGAATCATTTCCATACAGATGAACATAGAGATACATTGGGCCCAGAGCTGAACAACAGGAGAACATGCCAGATTGCTTTAAGGAAATTGTGAACCTCTTTTAATGAATCCAAATTTCACATGAAAACAAAACCTCTCTTTTTAAATATCAACATCTCACTGGTGTTACTCTATTGCAGCAAAGCGTGGAATACAACAGGTCCTGACAAATTAAAAATGAATACCATGAAAAAGGAATGGTTAGTGTATATTGTCTGCTCCATGTAACCAATGAATAATTTCAAAGAACAGAATCAAAAAGATGTCATAAAATAATTTACATATTGAGAAAGAAAGATAAGCCAGAGTGTTCTGTTGTAATATCAATAGAAATCAAAGGAAGTCTCTAGCATGTTGGATGGAACCTCTGTGGTAAATTTTTGGATCAGAGTTTCATAATAATGGCAGGCATGGGAGCAGGGGAGGGGAGAAGGTTGCAATCTGTGTCATTGGAGGGCACTTCCAAAGCAATGAAATCACAGATCCATTTGAGTATTTGCAGATGGCTTGTGTCTCTGTGAGGAACAGGTCCCCAGACTACTATACAGGCATCCAATGTACAACATCAAGATTATGTATCTGCAGCCTTTACTTTACCCCATGGAAAATACATAATATGTAGAGGGGCCCAGGAGCCCTTCACTAGACACAGAAAAAAAAACAACATTCAAACAGTCTTTCATTTACTCCTTGAAGGAAACTGAATTTTGGATTGCTATTGGGGCAGTCATTTGTTATTTTGATGAATCTCTTTGCCACAAAATCCTACATACTCTCTCTGAACCACATAATACCCACCCTGGAATATAAGGATATTTGAAGAGTGATGCAAACCCCCTCTCATCAGACTCATATGGTCTGAGTAACTCATTGGCTTTGCTCTTCAAGTGGGACCTTACGCAGGAACAAGGTGGATAATTTCTCTTCTTTGTCCAAGAACCATGAAGATCAGGAAATCCTCAGACTACTTAAGGTTCACCAACATTTTCTATGAACTACCTTCTTAGACTGTGTTCTAGTATACATCTACCGTGTTGAATGATCTGGGATTGCCTGGGAGGAGAAGGAACAAATATGTTTACTCTCCTAGTTGCATTCCAAAAGAAGATGCAAGGGAAAATAGAAAAGAGGAGCAAAAGTGAATGAAAAGTGCAAAAGGTGGACATTGTAGCACATTTTTATAGACCCCAGAGAATGACTGAGCAATTGATCCTTAATCAGTCATCTTTAAGAGGCAGCTACAATCTCTGAAACTCAGTATAGTGGAGGTGGGTACATTCACATTTCAGGAGGAGGTAGCCTTCACTTGCCTCCAGATAGCATACAATTCTCTGTAATCTCAGAGAACTATACAAATTGATTGATGATCCACCACCTCCTATAAGTGTTGGAAAGGAAAGGATTAACCTTGTTTTATTTGGTTCTAGAAGGTAAGACTAGAACCAATTGTGCAAATTTAGGCTTGACATAAGGATTAACATCTATTCATCTTGTTTTTCTGTCTAACAAGTCTTCTTAACATCTAAAGCTATCCACAAATGGAAAGGTATGCCTTGGGAGGCAGTGAGTTCTCCTACTTTGGAAGTCTTCAAACAGAAGCTGGGTCTTCACTAGTGAGGTATATTGTTGGGGCAGTTCTTCTTCTTCTTCTTCTTTTTAAGCAATTGGGGTTAAGTAACTTGCTCAAGGTTACACGGCTAGTCATTATTTATGTGTGGGTGCTCATTTTCTGAGGCCGGATCTGATCTCGGGTCATCCCAACTCCGAGGCCGGCGCTCTTACTCACTGCGCCACCTAGCCGCCCTGGGGCAGTTCTTCTTTAATCCTAAATGTCTACTAATATACCTTTCAGACTCTGAAATTCTCTGATCTAGCCCACATCTATCTTTTCCACATGGATGATGCAAGACCTTATTAAATAATTTTCAAAGTGTTCTCTTTGTTTTTTTTTTAACCAAAGGAAAACAAAGTTTATTAAGGATCTGCCATATTGGGTAGACTCCTAAAGAATCTGAACACTGACTAGACTCTTAAGGAATCTGAGCATTTGTGACACTTGTATTGGCAAGTGGGCCAGATTGAATCTGAGCACTTTCATGAAGGCCAAGATGGATCTTTGTAATAGCAAGCACCTTAGCATACCCAGGATGGCTGCTAGCACAGGTTCTTTAATCTGCTTTTCTAAAGGAAAGTAACTCAAAAGGGGTTATCAATCTTACTTAAATCAAACATATATATATATAATTTACTTAGTTCAGGGAAAAGTCAGCATCCTGAACTTCAGAGAAAATAAAGAAATTACAAACAGAAAGAATAGCATAAAGATGAACAGACAGGGTTTGTAACCATCTGACCAAATAATACATATATCACAGATCAACAGACAGATCCAACTGTCTGACCATTACATACATACATAGTTACCAGAGAGAGAAGTACCAACATCTGGGGTTTCAAAGCTGGGGGGCTCAATGTTTACCCAGAGTTTCATCTGACCAAGCCACACAACTCTTCCCATAAGTGAACCCTAAAGCAAACCTCACATCAGGGTATATACCTTTCTTCAGGGTCAGAGGACATCATGACCTGCATGACTCACTGTCTAATTACAAAGTAACAAAAGGTGTGAGCTTCCTGAAAAACAAGCCTCCCCCAATCAAGCCCTTCCTGTTAGGTTTCACTTGAGGTCCATTAACAGGCAGGGAAGATCTTCAAATTCACTTACAATTACAATATTATATACAGAAAGACTGTAGGAGGGGTCTAGGGCTGGCCAAAAGTGTTCTCTTCCTATAGCATTCTTCTGGCTGCCTGTTTGATAGACTCTATTAAAGAAGGAAATGATGTGAATAACTTAGGATGTGCCTCAGTTGCTTCCTCTGTAAAAATTGGGATAATAATAGCACTTAACTCTCACAGTTGTTGTGAGGCTCAAATGAGATAACAGTTGTAAAGTACTTGTATAGTGTCTGCCACAAAGTAAGTGCTCTATAAACATGTATTATTATTGATCTGCTATAACCTATTACTGATGAGGGCAGCTAGGTGGCACAGTAGATAGAGTGCTGGGGTTGGTGTCAGGAAGACTCATCTTGAGTTCAAATGTGACCTCAGATACTTACTAGCTGTGTGACCCGGGGCAAGTCATTTAACCTTGTTTGCCTCAGTTTCCTTATCTGAAATATGAACTGGAGAAGGACATGGCAAACCATTTCATTATCTTTGTCAAGAAATCCCCAAATGGGGTCATGAAGAGTTAGACATGACTGAAAATGGCTAAACAATATTACTGAGTGCTCAAAAGCTACTGCTTTAATAATATGTTCTGCAACTCTACCAAGACAAGAAGTGAAGCTCTCTGGTCTATACTTTGCAATCTCTAACCACTTCTTTCTTTTTAAAATCAGGTCAACATTTGACTTTCTCCAGTTCAAAACAGCATCACTACCATTAATGAAGAACTTTTCAAGGTTACTGACAATGGTGCATCAGTTCCATAAACTAGTTCTTTCATTATCCTAAGAATTCGGTCAACCAGGTCTGGTAACTAAACTGGCTGAGGACAGTGAGATGCTGTCTGACCGGATCCTCACCTGTCTTGGGTTTCTGCTTTCTGCTAATCATTTTTGCATTAGACTTCCCAGTTGAAAGATCATCTCCTGAGAAAACAGTTTCTCTTTCCCTGGGCTTTTCTCTCCACTTCTTTTAAAACATATAATTCATTGTAGAACACTTACTCATATATACAGTACTCAACTATATAGTGATGGCATAGTAGAAAAAAACCCTGGAAAAGGAGTCCTGGATTCTAATCCTAGCTCTGGCACCAGCTAGTTATGTGACTTTGGGTAAGGTATTTAGCTGTTCTATATGTTATGGGGATAATAACAACATCTGTAAAATCAGTGGATTTGAACTCGCCATTTCCATGGCTTTCACTAACTCTAAAATTCAATGATTTTATAGCAACATTTTTAGATACTCCCCTTTTCCATTAATGCCGTCTTGTTTTTCTGTCTAACAAGTCAGAAAAAGGGCTGCAATAGATACTTTCAGGCCAACTAGCCTGACCCATTTGGAAAACTTTTTTAGGGCCATTTAAAACCAATTGAATTTTGAAAACACTTTAAAAGAGGGCTATTAGCCTTGCCAATGAAAAGTTACCTCTGATTAGATAAGTATGGCGAACAAAAGAATGAACTCATTAGAGACTACTTTTGGAACATTCAGACTTTGAGGACTTTGGCTGTAGAGTCTGGTGGAAAGAATGTTGGAGGGGGCAGGTCAGGAGACCTCAGTTTTAGTGTCAAGTTTGCTACTAACTAGTTGTCTCTCCTTAGGCAAATCATTTAAGCTTTTTGCAACTTTCTGGGAATATTAACCTCTATTCTTTCTTCCTCTTAGCCTTGTTAGGATAAAATGAGATGCACATGGTTTGAAAAGTTAATACTAGCATTTTTTTTTTAAATGACTATGGGAGGCAGTAAGTGGGAGAGGAGGCTTATCATTCTACTTGAAGTTAAGAACTAATAATTTAAAATAGTTCTAAAAGGCATTTCTCTGCACTGTCTGTCTGGGATGTCTCTCTATAAAATGGGAACATTTTTACTTATATGTTGTAGCCTCTCTAGTGTACCTAAAATTCATGATTATCCAATAGCACAGAGGATTTAGATAGAGGTAGCATAGTTAGCTGAAATCTGTTGATAATTATCAATTTTTGGTGATTCTTCAACTATATCTAAAGATTTTTCTAGAGTTGCTAAAAGCACCACTTAGTTATCGTGCTGTCTCTTTTATTTCTTTTGCATACTTTTTGCAGTGAAATGGCCCCTTGTTAAGAATCTCTGAACTGGATAATTAAGCTCAGAGTAATAAAAAAGAAGCTATTTATGAGGCAAGGTAGTTCATACCATTAACTTCTGGATGGCTCCTACTACAGGGGCTCACTCACTCACTTCACACCAACCTCTCATGCCTTCTGACTGGTCTCCCAGCCTCCAATGAGTTTTATCTCCTTACAGGGCAATACATCATGAGGTTAGGCATTAAGGAACATCTTATTGTTTAATCATATTCCTCCCTCAAAGTATCTCTCCCAACCCACTCTGCCTGGACTTATTCCTTAATATTTAGTATATACTATATGCTCCTCATCTCAGCGATTCTGAATCCCATTGCCTAAAATATCGTCTTCCCAACCTTAGTTGTTCTTTCCCTATTCCTAATTATCTTGACTCTGCTCTTACAATGTCTTGCTCCAGATCTTCTGGCCCCTTCCACTATGCCCTGTGGACCACATGCTCCATAATGTACAAATTTCCCTTTATCTTAAACCTTTTCCTTTCCCACTCCTTCCATTTTCTGTCATCCACTGAGATGGAGCTTCTGCCTGATAGCACTGCTTTCTTGGCTATATATTTTTTTCTTCTCACATTCTCCATTCTCTGGTGTGTACGTATTTTAGGGAGAAGGGGTGCAGTTATAATACTCTTTGTTCCCTATTAGCAAACCATCACTCATCAACCTCTGCATTAAGTTTCATGCCATCCAAATTTATCACCTAATACAGATGCTAGTGGGTAGGGTCTACTAAAACTCTGAGATATTCTCCTTCATCATTGGGTTTAGTCTGTTTCACTGTCTTTCTCTCTACCTCCATTCTTACTCCCATATTGGAAGACTTCAACATTCATACTGATATTCCCCCAAATACTTGAACTTCCTAGTTCCTCAAATGACTCAGTTTCCCTGGCCCACTCTCCTATTTCACCTCAGCTACACACAAATGTGGTCATAACTTTGATCTTACCATCATCCGCAAATGTTTTACTTCCATGTTCATTGTAAAGCCAATCATGAGCAGCTCTCCTGAGGACTGCTGCTGTTAATCAACTTTAAGGACCTAATCATATAGTATAGTGAACTTTCTATTTATTCAGCAATAAACAAAGCAAAACATTCAAGAAACTAAAGCACAACATTCACAACAATATAACATAACAACTTATTACTAAGGTGGCCACATTATCTTAAACAAAACAGATCATTCAGTAAGTCACAATTCCTTCAATCAATATAAAATACCCATCTAAAGTTTTCTTTCATCTTGATTGGAGGCTGGCTTCTAATCATCCTTAAGTTAATCATCCTTAAATGGTAGTGGAAAGTACAAAGGCCATCCACCCCTCAGTCACAGTAAGTTACAATATTATCAATCAACAGTGAGTATCCAAGTAAAGTTCTCTTTCATCTTGACTCGAGTCTGGCTTCCAACCCCCATAGTTCCTCTTCCACTCTCTTCATCTGACTGTCACCTGAATTCACAGGTAGGCAGCTCTTCTCTCCTGTTCTATCTCCTGTTCTATAGTGCTCATGGGATTGCTCCACTCCAAGCTCTTCATAGTTTCTGTTTCTAGGAAATCAAAGCTCAACAATATTTATACAAATTGCTGGCACTATCATTTCAATTCACTTTCTGTCTGAGAAATCAACACAAATCAATGGACAGATTACTTCTGTCTGACAAAATAACACTTAACACAAATCAACAGACAGAGTGCTTCTATCTGACAAAGTTCACGAATCAACAGACAGAATGCTTCTGTCTAACAAAATAACACAAATCAATGGTGCTTCTGTCTGACAAAATAACATCAACACACAGAACAGACAAACAGAGTGCTGACACCACAAACATTCTCCCTCTCCGTTCTGCTTGGTCCCAACTCCTGCTTGAGCTTTTATTTGCTCTGCTTCTTTCTGTTCCATCCTTCTGATTCTGCCCTTCCTGTTCTGCTCTTTCAACAGGCTTCTCCCACTGTGGGCTCTGTGTGATGTCATTAAGCTAATTAAGGGCAGGAAAGGTCTCCAAACTCCCTTAGGTCTATTAAGGGCAACACAAGTATATACTGTTTCCAACAAAGATTTGACACAATCAAAGGCGAGAAGGCACTTGAATAGCTGAAACAAAGAGCTAAGTACTATTTTACATGCCATTACATTCATGAACACTGAAATTCCTTCATCTGATTATAATCTTTTATTATTCCATCCTTCCCCTTGCCTTATTCACCTTAACCTTGTTTTTCCTCCTTACTAGCACCTTTCATTCCTCTGTTCCTTAATACTTTTCCAAGCCATCAGACCTTCCTTGGCTACACTTTCCTCTCTTTCCAATCTCCTTTGGTGAACCAGCTCAACTCTATACTGTCCTTGATTCTCAAATAGTTGCTTCCTTGTCCAATCTACAGATTGTGCCTTGCCAGATCTAAACCCTGGATACTCCCATCATCTGCTTTATTCTTCACCTTCACAAACTGCTCAGTGGGACTAGAGGAAGTCACAGAACCATACTGACTGGGTATACTACAAATTTATGTTATTTAATCTCAACTAGACCCTCACAACAGGAGGTAATACCATTATTGCTTTCTAATCAAATCTCTGTCACACTGAACAAACAGAGCAACTGTTCCAAAGTTTCTCATCTCTGCTTAGGCCTATCCTGGCACTCTGTCCTCCCATTTTTCAGATGAGGACCTTACCTGACACTTCACCAAAATAATTTGGTCCATTTGCTAAGAGCTCTATCCTGTCTCAGTTATCCATTGCTGACATCTTTCTCTGCTATCTCCCCTGCTCCAATCTCTGATGAAAAGGTAGACCTTCTCTATGTCAAGCTCAACACTTCTGCATGAACCTTTGATCCTACCTCCTCCCCCTTCTCCAGCAGATTGTTCCTGCTATAATCTTTACTCTGTAATCTTCAGTCTCTCCTTATCTACTGGCTTCTTTCCTGCTTCTTACAAACACTTCTCCCCCATCTTTAAAAGATGCTCACTTGATTCCTCTATCCCTGCTAGTTATCACCTGATATTTCTCTTTTTCTTTGCTAAATTCCTTAAGAAAGCTGTCAACATTTGGTTCTTATGGTTCCATTTCTCTTATTCTTTTCTGCAATTTCTCACTTCTATAATTCTCTTTCTGACCTTATTGTTAAAGTAAAACAGCTTTCTATAAAGTAACTATGAACTCCTAATGGCCAAATCTAATTGCCTTTTCTCAGTCCTTATCATTTTCATCTTCTCTGTTGCATTGGAAAATGTTAATCACTTTCCTGGATACTCTCTGCTCTTTGGGTTTTTACAGTATTGCTCCCACTTGTCTATCCTCCCACCAGCTTTACCATTCTTTCTCCAGTCTTCCTTGCAGGATATTTGTCCAAGTCATGCTTTGAATGGTGGTCTCTTATTTGTTGATGTCATCAGCTGTGGTGGGTTTGATTTTTATCTCTATGACAATAATTCCTAGCACTGTAGTTCAGTCCTAGTTTTTCTTCTAAGCTTCAATCCTTTATTTTCAGTTGCCTATTAGATATTTCAAATAGGTGCCAGAGGTACCTCAACTCAACAAATCAAAAAGAGAACACATTATCTTTCCCTTCTTTAACCCTTCCCTCTTCTGAACTTCCTTATGACTATTGAAGGCGACACCATCTTCCAGGTCAACCAGGTTCACAATGTTGATGTCAGTCTTTTGTGGCAGTCTTGTCATTTCTACTTCCACGATATTCCTCCCTCTTCTCTCCCCCCACCCCTGCTCCCATCCTATATCTCATATATGAGTATCTTTCCACTCATATAGTCATCACTGTAATTCAAGTTTTCATCACCTATTGCCTGGACTAACTGTTCTCTACACATTAATTCTCTTTTCATTTTTTTTTTAAGCAATTGGGGTTAAGTAACTTGCTCAAGGTTACACGGCTAGTCATTATTTATGTGTGGGTGCTCATTTTCTGAGGCCGGATCTGATCTCGGGTCATCCCAACTCCGAGGCCGGCGCTCTTACTCACTGCGCCACCTAGCCGCCCCTTTAGGGCAATTGGGGTTAAGTAACTTGCCCAAGGTTACACGGCTAGGTTTTTGTTTGTGCGGATTAAGTGTCGGAGGCCGGCTCCGAACTCAGGTCCTTCTGATTCCAGGGCCGGCGCTCTATTCACTGCGCCACCTAGCCGCCCCTCTCTTTTCATTTAAATCCATCTGTCACACAGCTGTCAAAGTGATTTTCTTAAAGTACAGATCTGAGCATGCAACCTCCTCTATTCAATAAACCCCAGCAATTCCCCATTACCTGCTGGATCAAATATAAATTCCTTTGTTTGTCATTTAAGTCTCTTCAAAACCTGTTTCTTAATTTTCCAGTCTTCTTAGATTTTACTCCCTTCCATGCACTCTATGGTCTAGATCCACTGTCATTTCTTTTCATGTGTAACTCTCTACCTCCCATCACCATGGGTTTACTTCAGCTGTTTCTTTCTATTATCCATTAGCTTCTTTGCCTGGTTTTGACTTCATGCCTACCCCAGGATAAGTTCATCACATGAAATCTCATTGTCATGAAGGTTTGATTCAACTTTGATTCTCAACTCCTCAGCATCCTCGGTCACTAATTGGAGGACCAGAGGGCCTCCCAAAGTCTTCCTTTACAGAGAATTCAGAAGTTTCCAGCTAACTTTTCATTTCAACTCTATAAACCTCATCTCTTTGAGGGTACCAGGGAACCCCTGGTATTTCCTACTCCCACCCCTTTTCAGTTTCTTCCCCTAAAAGGTAGCTTAGCACAGTGATAAATATTTATTAATTAATTATGATCTAGAATCACAGAATGGCTAAGAAATGTTTTTTAATATTACAATGGTAACCCTTGTCCCAAATCTTATTGGTATAGATCTCTCTCCCCTTTGAGGGAGATGGATGCCTTGCTCTGTGTTAGGGGTGGGGTGGAATTGGTGAGACCTTCTTCAACCTTCTTCAGGACTCTTCAATCACTGAGTTGCTACAGCTTTGAGAAAGAAAAATCCATTTTAGGTTGCTAAAGGGAAAAACAAATCCCATCTCTGGATAGACATGAGAAGAGGTGGCAGTCTCTATCGTGTCCTTGTCCTGGGCTTCCTACACTACAGACTGCCAGGAGTTTCCCCATGGGTGAGATCCAGAATTTTCTGTCTCTTTTGGTTGAGGTGAATTACATTGCTTTCAATGAGAGATCCCCTTTGTTGTGTATTGTCTGGTATATATTCTCCTGATTTCTCTTTTGCTATGGTTTGGATAAATCAGTTTCTTTGTTATTTGCTATGTAAGTTCATTGTGAAATTAGTATTTGTGGGCAAGGAGTAAAATCTTGGATATAGAGCTTGGGGTCCTGCTTTCCCCAGTGATAATGACATAGTGATCATAAGTTAGATTGAACCCAGTCATATCCCCTAGACCACTAATATTTAAGGGATCAGAGCAAGGAGATATAATTCTAGCCTGGCACCCTTTCTTTCTGGCCCCAACTTCCTGCTTCTCCTTCTGGCAGGAGAAAGGGGGTAGGGGCAGCAGAGGATACATATGTCTATTCTGTTTCCCTTTGAGCTACATATAGGCACTTCCATAATACAGGTAGGGGGAAAGCCCTCAATAACATGTGAACTCCATTACACATGTGGGGCCCACTGTCTTACAGATGGGGTTATTCTCATTACACATTAGTTAGAGCCACCTATGATGATGAAACTCATCTTTATTTCCCTCTTCATTTTTCTAGTATCATTGAATAGTAAAAACAGTAGTAAAAACAAAATCAAACCAAATTAGGATGTCAAGATATGTGGAATTCAAGAAGTATTAATTTTTTTTTGTTATGGTATATTATAAAATGGCTTTGGCTAATGGACATTTCAGCTGCTTTAGCATTCTACTCCCAGTAGATGCCACTGTGGTCTTGTTTATCAAACATATGTTTTTGTGATTTGGAGTCAGTGTATCTTGCACACCGTATCAATTCTTAGGTTGTAGACAACTTTTTTCTTTCTATCTTTAACTTCTCCAAATACTTAGTTTACTCCCATGTTTTTCACTAGGTTTCATTTCTCATTGTCACTTTCATGTTTAAATATAAGCATGTATATGTATAAGTATATATAAATATATTTATATATATATATATGTATATGTGTGTGTGTGTGTGTGTGTGTGTGTATTTCACTTCCCTGAAGTAAAAAAAAGTTTCTTAAAGATTCGAGGAGAAAATGTTTCCCTTGACTTTCATATATTGTGGTTTTACTAAAAAAACCTCCCAATAATGCACAATCAAATGAGTGACCTTTTTTTTTTCCCAATCAATAGGGAGATTGAAGTGTAGAATACTGAAAGGATCCTACTCAAAACTTATTTACTTTGTCAAGAAGCCACATTATGAAAAAAAATAGAGTTGTCCCTTAGAGGTCTTCAGGAGTCACATGCATTTTGACCTGTTTGCATAATGGATAGAGTGGGACTTTGGGTCAGGAAGACCTAAATTCAAATCCTATCTCAGAGACTATCTGTATGATTCTAGGCAAGTAACTTAACCTCTCTGGGCCTCAGTTTCCTCATCTGTAAAATGAGAGGGTCGGACTCAATGGCTTTTTTTTGTTTTTTGGAAGGGGAAGGCAGGGCAATTGGGGTTAAGTGACTTGCCCAAGGTCATGCAGCTAGTTTTGTGTTAAGTGTCTGAGGCCGGATTTGAACTCAGGTCCTCCTGACTCCAGGGCCGGTGCTCTATTCACTGTGCCACTCTGGCCGTAAATCTGTGATTCTCACAATAGCTTTGTGAGAACTAGAGAAGCAGTGTCATGTCATGGAAAGAGAATGGACAAGAGTAAAAAAGTAATAACTAGATATTGTAATTGGGCAGGGAGGTGGTGCCATAGTGCATAGAAGGCCAGGTCTGGAGTCAGGAAGATTCATCTTCCTGAGTTCAAATCTGATCTCAGATACTTACAAGCTGTGTGACCTTGAGCAAGTCACTTAACCCAGTTTGGCTCAGTTTCTCAACTGTAAAATCTGCTGGAGAAAGAAATGGCAAACTACTTCAGTATCTTTGCCAAGAAAACCCCAAATGGGGTCATGAATTGGATATGACTGAAAAACTGAACAACAACAAACTGTTGTAATAGTGAACAGGTCATTTAACCTTTAAGGCTCATTATCCTTTTCTGTAAAATAGAAGTAATAATCCTGGCACCATTTGCCATACAGGATTATTGTAATGGTACAACAAACTCTAAAGCATTATATAATTGGATTGCATTTATTATTCTCATTTTTCACACGAGAGAGATAGATGTAGTGTATTTAAATGACTTGTCCAAAGTCACACAGATATGAAGCAGTAAAGCTGGTACATAAATCCAGTATTTTTGTCTCCTACACCAAAAGGAAGTACTTAAAAAAAAGGAATGCCATTATCTGAGATACTTAGTGGCCTCATAATTTCTCTATGGTCATTTATCAAAACCTTTTTGCAAGAAAGGATCAGAAGTGCCTGTTGTTCAGTTGTTTTCATTCGTGTCTGACTCTTTGTGACCCCATTTTCTGTTTTCTTGGCAAAGATACTATAGTGGTTTGCCTTTTCCTTCTCTAACTCTTTTTATAGATGAGGAGCTGAGGCAAAGAGGGTTAAATGATTTGCCTAGATACTCACATAGCTAGTGAGTATCTGAGGCCAGATTTGAATTCAAGAAGATGACTCTTTCAGACCTCAGGTCCAGCACTCTATTCACTGGGCCACTGTAGTGCCAGCACAATATTCACAGCCCTGATGGCAACTCTGAATATGCTGGTGTAATTCTGAATTGCAAAATATAACAGACTCTCCATATAGAAGACAGAAGCAAAACATGTATTCAGAACCAGGAAGCCAAATCTCAACACCAGAAAACCTAATTCATAAGGGCAACAAAGAAATCTACACACAAACGGCAGAGATCAACACCATCGCAAAGCCTTCCCACAACCAAACACTCACAAGCCTAGCTGTCTTCTTACCTGTATCCTCTCTTCTCCCTCTGTTTTAACTGCTCTGACTCCTAGCTTCCTCTCAGCTCTGCTACACCCATTCAGCAAACTCCTCCCACCACAGGCTCCATGTGATTACATTTGGCCTATTAAGGGGCAGGGAAAGTCTTCAAATTCCCATTACCATTAAAGCCACCTAGCTGCCCTCAGTAGTGCCTGGAGTATACCTACATTTTTAGGAAAGGTCCATTCCCTTCCCACCCTACACACTTGCCAAGGAAAGGTTATTCTGTGGGTTAGCCCCTAAAACTATAGCTCATGAGTTCTCATGATGTATTTACCTTTAAGAGTCAACCAAAGGACACCATTAATCCAAAGAACTTCCTGCTCTCAGGCTACTTCTTTCATGGCCTCTTTAACAACCACTTGCCACTCATACCAGAGACTGTGCCCTAGAGGAGCTTTCACTTAAGGGCTCCATTCAATTCTCCTGGTTACAGAATGACTCCAGGAACACTATCTTAAGAATACCTCAGCCTGCTTTACTTCATTCTATCTTCTCTAAGATAAAGATGGGCCCTGTTTTTTCTAACCTAGAGCAGGTAGATGGCATAGTTGATAGGGCACCTGGTCTGGAGTCAGGGAGATTTGAGTTCAAACCTGGCCTCAGTCAGTTAGCTGTGTGACCCACTTAACCCTGTTTGCCTCAGACTTATCATCTGTAAAATGAATTGGAGAAGGAAATGGCAAACTAATTCTGTATCTTTGTCAAGAAAACCCCAAATAAGGATGTGAAGAGTCAGAGAGGACTGAAACAATGGAACAATAAACTACTAGACCAGAAAGCCCAGGAACAACCCAACTGGTGGACCAAACACTATTGTGCCACACTGGTTGCTCCTGTCCTGGTGGCTTGCAAGGTTTCTGCTACTGATTTCTGATCATCCTGGAGCTTTGTGACTACCCTGGGGCCATTCTCAGGGGAGCCACCTATTCTTTTTTTTTTTTTTTTAGATTCTAATTTATTTGTTTATTTTTAGTTAACAAGATTCAATTCCATAGTTCCTTGATTTTCAAATTTCCTTTCCCTCCCTCTCCTCATCCCCGACAACAGCATATGGTCCAGTATAGGATCTGCAAATGCTTTCATATTAGACATTAGTCCAGTTACAAAGGCATATTGTACTAGGTGGGATGAAAAATGGTAAAGAAGAAATAAAACCAAACAATGAAAAGAAAAAGATCAATTAGTTTGCTTCCATCAGGATTCAAGCTCAGTTCTTTCTAATTATTTCTCTGGATGTCACATCTCTCTCCTTCATGAGTCTTTCGAGATTGACTTATATCACTTCATTGCTGAGAAGAGTCCAGTCTGTCATACTTGGTCATCACACATATGTTGTGTCTATGATTGTATACAAATTTCTCCTGGTTCTACTCTTCTCACTCAGCATCAGTTTGTATAAGCCTCTCCAGGTAAATATGAAAACCGCCTCCTCCTTGTTTCTTATAGCACAATAATATTCCATTACATGCATATACCACAACTTGTTTAGCCATTACCCAATTGATGGGCACCCCTTTAATTTCCAATTCTTTGCAACAACGAAAAGAGCTGCTATAAATATTTTTGTACATATGGGTCTTCCTCCCTCTTCTATGATGGGAGCCACCTATTCTTGCTGCATCTGGATACAGAGTCCTACTGATTGTGCTTTTGTCTAGGCCATCTCTAATCATGTTGGGAAGATGTAGGCTTTTCTTCCTGTGTTAATGCTGGCTTTGCTGGTAGTCTCCTTACTATTATCTGTGAGGGATCAACAAGCCCTTACACCAGGGTTGCTCATCCACCTGTGATGTCCATTTCTTACCTGTCACCTGTGGCTCTAAGAAGCTTTACTATGTGCAGGGGCCATAACCCGTAAAACTGTCTCAGCAGATGGGCTAAAACAGGTTAAAGGCTAGACAAAAGCTTCAAACCTGTAGGTGAATTAAGGGAATATCTTCCACAAGCATGCAAAGACTTTCCCCTGCAGAATGGGCAGATGAGAACCATTTGTTCCAATGGCCATGAAGGTGACTAAAGCAGGTGCTATGGAATGCTTAGGACTTGGTTAGAGATGGAAGATGCCACGGTCATCCATTGTATCCCAGGCCATTGCCACTTGTCTGGACTTTTTGTCTTGCCATTTAACTTTGATGACTCTAGAAGAGAGAGGGAGGCTGATGACTGTAAGACTCTACCCAACAAGTCAAGATATTACCCTGTGATGTTATTGATACTCTTCAATAATGAAGGATGAACAACAAAAACATTGTGAGCTTCTTGTTGACATTTTGCAAAGTTTTGTGCAATTATATACTGTAGTTTCCCATTAGATATATTGATCATCATTTGGCCTTGTGTGAATTTCATCCTTTTGCTTAAATAAATATGTAAAAGATGCGTGGTCTTCAGTTTAGCAGCCATTTTGGCTAAAAGTCATATTGAATTTTATCTTATTGTATTCAGCCCTGTCTTCTAGCTTGTCAAGATGCTTTTGCCTCATGACTCTAGTAAACAATTTGTTAGTCATCTTGTGTATCATCTACAAATTTAATAAGCATGCTATCCAAGCCTTCATCAAAGTCATTGATAAAAATGCCAACTAGCACAAGGCCAAAGAGAGATGTGTGGGCTCTGTCTTTAGAGACTCTCTTCCAAGTTGACATGCAACTACTGAATACTCTTTGAATTTCACTCTTTGACTAATTTCACACTCATCTAATTGTGTTATCACTGAATCCACATCTTTATATTAGTTTTATAAAAACAGCATGAGAGACTTTATCTCTTTTCTAAAATCTAGGTAAATTATCTTCCCTGATGTATCAACTCAGCAACCCTGCCAAAAAAGAAACATTTATTCTGATATGACTTATTCTTAATGAAAACATATTCTTTTGTGATCCCTATTTCCCTTTTCTGGGTATTCACTGCCTATATTGTTAGTAACCCAATCTAGAATTCTCCCAGTAATTAAAACAAAATACAGTACCTATTCTTTTCTTTTCTTTTTGAAAATCAAGATATTTGTCTTCCAGTCCAATGGTCCCTCTTCCATTTTTAAGCACTCATTCTCCTAAAACTCTTGCAATCTTCAATAATTGGTGACATTTATTTACAAGTATTATCATTATAAATTATAATAAATTTGTAAATAATTTTTATAATGTTTATTGCATATTTATATATGTATATGTATAAAAGTAATTTGTTTATAATTGTACCCAAACTGAAGAATATCAGGAATATCAGCAAATATTTATTAAGGATTTATTAAACATTGATCAGACACTTTGTTCAGTGTTGGGGATATAAATACAAAAATGAAACAGTTCCTACACTCAGGGAACTTATATTTTATTCTGCCAAAATATGACTAGATGAAAGAACTGAGTGCAGGTAACTTGAAGAAGAGAATTCTTAAGGAAAACATGATAGTTGACTATCAGTATTTGTGAAACTGCCATATTGAAGAGGAATTTCACTGGTTTTATATGGCCCCTGAATGGAGACAGATTTAGACTTGATATTAGGGAAAACTTACCAACACTTTTGAAAAGTTGGATATTTGGAAAGTGACTTCAGGAGGAAGTGAATTTTTTTTTTACCTTTGGAAGGTTGAATGCTAGCTTATCTAGGATTGTGTAAAGGATAGTCATGTTTATACACAGATTAGAGTAGATGACATTTGTAGACCCTTTCAGCAATGAGATTTTGTGGTTCATTTCCCCTTCTATGTCATAAGACTTCTTACCTTTCACCTTCTAAAAATTACAGGCATTTTACCAGGGCCTCCCCCATCCTGCACCATATAGGAGGGATGGAGATGAAAAAGTTTGACAGTCTACTGTTTGCCTCCTTTTCCTTGTTTGTAAACGTTTCTTCTTAAAGCCCTTTAATTCCTCACACTCCTTTGCAGTATTAATGGCTAAGTGCCAATAGTATATCAGCCCCTTCCCCCTACGTTTTTCTGTTTGCTTCTGAAGACTTTTGATGTGCCTTTATGAATTCATCAATCCATATCCATTTATATTTCTTTACCTCTGGGCTTAGAGTTGTGAAGAAATGAATTCAAATGTGACCTCAGGAGTGACCTTGGGCAAATCACTTAACCTCTGTTTATCTCACTTTCTTTTGTCTATTAAATGGGGGCAATATTAAACACCTACCTTCTAGGATTGCTGTGATAATGAGGTGAGGTATTTTTAAAGTGCTTGGCACAAAGCCTGGCACATAGTAGGAGCTACATAAATGCTGTTATTGTTATTATTATTACCTGAGTTGTTCAAGTAACATTTCTGTAAACAAAAAGGTAGTGAGTTCCCCCTCACTGGGGTTCTTCGAGTGAAAGCTGAATGTCCACTTATTGGACATTCTAGTTCTCGTATTCATTGAACTAGATGACCTTTGAAGTCTTTTATAACTATGAAATTCTTGGAAAACACAGTAGCAGATTCTTGTTCGTGAACTAACTTCTTTAAAAGAAAAAGGGCAATTGCAAAGGAGGGGAAAGGAAGAGCTCAGGATTTAGTAAGCCTAGTGGCTTATTCAAAATAGAGTGTAATTCAAACAACTCTTGCTTATTTTGCAAATAACTAACTCCCTTATTTTTTAATAAAAATATTGAATAACCCAAGTCTATTTAGCTCTGGTCCCCTGTGTTTGGAGGTAACAAGGGGGTGACTGTATGGTGAACAGCAATACAGGCTGTCCCCAATTTACAAAAACGTTGTGTTCCAAAAGTTCATTTGTAAGTTGGTTGTTTGGAACTTGGAACATATTTTTTCCATAGAAGCAATTTATGTATGCTGGTTAGGTTTCCAGGCAAGCTCAAAAATGCTGATTTAACTCATAATGTAGCTGAGGGATAGTACTAAAGCTACTATTTCAATGGAATCTAACATAACATTGGTTCTATGAGAAAATATATTTTGAATTCCAATCCCAATCCAATAAATATTTATTAGGCACCTACTATGTGCCAGGCAGGGTGGCTAGATGATGCAGTGGATAGAGCACTGGGCCCAGAGTCGGGAAGATCTAATTCAAATCTGGCCTCAGACACTTGCAAACTGTGACCCTGTTTGCCTCAGTTTCTTCATCTGTAAAATGAGAGGGAGAAGGAAATGACAAACCACTTCAGTACCTTTGCCCCAAACCCCCAAATGGGGTCATGAAGAATAGGACACAACTGAAATGATAGAACAACAACAAAATTTTCCAGATATGCTAAAACTGGGGATACAAATGAGTAAGACGAACAGTCCCGTTCTTAAGGATCTTACAGTCTAATGGGGGAGACAACAACCAAAAAAGGAGGCAAAAAAGTGGGGGAGGAAGAGAAGAGACTCTTGTTCTGTGGAGTTAAAACTTAAAAAACAACAGCTGCAGAGTGGTGTGAGCCCCAAAGTCCAGTTTCTGCCCTCTCTAAAGGAAGACATTGGGAAGAGTTTGGTGCACCACTCTCCAGTCTTTCAGTCATAGGGGAGGAGAGACTGAGGGAGGTCCTGACAACCCAAGCTTCAGTTAGCAGCATGGTGAGGTTAAAGCTGATGAGCCTAACCTGGGAAGGTTAACCTTGTTCAGTGGAGTTGAAAAAAATCAGGCAAGGGGACAGATGCAGAGAGTAGTGAGCAGTACCAGCAGCAGCTGTGGACATGGCCATTCAGAGAAATCCCAGAATAGTGCAGCCAGGTATGAAAAAACAAACAAAACAATTGTGACAGCCCATCTGTTATGTCTGGTTACTCTAGTGTTTGTCTCTTTCCGACCTCTTCATCTTTTGTTGTTGTTCAGTCATTTCGGTCATGTCTGACACTTTGTGAGCCCATTTGGGGTTTTCTTGGCAAAGATACTGGAGTGGTTTGCCATTTCCTTCTCTAGCTCCATTTACAGATGAGGAAACTGTGGCAAATGAGTTAAGTGACTTGTCCAGGGTCACACAACTTAGGAAATATCTGAGGCTAGATTTGAACTTAAGTCTTCCTGACTCCAGGCCTGGCCCTCTATCCACCGTACCACTTAGGTGCTCACTTCACCTTTACAGAACTTTTAAAACAATCTTGCTAATACACAAGTCTGACCAATGAACCCCCTTAGGTCAAAAGTCCTTAGTGGCTCCCTATTACTTAAGGAATTTAATAAACTCTACAAACTTTTATTTAAGTCCCTTTGCACATTGTTCCAACCACCTTTAAAATGTTATTTTAGTTACCCCTTCTCTTCCTTCTCTTTCTCTTTCTTTTCCTCCTCCTCCTGCTTTTCTTCCTCTTCCTCCTTTCTCTTTCTCTTCTTCTTTTCTCTGTTTCCACGTCCTGTGTCCTATCCAGTGCCAACTAGCTGCCTCCAAGCATAAGAGGAGAATTATACATTTATTCTCCCAGCACCTGGCCATGGTATGTAGATTGTGTGTGTGTGTGTGTGTGTGTGTGTGTGTGTGTGTGTGTGTGTGTGTAGGGTCATAGTTTGGAGATTGTTAGATACTCCTGAGCACGAGAAACTTCTTGTTTACATTTGCTCGAGGAGATATCTTTCTGGTTCAATCACTTGCCAGGAGTTCTGAATTAAGTAATAAAAAGGGCAGTTGATAGTCACTTAAACTCCTCAGTTGCCAAATCATAAAAAGGCTATTCATACATGTGAATACTTGTAAATCAAAGACTTCCTCTATTTTTTATCTGTAGTTCCCACTTCTGATAAAATTCCTATAGGATCTTTTGTGTCTTGTGCAATAGGTCTACATTGGAATTTTCTAAGTACATGCAATATTTTTATATCTTTATTTTTACTTCTAATTTGAAAATAACTTTGAGTTTTACCCTAACCAGTTGGTGATCTGATTACACAAGGATGATTGATTTTGTAATGGTTGGATATTTATAAAAATATAAAATACTCAGATGATTAGAACAAGAAATTACTCCAGCATTCATTGGTAATGAGATATTTCTTATCTAAGAGATAATCAGGGTTTTTTTTTTTTCAATGATGTCTTAGGAACTCTGCCTAGCACCTTTTAACTCTTCTTTTTTCCCATTAAAATGTTTTACTGGTATATTTTGTTTTATATTACAGTCATTTCACCCCCAGACCCAAATTGAATCCTTCCTCGGGATAAAGAAAAACAGTTAAGCTAGACTTCTTGTCAAGATGACAATGTGAAAGGTCACAGGAAAGACTAGTTCTCCTATATAAAGCCCTGAAAATAACCCCTGCAAGAGCAAAGATTTTTTAAAAGCTAAAAAGAAACAACAAATTTCCTTTTTCTGGTCCAGAACTATACAAAAAATGACCAGAAACTATTGTTGCTCATAGAGGGGTGTCTTCAGAGAAGCCAGCATAAACTCCAGTAAACCAACATGAAGCCACTGGATATGGGGAGAAGAACTTTGCCAGGGAAGGCAGCATGAGGTCCCACAAATGGAACTGGCCTCAGACATTTATAACTAGGTAACCCTGGGCAAGTCACTTAACACTATTTGCCTCAGTTTTCCCATCTGTCACATGAGCTGGAGAAGGAAATGGCAAACCACTTCAGTATCTTTGAAATGAAAACTCCAAGTGGGGTCATGAAGAATTGGACTCAACTGAACAGCAGCACTAGGAATGAAGGGCTCATAGACCAGACTCCTGTCTATTGGAACAGAAATAAACCCAGACCCAGACCCCATAGGTTACTTGAACAGGGAGACAGGGAGTAGCCCTCCTTGAAATAATAGGAACCATAAAAGGAGCCCATGACAACTCAGCATCTAGGTACTAGCATCAGGGATGTAGAAGATCTGGAACTAGTCAGATCTCCAGCATAATACTGGGACTTCTCAGGGTTAAAGTTGGAGATGAAACCAACCCTCTGACTGAGGAATTATACAAGAAGACAGAGTCTGTCCAAGGCACCATCACTGGACTGAAACAGAAACCAAGGATTGAGGCTGAGGGAGGGAATGAATGCCAGCTATCCTATTTGGATCGGCAGTGGCAACAGAATTCAAACCACAGAGGGGACAGGACCAAACAAATCCTACAAATCATTCTTGAGTGTAGGATGGTCTAGACATAAAAGCCTAAACCAAGAACTGAGGGTGAAAATATGAATAATTAGAAGAAAACTGAACACTATGAAGAAATATTATGGATTAAGAGAAGTCCAAGAAGTAAATCTGGAAGAAGAGAATAACTCTCAGAAGAGCAAACAAGCAGAGCTTGAAGGAGAAAAAAAATGGATGGAATGAAAAATGAAGATCTAAAGAGTAAAATTGAAATTTAGGAAAAAAAATTAAAGAATAAATAGCTTAGAACAGTAAGAAGAAAACCTTAGTCAAGGATCTCTAAAAAGTACAGTGGAGAAAACAGAAATCAAGGACTCCATGAGGCAAGAGGAAATGTTAGTTCAAAGTAAAAAAAAAAGGGTGGAAAAATGTAATGTTCAAATATATATTTAAAAAGCTTACTGGAAAAGAGGTCAGAACTAATAAATTATTGGAATCCCTGAAAACCATGACCAAAGAACAAAGTTTGGGAACCAAACATCAAGAAATCTGTTCAGATCTATTAGAACTAGATGGGAAAGTGAAAACAAAAAGAATCCTGTAATCACCTCTTGAAAGAAATTCCAATCTGAAACCACCCAAGAAAATCATAGCTCAATTCCTGAGCCTCCAAGTAAAAAACTAAGTACTTTAAACATTCAAAAAGAAAGAGTTATAATAGCAAAGAACCAGAATCAATATCACAGAAGCCTTCATTAACAAGTGAAAGGAAATGAGGTCTTGGAATGATATTCCAAAAGGCAATAATACAATCCTACAACCAAAGATAACTTACCCTGAAAAGTTAAATATAGTACTTTCGGGGAATAAAATAGACCTTTAATGAAACAGGACTTGTAAGCATTCCTGATGAAAAGGCCAGAGATTAGTAGAAATTTTGGAGTGCAAGCACAGGAGTTAAGAGAAATCTAGAAAGGTAAAAATATTTGAACTGGAAGGGGCTACATAGAGTGATGAAATGCTTGTATTCTAGTATGGGGAAGATGTGTCCCTTCAGAATCCTACTTTCTTCAAGAGTCACAGAGTGAGTTAAATATGACAAATGCAAGAGATAGGTATGGTTTTCTTCTGTTTCATTGATTTTCAAAAACTAAAGAAATAGAGGAAGGCAGAAAAAAGTTGAAGAATTTCTGATTTAACTTAGCATGTGTAATGAAGAGTATGCCAACATTGATTCAGGGGTGAGAGAAGCAGCTATCTCATGTCTTTATACTTATTTGAACAGAATGCAGGAAGGTTGAACAAGAAGAAATGTCAAATGCAAAATAAATGAAGGCAGAAATGGTGAATTAGGGAGTATTCAACTATAGTTTAGGGTTCTGAATGAGTTATTACATTTAGTATTAGATCCAAAAAGTTCTTCACAGGATAGAGCATTGGACTGAATTTAATAGGATCAAATTTAACAGAGATAAGTACAAAGGCTGAAAAAATTAACTTAATAAACATAGGATGTCATGATTATAATTTTATCTGAAAACTTGCAGTGAAAAGTTGAATATACATCAACAGTGTGGTATTGCAGTCAAAAAGCTAATATAATTTGTATTGCATTTAGAGAAGCATAACTTCCAGGAACAAATTGATGATTGTTTCGTTGTACTATGATCAATTAGACCCCATCTAGAATAGAATGTTCAGTTCTGGGTGCCATAGCTTATGAATAGTAATTGATATGGTGAAAGACCTTAACTCAGTATCATATGGAGTTCAGTTGAAGGAATTGGAGATGTTTAGTCTGGAGAAGAGATGACTCAGAAGATAGTTGTCTTTAAGTATTTGAAGGGCTTTCATTTGGAAGAGGAAATTAAACTTACCATTTGACCCCAGAGAGCAGTAATGGGTGAAAATTGTAGAGGCAAATTTGGCTTGATATCAGGAGACACTTAATAATTGGAGCTGTCCAAAAATGAAATTGGCTGTCTTGGATGATAGTAGAAAAGTCTGTTCCAAATCTTATATTCTGTGATTCTTTTTGTGTTTGACTTTCTTGGGTTATATGCTTATTAAGGGTATGTGAAATTTAGTAACTTTCTTTTCACAATTCCAAATTGTTTTTTAGAGTTAAGACCAACTTATTGCTATACTGATAGTGTATCATTTTGCCCGTCTTCTCACAACACTTTCAACATTGACAATGTCTATATTTTTTCATCTTGCCAATTTCTGGGTATGATGTTAAACCTTAGTTATTTTAATTTGCATACATTATTAGTGATTTGGTAGCATACTTAATATATTTTTGGTAATTTGCAAGTCTCTTGAGTAGCGTTCATATCCTTTGACTACTTATCTATTGAGAGACAACTCTTCACCTCATATATGTAATGGGGGGTATGATGCATGCCCAGTGTGCCTCAGATAATGTCTCTCTATAGAATATGCTAGGCTAAAGATGACATTTTTCCATTTGGAGGAGGCTAAGGAGCTACTTCTAAGAGAATCATGATAAATGTAAGGAAGTGTCTTGGAGAGTCTATGGAGTGTGTGTACACATTTTGTAGCTGATTTTCTTCAGCTAATCATGTGATGAAGAGGAGGCTCTCCGATGGGCTGCAGTTTTTCAAAAAAGTTTACCAGCTTCTGCTTCCACTTCTTCTTCTTGGCTTCTGTGCTTTTGGGGGAACTGTGCAATCAGTGAAGGGAGTGGAGCCTATGACCTTGTAAGTTTGAAAGATCCACGGGATTCTTTAGTATTTCTTTGTTCCAGAGTCTAGGTTTTATAGGCAGAGTAACATTAATAACTGGAGGGGTAAGGTATGGCTTTTGGGAATGAACTTTGGAAATGCTGTGCAGTGGTAGATGGGACCCCGGTTCATCAATCAGTTAAGTATTATTAATTATTAATATGATATTATAAGATATTATATAACATGTTATATGTGATAATAACATTAAATGAACATTAAAATAGCGGGACCAAAGCTATGTAGTAATTAAGTTAAGTTTTGAGCCTAACCTAACCTCCCTCCTCCACTGGAGGTATTATAAGGTGGGATCTTGTACATTTTTTCTTGTTATTTCTTTGAAATAGAGGGAAGGGAATAATCATTTGTATAGTGCTTACTATGTGCCAGGCACTGTGCTAAAGTGCTTGTGACAAATATTATCTCATTTCAAATAAATATCCTTTTATAAAAGTTTTTCTGATTTTAAGTGATTACATGGGACTGTGGGTTTTTAGTCACTGACTATCTAACAAATAGAGGTAGAATATACCTAGTGGGGGCTTGAGCTGATAGCAATAAGGAAAAAGTACTCTGGAACCTTGAGGGAAGATGTAGCTGCCTGACACTGAGAGAATGGAGCCGGAACATTCATGCTATATGTGAAAATGATATTTTTTTCCCTTTTTACCTCAAAATGAAACCAACTCTGCCAGTCATTTATTTACTTCCAGAAGAAAAGCCAGTGATAGTTCCATTTAGTAATGATTCCTTTATGCATTCCATTTCCATTTATAATGTTGATTTGGTTGATTTCTTCCAGTAGTGCTTTAACTTTTTGGTCATTGGACAAAGATCATAAATTGAATTAAAACAATTAAATTCATATTTGAAAACAGGCTAAAAATTTGAGAATTCTTATTATAATTTGTCCTTTCCCCCCTGTCATTCTGCCACTATAATTATAGAAAAGAAGGAGTAAAATGACTTTCTCTGGATGTTTGTAAAAAAATGAGATTGGAGTAAATGACTTCTAAGTTTTTTTCCAGTTCTAAATTTCCATAAGTTCAAGCAAATTATAAGAAATAAACTAATATCAGGGATCTATTTATTTAGTTGTTAATCTAAAAATAAAAAATGATTACTTTAGAGAGAAAAATAAAAAATTCATTTGGAAGAATAAAATGTCATAAATTATAAAGAAATTGATGAAAAAATGGCAAAGAAGGGGGCTTAGAAATACTAGATCTCAGCCCATACTGTGCAGCCATAATCATCAAAACATTGATCAATGATCAAAACAACAAAAAAACCCAAACTGGATAAGAAACAGAGAAGCTGATCACTAGAACAGATTAGGTACACAGTAAGCAAGAAGCAAGCACCTATAGTAGTATACTGTTTGATAAAACTAAAAATTACAGTTTTAAAGTTTGGCAGAAACTTTATATGGGTACATAACATATAAAATGGGTACATAACATATAAAATGGGTACATAATATATAGAAGGTAAAATTATAAATGAAATAGAAGACCAAGGAAGAAATTACCATTCAGATCAAAGGATAGAAGAGTTCATGGCTGACCAAGAGATAGGGGATATTCCAAGGTAAAATGGGCAAAAATTAAAAAAAATTTTTTGCAGAAACAAAAGAGATACAGCTAAACTTAGAATAGAAGCAGGTAAGTGGGAAAAATAATCTTTCCAGTAAGTTTCTCTGATAAAGCCCTCTTTATCAAATGCTGGGGATACAAAGAAGGCCAAAGACAATCCCTGCTCTCAAAGAGCTCACAATTTAGAGGAGGAAGACAACATGAAAAGGATGGGGAGAATATCCATAATAGGGGCATGATAAAGTCCAAAGGGTTGCAACTGGGTAGGAAACAAAGAGATAGCTAGTGTGGATTCCTTCCTTAAAGGAGGATTTAGGAGGAATTCTTTACTTTATGCCCTTCACCCTGTCCAATTAGAGGGAAGGAGGAGACCTCGGGCATAAGGTATTAACAAAAATGTGATTCGATTATATGATGAGGTTTCTGAGGGTCTTATGAAGTTCAGAGCAGTACAGCCTCATGGGAAATGAAGGCAAAAGAGAAAACAGGTACCTTGTCCCTAAAAATAGTATATTATTATATTGTTGATAGAGTTGTAAACTGGTCCAGGCACTTTGTAAAGCAGTTTGGAACTGTTCCCGTATCAATTAAGTTGTGCATATTCTTTGACCCAGTGATACCCCTATTATATTTATACTCCAAAGAACTCAGTGAAAAAGAAAAAGGACCCATGTGTACAAAAATATTTATAGTAGCTCTGTTTGTGATGGCAGAAAGTTTGAAACTGAGTGGTACTACCCTGTCAGTTGGTGAATGGCTAAACAAGTAATGATGTATAAATGTGATGGAATACTATTGTGCTATAAAAAAATAATGAAGGGGATGGATTTAAAGATATCTAAGAAGTTTTGTATAAATTGATGCAGACTGTAGTGATCAGAATCAGGAGAACAATTTATACAATGATAACAATATTATACAGACAATTAACTTTGAAATTATCATCATAATTACCAACCATTATTGTAGAGGATTCATGATCAAACAGGCTACCTACATTCTGACAGAGAGGTGATGGAATCAATGCACTGACTGGGACATAGTTTTATTGGACATGGAGGATGGGAAAATTAATTTTGTTTGACCATGCATTTTTGTGATAGATTTTATTTTTCTTGCTCTCTCAAATGGGAGAGGAGAATGGGGAGGGAAGAGAAGGCATATCTTCATTAAAAAAAAGAAATAACTAAAAGAAGGAATCTGATATCAAGGATCCATTTATTTGATTTTTGAATTCTAAATTAAAAAAATTAACAACTTTTGAAGTTCAACACAATCTATACATTTTATATTTATAGTCCCAGACATTGGGAATTATTGTCTATAGTGATGACTCAAAAGGATTGCAAAAGTTTTTAAAGCATTGAGGATTATCTAAGGATTATTATTTAAGCATTTAAATTATCTTCAGAGTTCAGTGTTTTTATGAAAGAAAACTGAACTATGTTTTTCTATTTTCAACTAGATTTGAAACAAAAGTATTTTTGGATAAAATTTCAATTAGCCAGAAAATCTTCCACTTCCTGAAATTCCAGTTAAAATTTTCTCTATTAGTTAATTTCGATTTAATACAACAACAAAAAATTAAGTTTTTTTCTTAGGTGTTTTTTGGGGTGGGAAACTTCTTTTAAACCTTCCTTAGCTTGTTAAATTTCTTTTTTTTTTTCAAATGCTTTATTAACTTCTGTTTTACATCATTCATTTCCGCCAGATTTTGAGTTACAATCATTTCCCCCACCTGTTTTTCCCCTACCCACCCTCCCAGAATAGCAGTCCCACAAGATATCGCTTCCTCCAATCTGCTCTCTCCCATACCTTCTCCCATACCCCTTCGACTTTTCCATTAGAGGAAGGTGAATCTTTGTGTCCCAATGCCTGTACATCTTATCTCCCAATTACAAGCAAAAGATATTAATAATAGTATATATATATATATATATATATATATATATATATATATATATATATATATATATATATTTGAAACATTTAATCTTAAGACCTTGAATTTCAGATCCATTTCTTTCCTCCCTTGTCACCCATTCCTTCTGGGGAGATAAGTAATTCAGTATATGTTGTACATGTCTAGCTATGCAAAACATTATCATAGCAGATATATTGTACAAGGATGCTTATAATTCCCTCCCACTCATCCCACCACCTGGTCCATTCCCTACATGATCCTGTCCCTCTTCTATAGTGGGTACTTCCAACCTCCCCTCCCCCCAAAGGATGCCCTCCCATCCATCATCCCTCCTCTCATCCCCCTTCCCCCTATTCTGCTGCAGGTTGAAATATCCCATTTAGTATGTATGTCATTCTCTCCCTAAACCAAATTCAGTGAGAATGTAGTTTTGCCTTTTTGCCTTCCTATTCTCCCCATCCCTTGCAACCACTTCCCCTTGCTTCTTCTACATGAGATAGTTTACCCTACCCTGTCTCTCCCCATCTCCTCTTGCCACTTTCCTCTCTCACCTCATAATTTCAACCCTTAAGTATCCTCCCTTCCCAACAAATTCAACCTATGTCCTCTATCCATATATAACTGTAACCATATACACATACATTATATGTATTCATATGACCACACACCCTTCTTCCATTATTTTCACAGTGAGAAAGATATCATCAGTCACAATTATTGCTTTTCCATATAGGAATGTAAATAGTTCAACTTTGATAAGTTCCTTTTGATTTCTTTTCCCTGATTACCTTCTCAGGCATCTCTTGCTTCTTGTGTCTGGATGTCAAATTTTCTATTCAATTCTGGTTTTTTCCTCAAGAATGCTCGAAAGTCCTCATTCCACTGAATGACCATATTTTCCCCTGAAACAAAATACTCAGTTTTGCTGGGTAGGTGACCCTTGGGTTCATTCCCAGCACTTTTGCCCTCTGGAATATCATATTCCATGCCCTTCAATCCCTCAGTGTAGAAGCTGCCAGGTCCTGGACTATTCTGATTGTGTTTCCACAATATTGAAATTGTTTCTTCCTGGCTGCTTGTAGTATTTTCTCCTTGATCTGGGGATTCTGGAACCTGGCTATAATATTCCTGGGAGTTTTCTTTTTGGGATCTTTTTCAGGAGGTGATCTGTGGATTCTTTCAACCTCATTTTGCCCTCTGGGTCTAAAACATCAGGGCAATTTTCCTTGAGAATTTCTTTAAGGATGATTTCTAGGTTCTTTCTTTGATCATGGCTTTCAGGTAGTCCAATAATTTTTAAATTATCTCTCCTGGATCTATTTTCCAGGTCAGTGGTTTTTCCCATGAGATATTTCACATTGCCTTCTAATCTTTCATTTGTTTGGATCTGCTTAACAGCATCTTGATTTCTCATAAAGTCATTAGCTTCCATTTGCTCCAGTCTAACTCTGAAGGAATGAATCTCCTCAGTGAACTTTTGAGATTCTTTTTCCATCTGGCAAATTTGACTTTTTAAGGCATTCTTCTCCTCATTGCCCTTTTGGGCCTCCCTTGCCATTTGAGTTAGTCTATTTTTTAAGGTGTTGTTTTCCTCAGTCAGGCTGTTGACCCTCATTTCATACTTTTCCTGCATCCTTCTCATTTCTCTTCCCAATTTTTCCTCCACTTCTCTTATTTGATTTTTAAAGTCCTTCTTAAGGTCCTTTGTGGCCTGCAACCCACTCATGTTTTCCCCTGGGGCTTTTGGAGCAGGACTTCTGACCTCACAGGCCTTTTCCTGCTCTATGCCCCCAAAATAGGAGTTTAGGGTTGCATTTTTTTGTTTAATTTGTTTCCTTTGCCTTGGCATGTTGCCACTTAATTACTTGACTTTTGGGCTTGTTGCCACACTATGGCTTTTGCCGCCAGATAGGGGAATTTTCGTCCCGAACGTGTGGGGGGCAACTTCTGTTTCTGGTAAGCTGGAAACCCACCCACGACCTCCACCCCAGATCACAATCCAGATCCAGGGAGGTTAAAGCAAGAACGATTACCCCCCAAGACTGATCGCTGGATCTCCCTACAGTTAGCAGGCCAGGAGCTGGAGCTGCCTCTGAAAACTGCAAAATGGTGTGTCTCCTCAGCGGCTTCTAGCCCCCAGGGGAGGAAGCCAATGCATTCTCCAAATACTGGTCCCAAAGTCCATAGGGCACTAACCTCTCACTTTGTCCTAGGCATGTCTATGTTGATAATTCTGGAATTGCCACAGCTCCTGGTGTTCTGGGGTCTCTCCAGCCGGTTGCTGGCCCTGCCGCTCTGGGGCTAAAACCTCGACTCAGGTGGACCAGACCTGTGTTTGGCTCCCAGAGCTCTGTGCTGGTCCTTCCTGCAGGGCTGCTGGGCTGTCCTCAGCGGGAGGTTAGCTTCTCTGTGTCGTTCTGTGGGTGCTGGGGCTCCAGAAGTTGTTCAGAGTCCCCTTTTACATAGTTTGGAGGAAATCTGGGGGCAGAGTGGCTTGGATGAGCTGTTTCTACTCCGCCATCAGCTTGTTAAATTTCTTAAGAGAGAAATGGAAAAATTAAGAAAATAATGGCAGAATCTAAAAAATGTAAACCATATGGTAAAACTTTATAAGTGGTATAAAGTACAGCTGTTATGAATTGCTGTAAACAAATAATTTTTTTATTTTATACACTTATTGATCATTACATGATACATGAGATTTTGCGAAAGATCACTTATATACTAACATTTTTATTTATATTTCTTTGGGGTGTTGTTTGGACCATATTTTGCATACTCCACGAACAGAAATTGACATAATTAGGTGAGTCTCTTTGTGGTCAAAGACTTATATAATTGTAATAATCAAATTTTTATGATAGCAAGATTAGTGTAAAATGAACCATAGAAGAGGAAAGTAATAAAAATCAGGAAGTAATTACAAAATTAATCTAATGCATTGTTAAGGGAAAGAATATAACAACTTTCTATTTGAAATGAGCTAAAATAAAGGAATAAAAGCCAATCAGGAAGGTGTAATATAAAGATAGAAGGATTATTTCTCTTTAATATAAAGCATGATTAAGCATTAAAAGTTCCAGACACTTTTGTCTGATGAAAGTCTTTTGTTTGTCTCTTTATGTGGTCTTTCTTAAACTCATTATTCTATTGTGAGAAAGTAGGTTATTTCTATAATTTAATTTCTTTTCTTCTCAAGAAAGACTTAACTTAATTAAAGTCTTTTCTTTGTTTGATGAAGTGCATTAGGTTTGTACATGAAACCTCCAGCATTTTATTTTATTTTTTCCTTCTTTTTCTGGGCTATTGAAAACTGTTGTGTTCTGCACAGCAGTGTTCTCTATTGCATAACAGCTACTGCAGCTCACTTTATAAACTTCTTTAATAGGCTGGACAAAATTCCCCTTGGGGTTTTGCAAATTTAGGTCAGTAGTATAAAAACACCAGTCCAATTTGTGTATTTAAACTGACTTGTTACAGTCAATCAGCAGTAACAAGCCACTGGGTATTTCTCTCTCTATGGAACATCCTTTTGCATTGTTCCTTTGGTTTCTTGAAGAACCTTTGTTCCATCAATTAAAGGGTTAAATGTTCAGACAAGAAAGGGATTTGTTGTTTTTTTTTTAAGTCATGTTTGGTTTTCCTTTATCAAAAATGATCTTTAGATTGCCCCGTAAAGGAAAATAGAACCTTCAGCAATATACCTTGGGAAGATTTACAAACTGAGGCACGTGGCTAGACTTTTTGAAATGTTAAAAGGAGCTTTGCAAGAAAACTTCAAGGACTTCAGAAAAATTGGTTATTGGCCTTACTATTTAAAGGTTACTTTCTCTTTTCAAGGTTAGCCTTTCTTGGAAATAGATATAACAGGCAGGGAAGATATCTCAGAAATGCATATTTAGAGACATCTGGAGAAATTAATATTGAACACTTCTCAGTGGTTGTTAATCTTAGTTCCCCAGCTGACAAAGATTTGTACAACTTTTCCTTCCCATCACAAAAAACATTCCCGCTCTTCTGGAAGCACACAATAAGACTAACTTTCCTTGTGTAATCAATTAAAGGTATAAAACAGGTGTGAACAATTCCTAGCTGCCTCTCAAATTACTCAAAGGTATTAACTAAATATGAACAACCTGCTTAATCACATTGAGAAAGGGTGAAGTGCTTCGACATTTGTGCTGAAATCAGATGATAAAAAGTGTTGGAATTGGTTGAAAGAATTAGATATACTTCTGGACTTAGTTATATATGAGAAGGAAATTCAAGCAACTTTATTTCAGGAGTCACTTTTCAGGAGAAAGACCCCTTGTAATCTACACAACAAGGCAGCCAGGGTGGATGGACAGAGAGTCCAGAGAGTTTTCCTTCTCCCTTCTCTCATTTCCTCAGTCATCATGTCATCACAGAGACTGTACTAGTAACACTGCATCCAGCTAGTACCTGAGAGAAGACAAACTAAGGATCTGAAGAAAGGGCAGCTACAGGACTTTATAAGCAGGAAACTTTGTACACCTCAGGGAGGAACTTAATGAGGACTCCACAGAGAGAGAAAAAGGTCTT